>JAQPZY010001419.1:1042500-1642500 GCA_029931535.1 Margaritifera margaritifera | reverse complement strand
TACTTTTTACAAAATAGCATATTTGCAGCTGCGATAAAAGTCAATTAATGATATCACTGGATATGACGAGAAATGTAAATAAACACTGAGCAAAATAAATAGCATTGTATCACGAGAGATGCTGACAACCAGTACTATAAAGATAGCATTTTATCACAAGAGATGCTGGCAGCCAGAACTGTAATGATATAATTTTATCATGAGAGATTATATCGACCAGTATTTTAATGACCCTCATATCAGTCAGCTTTGTTTGCGAATCATGTTAACTAACAAGGTACATTAAGATACGAGCAATACTCTATGTAGTCGTATGGCAGTTGACTTTTTCTTCCATTTATATTTGAGACGGAACAGAATGTTCCTTTATTGAGTCAGAATCCTTTCCTTCTTTTATTGAACAGTTCCAATTTTTATATTTTTGTACAGACAGATATACTTGCCGACTAAAATAGTTAAAGTTAAAAATTAAGTTTGTTGAACATAATTCGATATGAGCAACTAATTTTCAATAAATTCGATGTTTAATTTCTTGATTCTCTTTTTTAAAAAACCCAAATACTTTAGTTTAACCTCCCATAACAGTGATCTCTGTTAAATAAATGTCTTTTATCATATCCAACCAGGGTTGATTTTCTATTCTGTTCATTTCCACTACATATTTAATTTCTGCTCATGAGAGTATGCATAGTTGAGAGTAAACACACACACACACGCACACACACACACACTAAAACAAAGCATGTTGAAATCGCGTGCTTTCTGTATCAGTAATATTCTTTTCCAGGCCTAAACTTTGCTGAAGAAGGTGGCTCATTGTGTGATGCAGATTTTACCGTCGACATCCATTTTTTTTAAAAAGAGTGATGCAATTTCAAAGCAGTTTACATAGGTCATTCTGGAGCTGAATATGGTAACGGGGTCCATTACATTATTTGCTTAAGTCGCTCTGGCCGTGAAACCGTTTTGGTAGCTTATTTTAATAAAGAGTTTGACTTTCAAGTGAAAGAGTTTACAAATTAACCTCATTAACGAATACAAAAAATAAACAAAGATAATCACTATGTAATACAATAAGTTGTTGAAACATAATATTCTGTGAATTATAAATTAAACTCTCTCTCTGTGTCTATATATCTCTCTCTCTCTCTCTCTCTCTCTCTCTCTATATATATATATATATATATATATATATATATATATATAGAGAGAGAGAGAGAGAGAGAGAGAGAGAGAGAGAGAGAGAGAGAGAGAGAGATGGCACAATCCCGTACGTTTATTATGTATAAGCATATATCGGAAATAAAGATCTGAACTAATGTCTATAGTTCAGCTAATGATCGTGGCACCGCGTATGAATGAATTCTCAGGTGAAGGATGGCAAGTTTTGTCTTGATCGCACTGGTATACTGATGGTCGAAATAATGTGCATCATCTTAACTAATAAATCACGTGTAAATAATGCCTTGTTTAATATGACCAAACAACATCAGGACTTCTATACATTTTAATAGAAATAAGTAAGGGTATACAGTTGTTTTCAAAGGTACCTTGTTTAATATGACCAAACAACATCAGGACTTCTATACATTTTAATATAAATAAGTAAGAGTATACAGTTGTTTTCAAAGGTACCTTGTTTAATATGACCAAACAACATCAGGACTTCTATACATTTTAATAGAAATAAGTAAGAGTATACAGTTGTTTTCAAAGGTACCTTGTTTAATATGACCAAACAACATCAGGACTTCTATACATTTTAATATAAATAAGTAAGAGTATACAGTTGTTTTCAAAGGTACCTAACATAAAGAGATGTTGCACATTGAATTTCAGGAAACTCCCATTATATTATATCAAAAGGCAAATTTGTTTTTTTTCTTCTGAATGACACGTTATATTATGTGAAAATGCAGATATGATTTTGCGAAATACATATATTGTGTAAAACTACACATTTTTACACAGCCTTCCAGATTGTATTACAATGCGCACTGCTACATTTAACACAAAATCCTTTGATATTCATGAATAAAATGATTTTCAGAAAAAATGTTCAAACTTGTATTGCAGGATTGGAGATTGCATGGTGTCACGAAATATGGATTGAAAATCCAGAGCTTTTATTTTCTGATGCAAGTAAACGGTTTTTCAACTTAACGGTATTTTAATATGTATGTATGTATGTATGTATGTATGTATGTATGTATGTATGTATGTATGTATGTATGTAGTGTTTAACGGCAATTCAGCATACAATGGCTATAATGTGCCAATCAAAAGTAAGGTTTAAAATTGTAAAAATGGAGATATGCACAAAAACGTTAGGACGATAGAGCCTTTAAAATAAATGTAAACATGAAGTACTACAATATAAAAACATAAAAGGTACCAGATAAAGATATAAAAATGCCGCAAAAATGTGTCCATTACAAATGAAATGTAAAGGAAAAAAATATAAAAGCCTTAAAATATACGGTTATTTCAGAGTCGGAATATCAAATTAGAGCAGGATGCTAATTAAGGCGCCTTAACAAGGCACTTCTACGTAATGAAGATTGCAACATGCTGGCAAAATCATAAAGACAGTAAGACTTTTTATGGTGATACGAGTATAAATATGTTTTGCACATTGTACAAGTATTGTGTGAAACTGCCCACTGAATTTTACATGTTGCTTTATTATAATGATTGTCAGAAGATTTACTTTTTACACTACAAACCAAAATGCGTTTCTTGCCTAAAATAACGGAAGCTCTCGATACAAACCTGGAGAAATGCTCAGACGTTTGATTCCGTTAGAGATGCTGACATTTTGTTCTGCAATAATGCATTCACATTCAAATAATCTATTTGCAAGCCAGGTTAATGGTTTTTCAGCAGTTTTATTTTGAGGGCAGGATTATCAAGTCAGATCGTTATGACAATCAGCTTGAGTAACAAGGCACGACTAGGTCATGGATCGTAAAAAATGTCATCAGAGAGATCAAGAAAGTGTGATTTATTGTGAAGGCGAGAAATAATACATTCTGTTGTGTAAACTTGCACATTCAACTTAATTAAATGTTCCCTTATATAGATTGTGCGGAATTGCGCATTTTCTAACTACATTTCAAAATTAATGAAAGGATTTACTTTCCATATATAACAAGGAATCTAAATAAACATAGAGAGAAATTTTGATTTTTTTTTAATTGCGAAACAGATTTTTACATCTAGTCAAGCAGTGTAGTGTTAATGTCCAGGGCATTATTTGCAAGCACGTTGGTAATTTGTATTGTTAGCACAGGTATCATGAAGACTGGAATATCAAGTTAGGCCATTATGCCAATAAGCTTTACTAACAAAGCACGTTTGGCAAGATTGAGAGACATGCTTGATAAACGCAGAAAGAAAGAGTAAAAAATTGCTTGAAATTGCACATTGTATTGTGTGATATTGCATGTTAATTTGCTCGAAATGTTTTATCACATTTTGTATTATTGCACGTTACATTATGTAAAACTACACATTTCTGCTACACTTAAAATTTTGCAATTTGTGAGAGGTATATGACAGAGGATCTAGATAAAAATCGTAAAAAATAAACATAATTTTTTATGAGATGGATACGCACAGCCTGTCAATCAAAATAGTTATAAAATCTAGATTCTTATGCATCGCAGAGTATCTTGATGGCCGTCATATTAGTTAGCTTGGTTTGCTTATCAGCTTGACTAGTAAAACCAGTATAGATAACGTGAATAGCACATGCGTTCGAGAATCAAGTAAGTGTTTCCCCATTTAATATCCCGCAGAGGTGTGGGGTTTCCTTATTCTATTTCTCTATTCATTTTCATTCTTCCATTACTTTTCTCCTGGTAATTGATATATTTATCAGGCTCTTCTTTGATTAAAAAACGGCGACATAGTAAAAATACGAATAGAAGGTCTTTTAATAATTATATACGTACTTTCTATAAGTTCCAAGCAATTAAAGTTATCTTTCATTATGTATGAATGTTATACATATATATATATATATATATATATATATATAGAGAGAGAGAGAGAGAGAGAGAGAGAGAGAGAGAAAGAGAGAGAGAGCAAAACACTCGTGAATCATTTGTAACAGAGATAGCTCATATTGCCGCATCATGACGGGATTGATAAGATGAATTATACGGTATTTTCAGAGGTAAAAGCTGGAAAGTTCCGTACATCAAAGGTGGTTGTAGATTCTCGTCTATAGAAAAAAAATATCATTGTTTATGTGAAAATAAATGGCCCGAAAGATGTAAAAATCGCGTTGCCAATTATAAGCACTATCATAAAAAAATATTTTTCTTTACCTGTGGCGAGTAATGTGGGCATACGGGCTTTACTGATGACATAAATTTCTATTTCAAAAAGAAAGACGCAATAACCAAGCAGTTTACATGGGTCAATGTTTACGCTAAAGACCGTCAAGGTCAATCATTTGATTGGAAACATGTGTTTTTATTCCAGAATAGTTTTACACATGCTTGAATAAAAAAGAAAGACCGTGCAATAAAACGAAATATTACAAACATAAATTTATGTTAAATTATACATACAAATGATTAAAATTTGCACAGATCACCTTAACCTTAAAATGTTTTAGGCTGGTATTAAGGTTTAGTCTTCATCTGAATGGATTTTGAAATATTTTTTTTTAATGAAAGATTTATACTGTGCAATGTAATTATATGTTAAAAAGTTGGAATTTTATGACATTATGCATCAACATGTATATAATAGGAGATACAGTTTTTCGAATTGTCTGAATGGCATTTTCATTTGTTTCAAATGAGCCACTAAATTGAAAGAAACGACAAATTTCTAGCGACAACGAACGATCGGTTAATGTATCGTGTATCTAACGGAAAATATAAATGATGACCTTTAACTATATATATATATATATATATATATATATATATATATATATATATATATATATATATATATATATATATATAAATATAAACAGAAAGCTGTCGACACCTTGTCACTTAATATGCTTCCAAGATTGATAAATACATAGAGGATATTTTCTTTTCCTACGTTAATACCGGATATATTTCATCGTGTGGTACAAAAAACGTGATATTTTAACGAGTGGCGAAAAAGAAAATTTTCTTTTTATTATACACCAAACTTGCTCCACAACTGAAGCTTATACCATTAAACTCACCCTTCAGCGCAACACCCCAGCCCCTTTTCACCTCACTTTCGTAGCCTGATCATTAAATATCAGAGACTTAACAGCGCGGTAGGATTGTGATGACCTAAATTGTCGCAGTAAATTACATTTTTGCTATTTTGTAAACTATTTGATCATATCTGACCACAAAGCAAATCCGATTCAGCAATGCAGCACAGCGGGTTTATCATTGTTGTCAATGAAATAAGGGAAAATAACTTTATAGAGATGCGAACGGAGTCGAGTGAATTTTACTCTGCAAAAAGTAATTTCCATGTCTGAAATGTAATCAGTTTCTATTTATTTGTTTTAGCTCACAAAGTGCTCGTTTTCGTTGCTCTAGGTACAACTTCTGTAGGCATATTTAATCAAGCGTCGCATGGCATGAATGGAAATCTTATATTATCACATGTAAAAATATAAGGATATATTTTTCACATGTGAAAATATAGGAATGAAAAAAATATGAAAATTATTTCGTCAATAAGTTTCTATATTTCACATTTAAGTATATAGTAAATAATAATATATATTTAACGTTGAAAAGCAATTATCTGGGTCTTAGCAATGAAAGTTTTATTCATATCAGTTTGACTTATAAGGTACTTATAAATAATGTTTGACTTATAAGGTATTAATAAATAATGGCTTTTAAAAGCGTGGTGCAAAGAGATCAAGGCTATACAATATTTGTGATTATAGGAATACAAATGTGCTTGAAATGCAGCACATTGACTTTAGAGAAATTGTACCTTATATTTATGAAAACGATATTTAATTTTGTTAGATGTCAGTTTGTTCTGTGCTAATTGTACATCACATTTTGTGAAATGGCACATTATAGTGTGTTAAACATACGATTGGGACATTGTATTATGCACTTTTTCTTACCACATATGACGGGAAATATATTTGAGAATTTAGAAAAATATTAAGAATTGTAATTCCGAGAGATAGACAATGCAAACTTTTCCCGCAATAGGGCGTTAGTTTAATCAAATTATTGCCTTTTCACAAAGGAAATGGATTAGAGGGAGCTTCTGCCAACATCGACTGTTCTTTTCCTATGACAAATGTCTAGTATAATACGTAGTATTGAGCAAAGTGTAGAAATTCGTTATCAGTGTAAACAGTATTGCATCTACAATTGCGAAAGGAAAAATTGAAAAGAAGAAATTAGGAAAATGTGACATAATTACAAGGTACATAGCACGCACACGCACACACACACACACACACACATATATATTTATATAGTGTGTGTGTGTGTATGTGTAAAGCAGCGATGCAGTCGTAGTGTGGGCGTCTGAGTTCATTGCGAGTAATCTTTATTTAATCGATTTGAACGCTTTAGATATTTGTGTCCCACTCGAAATATGCTGATTGTTATTACTTCACTTGATTTACCCCACAAAAGCGTTTGTAATTAAATATTATTGAGGAAAAATAATGAAGCAAAAAGATAGAGCTTTATATGTATGTATATATATATATATATATATATATATATATATATATATATATATATATATATATATATATATATTGTTCAAAGCTTTTAGTTGTTGTGTAAAACGTGCATAATTTATATCATTATTTCGTCGTACATGGAGTTGTTCCCATCTTCTACTTGCAAAATTAGGAAGACCAGTTATTTTCCTCGCTGCATCTGATTTAATATGTTTAATTTTATGAGATTCAGATTAGGTAAACCTTCCCACACTACACTTGCATAATCAACAGCAGGACGTATATAAGTTAAATACAAATTAGAAAGTGTGTTCCTTCTTCCGATATATTTTAGTTCTGAAATGAGAAAGTCTAAGTAAAACTGATTTCACTAACATTTATGTGAATTTTTGAATTGCCATCACTAGAAAAATGCAAACATTGATGCTCATAATGTAAAGTTAAGCAATAAACACACTAACCCCCACCACATGTGTAACGAATATGTATTCGTATTTCATCTGTTCACCGGAGGGCTGATATAAATAATAACTTAGTTTTGACGGTCTTGGTTCAAAAAGTTCAAGACTGTAGATCTGTTAGTAAAGTTTTACGTTATTGCCTGGGTGAACGAATCGTTCAGGATGAGGCGACGAGTATAGATCAGAAACTTCGTCCAGGTTGTTTAAATTGGAGTCACCAAATCTTGTTTTTTTTAGTCTTTCTTTCAAGCAGTCAATTGTCTTTGCTATAATTTCTTTGAATTATGCAGTTCTTTTCGCGTTCATCATACCTGATGATATTTCATGATATCTATCCGGATGGGATAAATTTAATAGACGGCTGTCGACTGAAAATGTTGAACATTTAGCTATTATTCTTCCAATTACTAATGTTGCTGCATCCATTGTTATATATATATATATATATATATATATATATATATATATATATATATATATATATATATAGTGATAAATAATAAAATATTTGCTCTAAGAAACTATTTATATACTCAGAAGAGTAAAGTAACTATTATTCGTTCTAGCGATAAACGTGTATTTGCTGTATTTTAAGAGTAGCAAATTTTGTCAACGCTGCCGGTTCTATTTTACATCCTAACTGATCGACTCTTTTTTTCGAGTTTTAAACCATTATTACAAGATTGTTCTCTTTTTGATCGTATCTGTCCGTTTTCTTTACATTGTAAAAAAACAATAATACTTGTTTTTATTTTCTAATGAGTAACGCGTCCATCTATCATCTGTAATTTGCATTGAGCAAAACGTGATGGGACATAGTTATAAGCATAAATATTAATTAATGTATCGGGTTTAGTTTCAGATTTAAAAACGTCTAATAATCCGTACATTATCTGATTTTTATGCAGCTTGTTTATCTTTTTATTTGAAAATTGTATTCAACATGATTTTGTTGATTATTCATTCTTACCTACAGCATCTTTTGGAACAGTATGTTTTAGACTTTGTAGATAAACAATTTTTTTGGACAAAAAGGAACAATATACCTAGAACAGCTATACGACCGCATATGATATAATATATAGTGTTGTTTGAGCTATGTGAATTTGTATCATTTATTTCAGGACTGAGTCTGGGTGTTTCTAGTCCATGTACTGAAGCAAGCGACACTTGAAGCATCTAGTGATTTTGTACAGTCTTGATGTGTCTTATTAAAATATTCAGTTCATGTTTTTTAAAACTTCTGTGAACATTTTTTAAGTTGCCAAAACGTCTGAAAAGGGATGAAACGATAACAGGGCACATAGTTGGACATCTAACATAGTTGGACAGAGTTTTCAGATAAAATATTGAAATAAATCGATTTAAAAGTTAAAGAAAATTGCCATTAGATAAAAGTCTGAAACAAATCTTTAAAGAAAAGGGTGTAGCGGCAGCTGATGTAGCCACCGCAATAGGTATGAATGTATCTACTGATGCTCTTTCTAATAGCAAATATTGTGAAAGGTTTAGTATGTGGTGGAGGAAGATTAAGCGGCGGAAGTGTTCCATCAGGAGGCAAAGAAAATGATTCTTTCTTTGGCAAATTAAAAGGGGCTTAATAAACATTGGTAATTATTTCTTTGACATAGCAAAAAAAAGCATCATCAGCTTTAGGCGATATTATTGGTATTGTTACAAGCTTGCTTGTGAAAACAACTGAACATATTGTTCTTCTCCTGTCTGAACATGTATTTTACTTATTGTGGCACTAGTTGGCTTGCCATTTGCATTTTTGGTCAAAGGTGGAAATAAAGCATCCAGAGAGATTAAAAATTAGCGAAATCGTTGCCGTAGACGAAGTGTTTCTTCTTAACATCATCATAATAGGTGAGTCGTCAAATATTTTGAAATGTAAGTTTTGGTAGCTCCCGCAAGCATTAATGTCAATATAAATGACTGCCTGTTTATAACACGGTCAATACTGATTTTTGACAGCCACGTGTAATCGTGTCAGCAGCAACGTGATTGCGTATCAGCCTTTGGAATATCACCGCTAATTAATGTATCTACAGTAGTTTTCAATGAAAGTTTAAACGAATCCTTGGAATTTTTTTAAATTGTATTTGTTTCCAACGATACTACAAATTTTATTGGGCATGTCTCTCGGTAACAAATGGGTACCATCACAATCAACAGCATTGTAAAATTTCACGTATGATTGGGATATATAGTCCTGAAATTTATCACATTTATTGTGTCTGTGTTGTAACCTTGCCGTATTAAAATGAATAGGGCAACTAATATTTTACTTAGCATAGTCTTGAACAGTGTAAACAGACTGTGTAAGTTTTTATTTGTTTCCAACTTGTTTACCTAAGATACATATTAAATAACTACTGATACTTTGATTTCATGTGTAATCCGTTGATATATTGCCGAAAGAAGTATGTCCAGTCGGTAGGTTCAACTTCTTCTGTCATAGAATTCATTTCATCACCTGACAATGTTCTGTAGTATTCAACGGTGCCTGTTCCTTATTTATATTTACGTCTGTAAGCAGCTAACATATTTACTGATGTAGGATCCCCAAAACAGCGCTCTCCAAATTTGTTTGCCCGACACCCGGGACTTATTGATTTTTCTGTTGAACAAGTGCCTAACGGCAAGATTTTAATCTTGGGCAAGAGTAATTCTTTTTAGAGATAAGAAAAGTTCCCGTTTTGTGTGCAAGATTGATGCGTCTTATTCCGCTACCGTCTTCTTCTGGATAAGCATGAGCTATCAAATCGTGATAGGAAGCACTCAGACCGTAACTAACCTTTAGTATGTGCCAGTATGACGCAGAAACGTGACTTGATTGAACTGGACCAGACTGGAGTGAAATTATTGTTTCATCAATGTACAGATAAATCAGCCGATTATTATAATGTGTATACGGGGAAAGAGATCATACGGAAGCGGGAGACTCGATCATAAAATATCTCCTTAGTACGTTCGATTATTCTTCCCCAATTTATTAGGACATTCGAACCTTTTCAAGCAGTTGATCTGTGCGATTATGAGTGTTTCTAAGCAATACGAAATTCCGATGTGACATAAACCGTTGCTTAAACATGATACCGTGTATACATAAAGTACACAGATTTAAACAGAAGCAGTAGCAAGGAAGTGTAGAGTCCTTAATATATTCTGAAAGTAGTCCGATTTTGAGAAGTAAATTAAAAACAGCTTTATTACAGATTAACATTGATTTTTTTTGTGACTGGATATGTATATTTCAGATTACAAAAGAGATATTTGTTATATCTGGATATGTATATTGAGGCGCAATTGTTTGTCCTTGTTAAAGTTCACGTACTCTGTATAATTTGCCAGAGAACACAAATGATAAGAAACATATTTTACGTTGGATAATTCGAATTATAATTATAAGCGATATATTTGTTATAAACAAGCAGCAAAAAGTGTTAAACGAACAGGTATAGTCGTTCTAATAGATTGACTTGTTGTATTTGTAACATTTTGCAACTGAGTGTATCTCAAGTATTGATTGTACAATTTATATGTGATGTATAATTACAATTACATCATGATGTAAAATGAAAGCTTAAGAAAGAACCCCCCCCCAAAAAAAAAAAAAAAAACACTTTTCTTCACAATCTATATATCTATACACTGTAAAGTGTACTGGAATTTACTTTATCCATGTGGTGTAGAATTATACCCATGTTAACCGATTTTGGTCCATTTTGTGGTAATTTCTTGTAACAGAAGGCTTTATAGTTGCATTAAAATTGTTTGTTTCCAAAGTTTGACCAGGAAAATGAATAATTGATTGTGTAATTCGGCGAAGTTCTGTTGTACCTTCTTTAAATGAAATTCGAAAGAAACTTAACTATTGTCATGATTGCATCAACATTTGTGTGGTCTTTGTTACCGTTTGGTATGTTAAAAGTCTCATGGACAAGATTGCAGTCTTCTACATTGTATTTTGTTGTAAAATGAAATCAACTTCATATTTGTGAATGTTATTTCTTTTAATTTCTTCAGTAATGACAGTAATGATCCTGCTAGAATATTGTCTACAAGGTGTCATGTGTACCATTTTGATGTTTACCTGTTGTTGTTTTTAGATGTACTTTTTCACTCTAGTTTCGTGATCAACAAGAATTTGCATGGCGTGTATGTTTTAACTCATTCATTTTCTAATGCGCTCATTTTTCTACATTTATTACATTATATTATATAAACTTGTTCTATGTGAAAAACTCAATACTCCTTGATACTGCTATTTATGTACTCTTTTTCAGTCATCTCTGAAGAAAAGGTGTCTTTAGTTTAATTGAATAATATTTCAGCTGGTTTCCAATTGTTAAATGATTCACATTATCCTTTCCATACCTGAAATACATACATTTTACCGTTCATTATTTTGATTTTGAAAATCTTTTCAACTTTGTAAATGAAACCTTGTCAGTCGCATAAAGGTGATTATTGTTTGTTAAAAATGCCCTCTATATTGTCTAATTTCAAGTCTTCCAGTTTAAACCAACCGGATCACCTACAATTACTCGCCTGATTAAAAATAAGCGTGGAAGATGATAAATCAATCAGTTGAGATGACATGTTGATTATTTGAATAATAAGAGTTATGGAACACAAAAATTTATGTATTTAAAGTTCAAAAGTACATTTCTAACAACAACAAAAAAAAAGAAGAACATTACCCCACTTATCCCCCCCCCCAAAAAAAAAAAAAATTTGAAAATTACTATAATGACCTTGATAATATAGACTTTTGCACCAAGAACGGCTGGTAAAGCTATTGGCTAGAATACAGTTTAGACTTTAAACACACGACAGTTTACAATACTAGATTGCAGCAGTCTATGTAATTGGTTTTGTTTTGTTTGATAGTTTAAAACACGTAATCTATAAATATTATTTATTGGTTGCATTTTTCTTGTAGAAGACATATGTTTCTTTACAAACGACAGTGAAACTAATATTGAGAGATAAGGTATGAAAGATTTAAAGGAATTCAGAGCTTGCTGCCAAAATGCATTATGAAAAATGTCATTTGCTGTTTTGCAGGAAATATAGATCCTGGAGGTAGAGCATACTTGAAGATCTCTACACTTCATCGTGTTCCGATAAGTACCATGAAATACCAGCAATGGGTGTTAATATGGAATTAACGACTTAGTTTAGCATATCTTTATTCACAGGGGGATACAAATACGCATTTCAGCATGGAACAGGATCGGTACACTGTTGATCAAATGATTAATTGGAGTTTGCAGTGCGGCGTCGTCGGCATCGGGTACGTACGTCTACTGAGATCGAGTTTGAACGTTTCTTAAGAGATTTAAACTTTTCCCAATGAAATATTTCTTTATAGCATCTTTATCCCACTCTTCTCCTCCTTATCATTAACACTTTACTATGACGATTATTATTATAATTATCCTCAGACATCAAGTCATGATCTCAAAGTATCTTTCAAAGAACAGCTTTGATTGGCCAATCGTTTCAGGGATCTCTTTATAGTGCCTCTGAGTCGTCATGGGGTGATTTGTGTTATACTTTTTCGAGCAGTTTGTATCTAATGTAATCAAATTTACGAATTGCTTCATGAATTTATTCAGAGACTTTTCAGTTTACTTTTGCATGTACCCAGGGTTGATGAATGTATTGAAATGGATCCATAAACCCGGGACATCAAAGTATGCACTGGGTTCTTCGAGGATATAGTGAGTACTGGTTGTTTTCTGAATGATGTTAATTGCGAAAAGTTGATAAACATTTTCCAGCTAGTTTACTTGATGAAACTACATTTTAATTTTTAGAGATCATCCAAAACGTTACATTTGGGTTGTCCAATGAGACATGTCCTACAGGAAGTCGTTGAAAATTAAGCTGGTTTAAATAAATGTCAGCCTATTTTCTTGCGGGTGCCCCGGATGGCCGAATGGTCTAAGGCGCTCGCCTTTGCAGATCACTTACACATCTCACCTCTATATATATCAGAAAGCTTGCCATTAGGTTCCCTTGGGTAGCTGATACTTCCCGAGGTATTCTCGGATTCTTCCTCCACCAAATATACTGGCCGCCTGTATAGCCTATCATCTGCTGAAAATTGGCATGTAAGCCCACATACCAAACCTATTTTCCTTGCAAGGGTTTCATTTACAAAATTTAATTATCGATGACAAATTTGAAAGTACGTAATGTCACATTGTATTAGAGCTGATTTATGTTTCAAAGATAGTATCTTATGAAGAATCTACCAGTAATATCTCGTGATACATTTGCAAATAATCTTCCACAGATTACTGCCAAAATATGAATGCTGCAATTTTCATTCACCAATCAGACAACGATACAACGCATGCAATGTCCGCCAGCATTTAGTTCACGTGTCCCTTATGTCATGATTTGTATTCTAATGATTGGCCTCTTATATCATCTACTATGAACTATTTCTTTGACACTTTCGATTATCCAATACAGATTTTCTAGAGAAAAGCAAAAGTAATAAGTATAATATTTCGGCATAATGTTAAACCTCTCCCAGAATTAAGAAACGAAACAACAACAACACAACAACAATAGCAATTTCTTAAATTGGCATCGTTACCTTGGAATAAATACATAGGGACTATTTTCTTTTTCAACGTTTATGCCGTACATATTTCATTGTGTGGTACAGAATAAACATGATATTTTAATGAGTGGCGAAGGGAATACTATCGTTTATAAAGAAATGACAACGCGGATACGATTGTATCTTTAGCAAAAAAGAAGGCATTGCTGTAAGAGTTTACGATCATTTATTCATGTTTTACTGTACGAAAAACTACCATTTTGACCGAAAGAGGAATCATCAAAAGAACTTAACGTCTCATTAGAGAGCAAAATATTTGTCTATTTAAAATCATTTTGTAATGGGTAAGGACGTGTTATGAGACGATGAATTTGTGTAGTGAAACCGAATCTATTGAATGCTTATTTCATGACACAATGATTAGACCATACGAAGTTCAACCAGGCTAACTCTAACGAGCAAACTGATTGGTCCAAATACTTAAATCCCTGTCTGTGCTTTCATTTTCTCATGTATACTGTAAATTTCACTTGATGACATATCTAAGAGATAGAAGAAAGAAAGAAATAAAGACCGGCAGACAAACAGAATAAATAATGATAAATATTATTTATTTCATGAACTATATCGTAAAGGTGTTGTAGCAGAGAGCTGAAGCTTTCGGGGAAAAGTATGTATGTATGTATGTATGTATGTATGTATGTATGTATGTATGTATGTATGTATGTATGTATGTATCGGATTCCAGACTAAAGGTTGATATTTAATGAACAATTATAGTTATTTTAGGACCATTTGATTTTGTGAACCCTCTCAGGCATGTTGCCTATTGGATATACTGCTTTCACGGCAGGGGTGTGTCCTCTCGAGCTATTGCAATAAATGGGAAATAAAAACATTACACACCAGTAGTATATCTCACCTGTTCATACGCAACGCAGATGTAAAAAAATGTGTCAATTGTTGCCCAAGTTTGTGTTTATATATATATATATATATATATATATATATATATATATATATATATATATATATATATATATATATATATATATATATATATATATATATATATATATAAGTTCTTTAGGGTTTTGGAATATAGCGGATATTTTTCAAGTGAAGAGGGCTCTTTAGTTCCATGCTAGCTCAGAGGGGAGCTATCAATAGGTGAAAGTCAACGGTCGCCGAAGTTGTGCATTTCACCTTTGACAAAGGTAGGCGCTGCTACGCTCAATCACAATAGATAATAGTTATTTGCAACTCTTGAACTATATCTCCCCTGAGATTCCTTGTGTTATTGAATACAAGTATAGGTAAAGTTGTCGAAAGGTTTTGACTAATTCGTATCTAAATGACATAATTTGTGCTGGTTTATACTCTAAAATTAAAATTATACATATAAACCAGGATAACGAAATTTCTAACCACTAGATATATGTAAATTGTCTAATTACTTGTTATGAGTATCATATGGAAGATTAGTCTAATTCTCAATGCATCCTCCTTAGTTAGCAAAGGCATCACAGTCATAATCAGCATTATCATCATAATCATCATTAACAACATCATCATCATTCTGATAATGATCATCATGAAAGTTGCGATGTAATAAAGAATCAGAAAATTCATATCTTAGACGTTATCAGGAGCCTAACTACCGCCCCCGCCATCCCTGCAATGTGTGTTTGTGTCATCCAGGAAGGGGCCGCAAAATCCCAAGTTTTACTAAGGAGGGGGTGGGGGGTGGTATTTCTGAATTTTTGCAAATGGGTCTAAAATTTGAGGTTACGCCACTGGACGTCATTTTAAGTAAATAGTAAACTTTCTGCGTCCAAAATAAGTCTCAGGAGACTCCTTTCTTTTTCAATATTGTACTTTAAATTATTATGCTTGCATTTCACTGAGGCGACTGTAATATTTTTGTTCCGTATATCTTTCTAAAGCAAAATCTTCCTAAGTGTATGCATGCAAAAACACTGAAACAAATCGCTATGAGCTATGGGTAATTACTCTTTTATACATACTTCGGTAGTTTTTGTGCATAATTGATGTATAACTACCATGACTGCAAGGAGTGAAGATAAATATTTGCTGATAAACCGATATATTTGTTGTAAGTTATCTTTTGTTTGGAAATTTCAAGTTACAAAATTTTCATTGGAATTTATGTAAATTGTCTTTCACAATATTAGAGTTGTACTTTGTATGCATGAAGTTTAACAAAACTTAGAGAAATAAAGTATTGGTTTCGATAAATGTTTAATAGTGTATGTAAAGTCAGTCGAAATGGTGCAAAAAAAGCAGTATCTCATACAGTTATGAAAAACAAAGAAACATCACATACAGTTATGATATCGAAACGGAGGAATGAATGTTACATCCATTTTGAAAGTATTGTCGAACTGTTACCGTGACTAACGCCAGATTTGTGAAAGAATACGTTCAACTCTCATTTCAGTTGCTTTAGGGTTGTGAAATTTGTAATTATAGCAAATGAGGCTTCTTTTTCTGTATTTAATGAATCAAGATCAATAATATAAATTATATTGTGTCTTATAAAGTACCGTCAATCGATTACGGTTACTGATTGAACGAACGACAAAAACCCAACACTTTGATTAAATCCCCGTCGCTAGTCTAGATACTTTGATTGCATCGTACATTCTATTTCTATTTCGCTTTTACCTCAGTACTTTCATAGGTTTATTTGCATTTTAAATAATTCCATCTTTTGAAATCAGACATAAGAATTAATATAATGATGGAAAATTATCATATAAATCAAACCCACAACTGCGAACAGTATGGGCCTATGCTGTTCATTGTAGGCCCGGATCTGTCGGCTCAGTGAGCAATGGCAGATCTGAATCGATGGTTTCAAAATACGGTAATCAACTCCATCAGAAGCATCCATTACGCACAGGTTTCGATGGGTCCAGAAAACAGCAACAACAGCAGCAACAATAACAACAATAATATTTACATTCGACCCGGAGGCAACATCAAAGCCATACAAACTTATCAATAATGACTCTCTGGGTAAGGTTCATAAATTTTATTTTGTACTGTCGTACAATCAACTTCATATATATGTATACTTTTTACTTTGCAATATTATTCCATGTTGTGTTTCAGGATCACGTATTATCCTGAATTTGAGAAACCTGACGCTATTTCTGTTTAAGAGGAAATAATGTCAGTCAGTCAATCAGTCATACATACATACATACATACATACATACAAGCAAGCACGCATGCACGCACGCACACATACATGCATACATACATACAAACATACATGCATACATACATTTACCATGTAGTAAGAAAGACACATATTATGACCATTTGTATAAATTTTCTATTTGCGGTCTTTTAGTGTGTCATGCTAGTTACGTATAATTGCATTTACGTATAAGACGTCCGCAGAAGAAATAATTATAGCAGTAATCTCAAGCATATTCCAAAACACACATAACTATCCTTGTCTTTATTATTTCAAAGTTAATGTTAATCATGTAACAATATATACCAGATGTACTGACATTCATTGTATCATTAGCAGCATCTGGCAAATGTTTCAAGAAGGTCAGTGGCATACAAAGCTAAATGATATACATAGTTCTGATATTTCTATATTTATATGATTGTATTTAATTTTGTAAATGCGTTAGTTGACGCAGTATTTATATTTTATTTTTTCTCTTTGATTCTTTGTTGTGTTTCAAGATCTTGTATTATCTTGAATTTGATTAACCTGATGTAATCTCTGTTGAAGAGGAAATGACGTCATACATACATACATACATACATACATACATACATACATACATACATACTTGATATCTGATATGTTTCGTAATCCCTGATAAATGTCCTTAATTACTGAAGCTTATGACAGTGCATTTTCACCGGTGGCATAGAATTGCTTCCAAACAAATATGCCGTAATCCTTTCACCAGCAATTGCACGATTTCTTGAAATCACTTTTCTTTGGTGTTCATGTTGAGCCCAAAAGCACATAAATAATGTCGAGAATCCACAAGTGCTCATATAACGACCCCCAAATCTATACTGCTTTATCCATCACAACCTGTAATGAAGGTACTATACAAGGTCCATGGCTGTCTCCTTTTCATTTCTTTCTTCAAGAACGCTGATTGTCGTCTCACAAGAAAATTCTCCCTTGTCTAAATATTTCTTCTTCAGGCTCGTTATCGCAGTCTCGAAATCAGCATCACACGTTTCTGAAACCTTCTGATCTAATGGCACTCTTTGTAAGCAGATGGATTTAGATGCCTTTTGAATTTTCAGCCCGAGTGTTCCAAACTGATATAAAGATTAAGCATAGCAGATTATTAACTGACCGAGTGTTCCAAACTGATATAAAGATTAAGCATAGCAAATTATTAACTGACCGAGTGTTCCAAACTGATATAAAGATTAAGCATAGCAGATTATTAACTGACCGAGTGTTCCAAACTGATATAAAGATTAAGCATAGCAGATTATTAACTGACCGAGTGTTCCAAACTGATATAAAGATTAAACATAGCAAATTATTATCAGAGCGAGGGTATTGTTCATTTGCTCCTGAGACTAATCTAGATCAATTCCTGCTTCAAAGTTAGAAGTGAAATCTGGTTTTATAACAAAATTTGCTGCCATTTAAGTTTTCTGTGTCATGAAATGAATTTACAAGGAAACATATTGTCATATAACACAGTGTGTATTTGAATTTAAAAATCGGTTACACGACTTTTAGCATAATTCTAGGTTTGTTTTATGATGATGCTGTCTTAAAGTACTTAAATTACTGAAATGACCATATTCTTATAAATGGCTGACCTCTTTGGGCAAGAAAACTAATTAAAGTCACGCATTAGCTGAAAAAATTGGATATCTATTATCAGTGTATATTTTCTCGAAGTAAAAACTGTAACTGATATAGGGCGGACGGGATGCTTTTATTCTATCCCCCCCCCAAAAAAAAAAAAAAAAAAAACAGCAAAGAAGAAATGAAATATATGACTATTTCCTCCAAAACACTCCTTTCAAAATTGAAATTTATTTCTTGATCAAACTTGTAACACCGATGACTAACAATAATATCTGCACCTTTTTTAATATCAGCCTCAGAGACCTAGCAGTTATTCTTAAAAGAACCTTCTTCAAATTTTCTCTTTATACTTTGTAATTAAAGGCAAGAATCACATATACTTCAGAAGACGTAGTGAGGAAGTGACGAAATAAAAAATCATCATAATTAGCACTTACGACAAAGGATGCAATAATAGCTCCAAAGAAGTAGCCGGCGATGACGTCAGTTGGGTGGTGCATGTGGTCGGTGATCCTCGTCAGTCCGTTAAGAACCGCCAAAAGAACTAGCACAGACTGTAGGACTGGTTTCATGACGTTGGAATACGTCACGCGAATGTGCACTTGAATGTAGTACTGAAAATGGAATACCAATAAGATTCATCTCTCAGTTTGCATTTGACGTATTACACAATTTGTCATTGTTTAGAAAATATGAAATAGTGCGATATTAGAGGGGATGAAAAATTTCTTTCTTTTTTGTCTTCCTTCCAACCTTGCGTGATAAAGGACGATATTTTAAATCAAGTGATCAATAAATAGTTTTGAACATTAAATATGTCGGAACAGCGAGGTGTCATAAAAACGAATAGTACAGAACTATATTCGATTTGTAATCCGATTTTAAACTTTCTAGTGCTCTAACGAAACTGGCCGAGTTTTCACCTTCACCGATTGAACAAGATCTGTGAATACCCGGATGACTGTAAACATCAACAGTGCTGACTCATCGTGTTTACCACATATCAATAAAGTGACTATCACAATGTATGAAACTACATAGAATATATAAGTCAGTTCCCTTATGTGCTAAATAGTACGCACAACGCACACCTCATTCTGGAGGCGACTTCATTTTTTAAGCATAAGTTCAACGATTGAAACATTAAATAATATATTGCCACTATTGCAAAAGTTTGGAATTTGTTTTCAAGTAAAAAAACTAAACAAACCTCCATGTTGCGATAGCGCGGTGGTTTGCTTTTCATTTTTTATTTCCTCTTTTAGATATGATCTCTTACCCCAATATAAACAGCAGAGTACATGGCTAAAGAGGCATGTCCGGAAGGAAAGGATAAGCGGCTCTGTCCGATCTCTCTCTGGGATACATGCGTACTCATACATGTGTATCCTGTGATGTATCTGTAAAGGTGTGTTATGGAGTCTGTTAGTAAACAAATTGAAGTTATAACAAAACTGTGCAAATTCGGCATATATATGTACAGGGCCGGATTAACCCTTGGGCTAATAAGGCTATAGTCTTAGGCCCTCATATTTTGTAGTCCCTCCTTTAGGATCACCATTCCATATTGAAAAAATGTTTGATGAATTTACCTTGAGTCGAAAAAAATTGTCAATTTTACATTGGTAAATAAATAAATATGTTTAATGACTTCATAGTTTTTTGCAATATGTAATACATACTGAGGCCCTTCCCTGAATCCGGCCCTGTATATGTATCAAGTTTATCAAGAAGTTAATGGTTTGTTAATAGCACAGCATGGAAATAATTAGGGTTAGTAGATTGTATGTCGGGCGAGGACAGTTTGACGTAAGTTGGGATATATCTTTACTTAAGAATGTTTACAAATTAGGATCAGGATATATGGTAAAAAGAATAAAGTCATTATTGAGTGATATATGATGATAAAACTGGTTACTTTTTTTTGAAAAAAGTTTGATTATTTATGACACAATGCATATTACTGAAGAATTACAAATACCGGGTATTTTATTCTTAATTGATTTTGAAAACTCTTTTGATTCTATTTCATGGAAATGTATTCCTATTGTTCAAAACCTTTCACAATCTTCAACTTATTATAGGACAGTGGGTCCACGCTTTTTATCGCATTATCTCTTAATATTTGCAGAAATGTTGACAATATTATTAGAAAATGATAATAATATAAAAGGTATCAAATTCAACGAAGCATAATATATACTTTCACAGTCTGCAGATAATATAACTTTGGTTCTTGATGGATCTTTTGAATATCTGAAATCGTCCTCTGATGTATTAAAAAAAGTTTGTTTCTACAAGGATTTTAGGCCAGAAACTCAATATTACCAAAACAAATGCAGTCTGGATAGAAGGCAGGCTATATAGTTAGGAAACCTTTCTTCATAGGCTACAACTATAGTGGGTCACGAAATTTATCGTACTGGTTATCAAGTTTTCATTTACCGTAAATGAAATGGTACATTAAAAGTTTGAAAATAAAACTCAAATGATAAAAATAAAAAATGTTTTTTTTAAGAATTGGACAAAAGGAATCCTAACACCAGTTGGTAAAATAACAATTTAAAAAACTTTAGTGTTTTCACAATTAAACCCTTTGTTGATCTACTTTGTAAACCCCCTCCAAAAATTCATTAGCGAATTTATATTGCATGAACTATTTTTCACATATGTATGGAAGTCAAAAGTAGATAGAATTAAAAGATGAATTCTGTTTCAAAATATCTACAACGGAGGATCATCAATGATATTCACTGAAAAATGTATATAATATATTTACAAACAAAGTGGATTAATAGTCTATAGGAAAATGTGTTCATTTGTTGTAATATAAAAATATGCAAGATGGAACAGATTGCCATATTAGGAGACGAATATACAATTAAATTAATCATAGGATACGATAATTATCTTTTGGCGTGATATTTATTTTATTCCCCTGTAAACGTTTAATAGAATGAAATGTACCTCAAACATGAAAAGATTTTATGAAAACAAACTTGTAGATGAAGTAACTAATAAGAATAAACAGGCACTCATTATATATAAGAAATGGATTAAACATAATGTTAAATATATTATTGAAATGCTTGCATATCGTTAATTATATTACTGAAATCCTTGCATACCGTTAAATATATTACTGAAGTGTTTGCATACAGTTAAATATATTACTGAAATGCTTGCATACCGTTAATTATATTACTGAAATGCTTGCATACCGTTAAATATATTACTAAAATGTTTGCATACAGTTAAATATATTACAGAAATGCTTGCATACCGTTAATTATATTACTGAAATGCTTGCATACCATTAATTATATCACTGAAATGCGTGCGTATCCTGAAATATATTAATAAAATGCTTGCATACAGTAAAATATATTACTGAAATGCTTGCATACAGTTAAATATATTTAAACAATGCTTGCATATCGTTAAATATATTAACAAAATGCTTGCATACTGTGAAATATATTAATGAAATGCTCGCATACCTTTAGATATATTAAAATAATGCTTGCATACCCTTAAATATATTAATGCAATGTTTGTTTGCATACCGTTAAATATATTAATGAAATGCTTGCGTACCGGAGAAGCCTTCTTGAATTTGAAAGCTTTAAAACAAAGGATGGTATTAATACAAATTTTCTTGCTTTTCAAGGTGTCATTCAGACTATAAAGTCTTTATGTAGAAAATTAAATCTAAAATTGAATATATGCACGAATGACAGACCTTTTATCCCTTACCAGTTAGACATGATTCTTTATAGCAATAAGGATCGTAATGAATTTTTTTTAAAATACTTTTGAAATAGAATGTTTCACCACCCTGTGAAAAAGGTATCAAGAAAATATTTATTAGTGACCATCGGCCAAATATAAATTACAAAGTGTATAAAGTAAAGAAAAACACAAAATTACATTGGTTTCAATATCGTGTTCTACATATAGTTTTACCAAGAACTTCATTTTTGTACAGCATACATGTTTCTGATATTGATCAATGCACTTTTTGTAATGGTTCACCTCAAACAATACTGCATTTGTTTTAGGAATGTACTGTGGTTAATAGGTTATGCGATGATGTTTGCCAGTGAATTCAATATGTACCTAGAATAGTTGTTATACCCAGCGCTAAAATTGTTTTATTTGGAGATAAAGCTGTAGAGCAATTATATATATATATATATATATCTATATATATATATATATATATATATATAAATATATATATATATATATACCTTTTTATTTTATTCTTTTTCTAACCAAGTACTACATATACTTGTATAATGAAAAGAGATACAACTACGCGTTTCAATGGTTTTGACGATTACTATATATTGGAAAAAATATATATTATTGATTGCAGTCAAATCAGATAGGAAAGAAATGTCATGCTAATTTAGGGAACAGTGGGAACCATTGCTACCTTTCAACCGTAGTTGACTTTTGTATCAAATTCTATACATGTAATTTTTCAGTTGTGATATGAATTGTAATATAAAGGTGGCTTTATCTGTATATGCCATTCTAGTGGCCAACATGGAGATTCAATATATGCCATTATAATGGTCAACGCGAGATAATATATGCCATTCTAATGACCAACACAGAGATTCAATATATACCATTCTAATGGCCAACACGGATATTCAATATATGTAATTCTAATGGCCAACATGGAGATTCAATATATGATCAACTTAGAAATAATAATCTCTCTCTTTTCTTTTTTTTTTATCAAAAATATTACATCACCGAAGTATATGCATTAGGTATTAATATTATTATTGAAATATTTACAATATATGTTGGTGCTTTTAATACGTAATAACTTGAGGAGAAGGGACCATAATGTTGTTATAACTTATTGTTAAATCTCATTGTACAAGTTGCAATGTATTGTTTAAATCTGAGGAATTTTTTTTAATTAAAAGTAGTGATAACACAGCAAGGCTTGCATACTATTAAGAATATACATTTGGATAATTTGACGAAATTTTGCACTGATTTATATTATATCCTTCTGAATGCACTGGGTTACCAAGTTATACAGTTTTAATAGAAAAGTTAACGTATGTCGAATGCATACTTTTTGACTTGAATATTTATAACATTTTTAACGAAAATATTTCGCTGTTTCTATATCACCAATTGAGCAAAAATTATTATATGATAGATGACTTAGTAAGAAGTAATTATTTGAAGGCGCATTCCATAAAAAAAATCGACTTTAAATTAATATGATGAGCGTGTTCTTTAAAGCTCCTTATCCTGCAAAACGATGCTTAGTTTTTAGGAAAACCGCAGTGTTGCGAAATAAAAATCGTGTTTATTACACTCACGTGATGTGGAGGTTTTGGAAGTGAGACTCGCTTTCCTTTGGTTGTGAACATGCTGTTCAGATTATTGGTTAGGTTTTAATTTGGTCTAATACCGGTCAGGTACAAATCGTCTGGTAGTGATACGGGGATAGCAACAGCACGTACCCTACACTAGGTGTTGCCCAACCTCGAGTTAGCTCGGAGTGGGGTGTGGAGAGTTAAATGCGTCACGCTAGGGTGTGTTTAGGTACTGTGACTTACTATTTAGGTGTGTTTGTAACCTTGGTGACTAGCTTAATAATAATGGAAAGAAAAAAATCTGATTAGAATTAAGCTGAGCCAAGACGTCCAAAACATTTGAACGGAGATTTAGGCCGAACCATATGTATAAACAGGCCCGCCGAGAAGCGGGTCGGTGCATGGGGGGGGGGGCAGGAGAGGGCACGGCGCAATTGCCCAGAGACCAGGCGATTTCTAGGGGCCCGCTGTCAACTCGATTATAAAAAAATAAATTAATCTTTGCAGGAAATATTACAATGTGTTCCTTGCAAGAGTCTAAGTTATGGTAGATTACTACAGACTTTATGTGCAAAACTGTACACATGTTTATATATACAAAAAATTTAACTAGTTTTGGGGCCCATGACTGCCCTGCCCAGGGACCCGGAATTTCTGTCAGCGGGCCTGTGTATAAACCAAAACACAACCTTGGCCTCATCGCCGATTTATTTACGCACGTGTGACGAATAACGTATTGGAAATCAGCTTTGCTTTTTTTTGCATGTTATCTTGTCTGCCCCTTTTTTTTGACACTGGTGTAAACCTTTGCAAAATATTTGTCACTATTATTCATTAGGAGAGAACAGTATCATTGCATGCTTTTATCAATTTTCTCCCAATGGATGCTGTTTTAAATAATTACACTGAGGATCACTGTAACGTTGTGCTTGAATTGACAGGCCCATGTGTTCATCCGCTAAAAGACCGGCATCTGTACACTTTTTCATTAGATAAACAGGGATAAAAAGCAACGAGAGAGAGAGAGAGAGAGAGAGAGAGAGAGAGAGAGAGAGAGAGAGAGAGAGAGAATGATTACCCTTGACTACAATTGATGGCCTTAAAATCTGGCTTGCACACATCGAAGAAATGTGGTCTCAATCGACCCACTCTATGTTTAATGGCAATTGTGAATAGTTCGTTAATTGTGAAGCCGAGCAGAAAGACTCCCAAATGTTTCATGATATGGGTTATTGGCCACGAGGTGCTCCTTCTGTTTCTTTTATCAAGATACAAGAGAAATTCTGTCAGTACCATCTATAAATAGAAGATAAATTCAATGTTATTGACGAAGAGTTGATATAATTGCATTTCATTAGTTAGACAGGAAAAATCTAGTGTTCTTTTCTTGTAGTTTCTCTCTATCGTAATAACACGGAAAAATCCATGTATTAACAAAGACGGATAGATTTGACTTAGAATAACCATCCAAATAAAAAAAAAATAAATAATTAAATAAGGATACAATACTATCCAAACTCCGTTCATAACTATAATGTCCTTATCAATCATCGAGATGAAATTCAAACACACAACTGGACAATATAAATCAATTTTAAAGAATAATTCAGTTAAAACAAATTGTGCTAATCTATGAATAGGGAGAAGACAAAATAATTAATATAGACCTAAATGACAACAATTCTTTCTTGTGTTAAAAAATTTAGAGTCATTATTACGATGCAAAAAAAGAAAAAATAATGTTGTTCAGAATACGATATTTTTTCATTTAAATTATGAACAGTAAATAATATATTTTGTACTAGCTATACTTGATTATTGCAACTCAGAAAATGGAAAGCATAAATTATCTTTACAAAATGACTCAGTGGCGGAATCAAATTAAACTTTATTGCGATTGGTATATCACATAAACATATTAACAATTTTAATACTGTGTTGTGATTTCAGAAAGAAGTGAGTAAAATTGGGTGATTTGACGACAAAAACATGACTAAAAAAATATTGCAAAATTTGAGTAAATTCCTAGCATAACTCTGCAAGAGTCAGCTACCAGCCACTATGCAAAGTTTGACGCTTATTTGATATATAGAAGATTGACCATAAAGAAATACTTTCTTTGAAAAGATCAAATCATCGATAAGTTCACGAAGAGGTTAGATACTAATTTATGAGGGAAAATTAGGGAAATGAACGGTCAGATGTGATCACTGCGATAAAGTGTCATTCATCAGGTATTAAAATCACCACAAACATGACGAAAAGAAATCCATGGTAAATAGGTATAACTCTGAAAGAAATCCATGATAAATTGGTCCAACTCTAAAAGAAATCCATGGTAAATTGGTCTATCTTTAAAAGAAATCCATGGTAAATTGGTCTATCTCTAAAAGAACTCCATGGTAAATTGGTCCAACTCTAAAAGAAATCCATGGTAAATTGGTCTATCTCGAATAGAAATCCATGGTAAATTGGTCTATCTTTAGAAGAAATCCATGGTAAATTGGTCTATCTCTAAAAGAACTCCATGGTAAATTGGTCCAACTCTAAAAGAAATCCATGGTAAATTGGTCTATCTCTAAAAGAAATCCATGGCAAATTGGTCTATCTCTAAAAGAAATCCATGATCTCTAATCATTGGAGCATAGTATTTGGAGTTTTTCTATTCTTGAATCACCATTTAACCATCAGTTGCTATAGCATAACAGTTTATATTTTTGAATAAATACGTACAGGAATAAATAAAGGAGAAACAAACGTTTACTGTTAGACACATGGTAGTTTGAGAGAGAGAGAGAGAGAGAGAGAGAGAGAGAGAGAGAGAGAGAGAGAGAGAGAGAGAGAGCGAAGAGTCCGTCTTTAAACAATATAATGCGTTTACCCTCGATATAACGCAGACATACTGCGGCTGAAAAATTAGCACAAATAAGACAGAGAAAAGTGGTTTTAGCTGAAAAATGTTACATGGGTCACATCATCAAGTAACATTACATTAATTGTGATTACGTTAATAATTCTGACATATATTTCGGTTTATTTTCGTTTTTGTTTGTTCGTTTGTTGTTTCATTCATTCTTCTACATACCATGGTCACCACTCCACCTAGACTGGTTCCCAATAATACTTCATCACTGACTGTGCTGTCTCTGTAAGGATACTTTAGACTGGTATCATCACAGAAAAACCCCACTTCGACTGGATTTCCTTGCAGGTACAGCAATACGACTGGTATCCCAACTTAAAAGAAAATTATCGAGCTTTAAATCAGAGCACCTTGATGACATCGGTTACAAGAAGACACACAATTTGACAGTAAGATCGAAATAGTTGAGTCTTTATTCTTTACCATGGAAATCATTTCACCGTCACTCATTATATTGGATAAGGAATGGTCGTACCAAAATGTATTAGGCTGTGACAACCCTGGTTAAAAAAACCTAAAATGAAAATATAAAAAATTAATAACCTGAAGCAAAGTGACATTTTCTATTTTATGTCAGTTACCATATAATCCAACTTAATTTTACCGCATTCTCCCACCAAACCCAACATCAACACCTCCACCCCATGTCAAAAACAGGAGCGATATTTGAAAAACGCAAAACATATATACTTTATATTTATTATAATTATTCATGTCCCATTGTTTGAAGACTCTAACTTTGATGACATCCCACAGTTTTCACTTAAAATAGAACTGACAGAAAAGTATTTACTAACCTAAAAATAAAAACACTGGTAATCGAACCTGAGCCTCTGACCAGGAAATTGAAGCCTCTTGCCACCGTTCAGAATGTAATATCAACGTTTCCGTGCTCTTAATGATCGGCAAGTTGAGATTCCTTTTGACCGCCAATATCGTTTGTAATGTCAATTTTATATGTGAATAAATATCATTGTAACATCAATTTTGTATGTGCATTCTATCGAGTGTAGACTGTATTATTATTATTATTATTATTATTATTATTATTATCAGCATGAGTACTAGCAGCTGCAGTAGTAGAAGTAGTACTTTTAAAGACTGAGCTGAAGGTTGTGGTAGTGGAATTTTCTTTCA
This sequence comes from Margaritifera margaritifera, assembly GCA_029931535.1. Lineage (NCBI taxonomy): Eukaryota > Metazoa > Mollusca > Bivalvia > Unionida > Margaritiferidae > Margaritifera > Margaritifera margaritifera. The sequence goes on along the minus strand of JAQPZY010001419.1, from coordinate 1,614,514 downwards.
TGCAAAATATTATTGCATTTTCTAATTAAGTTCCGATAAACTTTTACTTGAGGATGTGAACAGAGATCATTTTTACTTTATATCGATAAACGCAAACTATCTCGTTATCTTGTGTCGTCCTGAGTCATAACATAGCTAATAAAATAACCAACTACATAATACCGCGAGTAATGTTCATTACCCATGCATTTTACAAATTAAAATTCAAACAAAGATAAAGAGACAAAATGAGAAGACAAAAACCCAACAACTTTATATTACAAAATTATATGTGGTGTAACTATGCTCTGCCAATCAGAGAATTTCATGAGTAACATAAGGACTAATTTTCCCGAATAAATCTCATTCCCCAACATAATTCGCCCCTTCCCCCCCCCCCCCCCCCCCATCCTTGGCCACTGAATGTTAATTGATTTGACCCGTATTAATTCTCATATCGATACTTTATAACTCAGCCAAACCCGAGAGTGATCTTTATAGACTGTAATGAATGATATCCGTCATGACCTAAATTATGACGTACATGTTCAAATATATCAGGAACTGGATATACATACGGAAAAGTAGGTGACGAAGATGTAGATCTCTCATTTTTACTTTATATCGATAAACGCAAACTATCTCGTTATCTTGCGTCGTTCTGGGTCGTAACATAGTTATTAAAATAATCAAGTACATGTTCCATACTCATGCATTTTGCAAATTAAAATTGAAACAAAAATAAAGAGACAAAATGAGAAGAAAAAATCCCAACAACTTCTTATTACAAAATTATATGTGGTGTAACTATGATTTCAATCAAAGCATTAGTTTCTTATTTAATCCTGTTCGCAATGAGTTTTCTGATTTTTAACTCATAAAACAGGCCGAAATATTTAACATTTGTCCGCAAACCTTATCAAAGCGTCATTTTATGACATGCGGTAAATTGATTTAAGTATTTTCACTGCAAATGCAAGCCAAGAATGCATTCTTTCTGTGGTAAAGTTTGTGCGTAGTTTCTGATAACTTATTTTAAGAAGTATTGAAAAAGACGGATGTGAATAGTACACAGATTTTAAACCTAATTTATAGCATGAACCTCAGGACTTTAACATTAATAATTAATACATGTATATGTCTATCCTTCGTTATTGGAGAAGACAAATTTCCATGCATTATTATTACTTTGTTTCTCATATTTGGAAATTTACCGCGCTTTGACCAGTCGAATATTTTTATTTGCAAATAACTATGCGTCAGTTATTTATTTTGATATTATAAATTATTGATGGGTCAAAAAATGAAAAAGAAAAGGTGTTTGCTAGTGCCTCTTTCATCTTGAACTTTGTTAATGCAATTCTTTTTTAATTTCATGTTTTCAGTAAGACATGAACTTGTCTCTTAGTCTAATGTTGTCTATAAAGTACTTCCGACTTTAGTTTTTAAGATAATGACGCAATGGTTTGCAGGTGTTTGACATTTGGGAAATTCAGTACCCTAGCATGCAAAGGCGACCACAGTAGTGGAAGAGATCAAACTCGAAACCTACGAATTACTAAAATACCCTGTTTTGGGGCGCGCGACATAGATTCCCAAATGGGATGGGACAGCACAGATGAAACAAAACGTAATATAGCATTATAAATGAAATAAATGGATACAAATGCATATGTTGATGTTTCTTACCTGCAAACCATATAATGAAATCCAATACAAATCTGACTGATACAGCCCTTGAAGGCTTATATTTCCATGTGGACATAAACATGGCGTGTTGTTCCGAAAAGGCTTCAGTGTTCCTGTGAGATGCCCCTAACAGGTTTGATAGGTTCTGTAGGTTTTGGTATCCCGTATTCCACGTGATCTACCTCAATTAAACTAATCCTGTAAATGGTAGTTGCTGCAATAATGATCTGTTTTAAGATCGATAAATAAATAGTGGCCTATTATTTACGTTCTCGGCTATTTATAAGAAGACGGATTTATGTGGGCGTGAGTATCTAAACAGTTTAGCTGAATCTACAAGTGTTCTTTGTCCGGTTTGTTTCTTGTTGGTGTTTATCTCGAGAAACAATCAGTAAATGGGAAACAGTTTTGAAATAAAAGCATACATCTATTGTTTACCATTGAGAGCAACACCAAACAATAGCAATCTCGCTACCGTGCAAAGCCTGTACTTTCCACACGGTGCATATTTCTCTCTAACCTGTTCATTTTCTTTTACTTTCCAGGATAGAATTACAGGAGGCATCACACACGTGAAGGTAAACTAACTTGTTTAAGAGCATTAACAAATAAAGTTTCTTATCTTGAATTGCTCAAAAATCCAAAGTTCAGTCCTCGATACTCTGATTCGCTCGTGCACGCTATCTTATTAAGTAATTATATATATATATATATATATATATATATATATATATATATATATATATATATATATATATATATGGAAACTTGAAAACTTAATATAACAAATTTCATCTAAAATAAAATGTTGCATTAATCTTTACACTGCATACTTCCCGTTTCCATTTATTATTCTTATTCTTCTGCTGATTTGCAGTTAAAGGATTAAGTCCATGCTGCATTTTATTCCTTACATATTACATATATTCCTTACATATAGTATATAGGAGTCACATTTTATATAATATCTACATCAGTACAGAATATTTTTTGTTGCATTTCTACGAAATAAAGAACCTTATTATCAATGTTGCGGTCCATCGCCATTAGACCCTGACTGTGACGTCACAAAATCGTTTTGATTACAATGGTTACAAGTATTACGCAGTTGTAACTCGTGATTACTGTACTTCCATGCCAAAAATAACAAACTGTTTACTTAGTAGTAAGACAATTATGATGCTGAAGCTTGATTTTCATCCCAGAAAAAAAAAACACACACAAAAAACACGAATTATCTGTTTACAGGTGATAGCTCCGGCTCTGGCGATCACAGAATCAACTTTGTACTTTCACTCGGGGTTGGAAATCATCAAAAACTGAAATCCCCTTTGGCAAACAAGAGGCACAGTTAAGCTAAAAGCAAGAAGAATTTAGTTTGAGTAAATGTTTGATTTTATGAAAATATTTCACACGAATAACATTCGTAGCTGTTGTGTCTATAGCACTGCAATGAACACAAACATACCATCTGACGCAACGAATCATTCGAAGATCTCTAATGCTTTCATGCCATTCATACATTTTACCGCTGCAAAATGGAGGTGCAAGACTCAAAGGTAGATATGCTAGATTTTCACAAGTCTGAACCAAAATACGTTTTTATTTTCATAATAATGAATTTTTCTGAACTTCATTGCATTTTCTTTATTTATGAATATCTATCAAATAATACAATTTTCATGGGCTTTCCATTTAAAAAATAATCAATGCATCTTTCCTAGCTCTCAATATATATTTCATTTCTTTTTTAAAAACATTCGGGTTTTCACGGGTAACTAATCAACTTGCAGCTATTCGTTAGTTCTATGAAATATCTAAAAAGCTACTTTTCAGAGAGAAAGACAAAACTAAAATTTTACAGTTGTGTTTTTCAAATGATTATATACATCTAAAATCAGAGCTGTAAAAACCCCACAATGAAACCCAGAATCAAATACACCGTGTAAAAGCGGTTGTAGAGCTTGATAAGTCCTTTTTAAAAGCCACTTGTCCACGAGACAAGTACTTTCTGATGTACAAATCCTGTCACGGATGTAATCTTTCTTGGCCACATTGTTCCATTGCCCAGTTTCGTACCATTTTTTCTGTAACGTGTATTAATATCATCACATATTTCATACACCAGCACCAGCAAGATTTAGCGCATATATCTACAATTTAATGAAAAATATTATTCATCTTCGTGCGCGTAACAGAAACCAGACTTTATATGGCTGTTAAATTAGACCCTAAGTTAAAACAACTATGGTTCGAGGTGGTCCACAAATAGGCGCAATTGGCAACGGGCTTTTGGATCTCTTCAGGGTTTTCTGCATCAGCTTTGAATCTCAGCTGATTAAAACAATCAGTAGAAGTGTTTGAAAACATTCAGACCCGCTCAGACAAGAAAACCAAAGGAAAAGGGTACTTATATGCATTGCATATCACCAGATCCCGATATATGTTTCGATGTATAAATAAATAAATAAAATAAATAAATAAATAAAACCAGTTTAGGTAGATAGATGTTACTTGTGTGAATTTTGTGTGCTACATCGTTTTCAACCAACATTGCTTTTAGAGAAATTAGAAGCAAAAACTTTCTTCAGACGAGGTGTTTTATTTTCAAGATGGCAGCGTCGGATTCGCAGCAAGCTTTGCCCATGATTCTACTATACTTCAATGTTTCGCGAAAATGTTGAAGCGCACCAAATACACCGAAGTAGCAGCTATCTGACTGTAGAGGTTTTCTTGTCTAAATTGATCTGATTTCTCGAAACACATAGGCGGATTGTTGAAATCAGTGGAGACATACAGTCACGGTCGAAAAACCAGAAGTATTTAGCCTACTCGTAACGTATGTTGGTGTGATTATTACTAGTACTAAATGACTGTAACTGTTTTAGATCGTCTCAGGTCCAGTCGGATCTCTCAATGTTTACTAAAAATATTTTACAGTAATATATAAATATATAAAATCGACCAATGCTAGAAGATGCCAACTTTTCTCTTTTTTTTGGGGGGGGGGGGGGAGGGGGGGTTGGGGGGAGAAAGAAGAGATAACAACTGCAGTTTCATGGACAAATACCACAGCCGTTTTAAGTTGTTATATAACATTCCAGAACTGAACATTTTAGAGTGTGATCTCTGATAATTGCTTTGATAGGAATAGTTGTGTTACTTTTTGATGAATAGTTCAGCTAAATTTAATAGACCCGCTGTATTTAAAAACCAACCATAATGTCGTGTTAGTACTCTAATATAAAGTTACAATACATAAAATTTATTCATTTTAATTTCATGAGATTAAATATGTTGACACGTTGTATTACACTACTTAAATGCGCTAAACATTCACATTATTACAGTGAAATGCTTTTGTGGGCATTAATGGAATCAAACTGAGCTGTTAATTCAGATCTTAACGTATTAAAAATTCCAGTTTTGCTCAACTTTCTAGTGTCAGGCTTGGATAGCATCCCTGTCAGATCACCAAAATAGCATATTACATGTAAGAGACGATTGATAGTATATTCTGAATAGGTTACCATATGTAAACATACATTAGTAATGGATCGTGGTGGATTTTTGTCGTTTGAAAAACGCATTTACAAATTGTTTGATTCAAGTATTGTAATTTTACAACTTCAAATGTTATTTATTTGATAACTTGTAAAAAGTTTGGCATTCAGTATGTTGGTCAAACCCGTCAGCAAGTATCTAAACACATGAACAAACATAAATTTGACATAAATAACTTTATTGATCGATCTTTTCCATCTAATGTCGCCACACACTTTAATGACGGATTCCATCACTAAATAAAACTGTAAATTTATCCTTGCATAAATGTGATATAATTGTAAGCTTTATTTAACTTTCTGTATCTTTATACTTGGCATTTTTTCCATAAAGTAAGAGTTTTATGCTGGCATAAAGGCGAACAATGGATCTTTATCTTTAAATGACCTTTATGCTACAGAATAAAAGTGTAAACATCAAAAACTGTATTGAGATTTATCTCACATTTATGCTACAGAATACAAATGCATAAATCAAAAGCTATATTGAGATTTTTTTTCTCACCTTAATACTTGAAACCAAGGAATAAAGCTACATCAATATTAACACTAAAGGTCAGCTTTATGTTGTGCATAAGTTTAAATACTAATAATCAACTTTTTTATTGATTTGCACTGGCTTTATGCATGTTATTTTTTAAGAAGAAAATATATTAGAATATAGTTGGTGTGGAGGTTAGCTGATTGCTATAAAATGGGAACAAATATGTTTAGGAATTCTTTCTTTCACGTGATCATAGTCTAAACTAAGTAGCTTAAGAGTTTTCCACTGAGAAAAGGAATTTAAAGTACTGCAGGACTTAAGATATTTATAAATAAAATGGAGTCAAAACTGCCATTAATACTTCCCTTTACCACACCGTCTTTTTACTTTTGAAAGAAAGGTCACTAAAAGACAGTACACAACTGTTGCACTTGACGTTCACTCAAGTCAAAGGTAATTTTTATTATTATTCTGACAACGGGTGTCACTTAAAATGTCTACATGACATTCCTATTTGATATATTGTCTTATACATCATACATGTCCAAGTTCTAAACACACACACATCCACCCACCCCCACCCACCCCCACATCATGCACAATGACTATGAATGTAAAAACACGTATTCAGAATCTGATGTTTTCAAACTGATGGGAGATGGTAAAGTATTATCAGCATATATTTTATTTTAAAATGGAATTATATAAAAATCAAGATGGGACATTTAGACATAGGAATATTTATTTTATGTTTAGTAGAAGTGACCACAAAAAGTAAATTATGCAAGATATGTTTTTAAAACACAGAACTTTCTAAGCAAGAGAATGCCTATTATGTACAATATATGTCTGTCAGAGTTTAATGGTCCTCTATGTCGATAACTGCAATTTTTGTGCAGATACTATTGTTCTTATTTCAGTTACAGTGACCTTGACATTTGACCTCAAAATAGATGGGCTTCTTTCTTATCTCAAGTTGAAGGCATCCACAAAGTTTGGTTCATGTCTGCGATGTTGAACTAATGCTAATGTGCAGAAACCATTTTCCTTCCTTCAATCATAGTAACTTTGACCTTTTGAACCCAAAATTAATCGAGCTCTTCCACACTCAAAGTGCAAGCCGTCTACAAAGTTTAGTAACTGTAAATAATGGAGAACTAAAGTTATTGTGCAGAAGACATTTTTCTTCTTTCATTCAAATTGATCATGACCGTTAACCACAAAATTAACGGTGTTCTTTCTCACGCCAACTGCAATCCATCCACAAAGTTTGGTAACTGCAGATGGTGGACAATTCGAGCTATTGTGTAGGAACGAAACTGATAACAGATGGACGGACAACATCATAACTTAACATGGCGGGCATATAACAATTTGTACCAATACAAAAATAGTGAATTCACTATATTTCTGGGCAATTAATACAGCAAAGCACTATGAAAAGAAATTATTTATTTACAAATGCAAGGTTAATTTGAACAAATCATTCATGGTGTTTGACAAAAAAGTAACTTTGAGGCTTGCAAATTGAAAATCACTACAAATTGTAATATAGATTTTGTACAAAAAGGTCTAAGTTTAAAAAGTTATAAAATTTATAACAAGAAGGCCGGGGCATGCATGTCAATCCCACAATCAAAGCAATGATCTTGAACAGGTGACCTTGACCACATGGTCAAAAGGTAGAGTGAGTAAGTCGGAGAATGCTGTTTTAACTTCATATTGATTCATCCACAAAAATGAAGAAAATCCATCAAGGGCTTTATAAAATATAAACACACAAAGAAACTTAAACCAAAATGCGGAGTTTACATGACTGTGGTGTTGACCCCAAGATACAAAGGGTTAGCAAGCATGTCGTAAAAAGAATTTTGCTTCATAATCATTCATCCCAAGTATGAAGACAATTTATCAAGGGGTTTCGGAAACATAACCAAATGCAAAACCTGTAACCAAAACCTTAATGCAAGTTTTTGATGATTATGACATTGATCCCAATGTAAGAGCTGCAAACGAGCATGTCGTAGAATGAATTGTCTTACCTTCATAATAATGCCAAAGTAATATGAGAATCTAACAAGGGGTTTAGAAAACATTTGCAAATGAAAACCTGTTACCAAAACTTTAACAAATTGGTGATACCTCTGACACCATTTAAATGTGATTGTTATGTCTCACTGATTGCTATGTATTACTTTCCACTAATGTGGGCTTTAGTGGCCAGAAAATATAATCAGGTCATCTGCATATGCATGCATACAAACATTCTTATCCGATTTCACTTGTCTGTGTCAAAAGGACTCCGCACAATAGCATTAAAAAGGTTGTGTTCAAAATAGTCAAAGATCACAAAGTTTTGAAATTTAAAAACAAGAAGCTGACCATGGCTTGCTTGTTGAGCCAGTCTCAATAATGAAGGCATTTATTCAGCTAGATAAGTGCATCCTGGAGCTATATTAAAATCCGAAGAGGTTGTGGTAAAATGGTGTTAAAATAAAATGAAAGTAAAAACTTTTAATACGAAGGTTAATGTATGGTGTGTACGGATGGACACACATGCCCAAGTGATGTTATGCTGAGCTGCCGCTAATGCGGGCTTGACAAACACTGCACTGATTGCCAAAACAGTGGGACAAAAATAATACTTCTCTGTATTAGAAACTTATATCAATCAGAGTTCAATGTAACAGGGTTCCACCGAAGATAAAAAGACATGGCACGATCACATCAAAAAGATTTAATTTTAACCTTATATATATATATATATATATATATATATATATATATATATATATATATATATATATATATATATATATATAAATATATATATATATATATATTTAATTGAGAAAGAATAATATCATACAGGTTAGATAACTTTTTAATTCGTTCCCTACCGAGACTCAAATCCAGCTCTGCGGGTTTCAGCAACAATCGCCTTGCCTGCTCGCACGTACTACTATACTCCCTCGACCATGCACACATCCCAAAAAAAAGGATGAAACTTAGTCGCTGGTAATACACAGTCACTCTGAATTCCTATGGCAGAAATCAAAGCATATATAAATTAGTATTAATTTATTTATGTCGTAGGAATATGACCTGTATGATAAAATTCTTTCTCAATATATAGTAATTTCACTCTGTATTATCACGCATCCTCATGTAGGATCCAGGGATAACACTTTCCGCTCTGTTTGGAGTATATATGTATATTAATACTACGCTTTTTCTAAATGCATAACTTACTTTTTAGAATGTATGAAACAATTTGACACGTCAAGACCTTTGAGATATCTATATTTCTAACATCTGACTATAATAAAGGTATATATATATATATATATATATATATATATATATATATATATATATATATATATATATAACGATCAGCTTACACACGCTATACCTACAAACATACTTATGTTCTTTGTTTTTTCTTCTGAAAGACATAGACATATACAGCCCTTTCCACAATCCCTTAGACCTCTTGGAAAAGAGACACTACATAAATGATTGCCAAATGAAACAAAAACATAATCCGTCCATTACAATTACCCCACTTGCGTGATAAGTATGTTTGTAGGTATAGTGTCTGCAAGCAATGCTTGCGTCTGGGGCATCCTCCAAGAAAAAAAAAAGAAACACAGGAGATTTGGTTCGCATTAGTACAACAAAACTATAAATTGGAAGATATTGACAAAGAAGTGATAAAAGGAACTTTTTACTTGCCCGAGTTACAACGAGTAACTAAGAAAGAAGACGGCGTGTACGATATCGAAAGCACTGTCGATCATAGAACACATAAAGTGAGAAACCATCGACTCCAAGGAGTGGTGATTCGTTGGATAGGATATCCACCCAGTTTCGATTCTCGGATTGCTGCTTCACAATTCATTGACTATAAAAAGAAGTTACCTACATGCCGTTAAGCACAGCTACATCACAGAGTTCATCTTTATAAGAACAACAAAAACAGCAACAACAACAACCACTGAGGTTGTGGTGTGGAGAACCTGTCCCTAAAAATCAAATCGTCTTTTTCTGCTAAATCTTTGTGGTGTATTGTGTCTTTGGAGCAAGCATTGGAATAAGGAGATAAACAACTGTGGACTATTTTATTGATTATCTTCTTCCCAGTCCTTCATTGAAATATACAGACTGTAACCACAACAACAGTAATATCAAAACAATAATTCTTCCAATCACAGTAGCATCCCCCTTCTCTAACATACAGACTGTAACCACAACAACAGTAGTATCAAAACAATAATTCTTCCAATCACAGTAGCATCCCCCTTCTCTAACATTTAGAAAATCATTCTCTATTGACAACGAGTGACTCTTTGGAGACCAGAACCATCGAACCACGAATAATCAATTTTATTTAGTGACAGTTCTATGGATCTGTTTCCCAACAATACTTTATGTTGTTTCACATCCAACTTACCCCAGGCCATAGAACTGGATGATGCAGCTCATTGAGAAGTAACTTTGGTAGAAATAATGTATCCTACTCAAGTCACAAATGTGGTTGGACATCAAACCACTTTCCTCGTCAAAATATTCAACGAACAAATTCAAGAACACTTGGACAAAAATGATGCTCTGATTTACGAATCCAAAACACCATCACCAGCAAATCTCAAATTCAATATCTATTCCATGAAAATTCCTGCAGGATTTTATTTTCATGCTCAACATCTCATTGAAATGATTGGAGCTATGTTCAAAGATCAGTTTGGCAAAGTGAAAGCTCGCTGAAGAGTACTGATTGAGCACCATAAAATTGCTCACCATCTTAAAATGTAATTTTCCAACAGCAAAATGCGATCTATCAGATTTCTCTTACTTTGTTTGCTATTCTGGACGGAAACTTGTACAGATCACCGCACTCAAAAGACATTCACAACAACGATCACTTTTTCAAGTATTTTCGCTTCCCTATCCAGTTAAACGAAGAACTGAATTTGATGTATGTGTTGTCTGATGTCGTTGAGTATAACGTCGTAGGAAACACAGCTGCTCTGTTTCTGAGTCATTCTTTTCAAAGTGGATCTGCCATAGTTGCTTAGAATTAAGAAGGAAACACGTATCATGTTCACCGAGAATTTGTACATCCTCATTATCTTCCTGTCAGTAAATCGTATTTTGAAAGTGCCAATACTAGTAGAAAAGGAGATCTTGGACAAACTATTGTATTCTCCAAAGGAAAAGTCACCCTGAAACTACATTTTCCAAATCGATTCTATAGCGAATGGTAAAGGATGTATATTGTGTACCAAGGAGTCGGATGACAACGAAGACGTAGTTTAGGAGATATGTTCAAATCAGCTTTTCGCACGGTAGCACCCATCTTGAAACCTATGGTCACTCGAGGATTGCATGCTTTAAAAGATGCAGCTTTCACGCAAGGAAAAGAATTTCTCCAAAACGTACTCATCGAACAACAAAGTCCTAAAGAAGCCTTGATGTAAGCAGGAAAATAAAATGTGTTGATTCAAGCAGGAAAAGACCAACTAAGGCACCTAGACATCTCTATAAATTCGCTTCACACTTCTGGCCAAGTCATTAATTCATCCTCTACGTCACAGCAAGGACAAGGCAGTAAGAGACGTCAAAAACTCTTCAGACGTCATAGAAACACTGCCGCCCAGGAAAATAATAAGAAAAGAAGAACAACTGTCAGAGAATTGAATGTTTTTATTAATAACTGGGGGAAAAAATCGAAAATGATGCACCGAGATTTTTGCGAATGTTTCCAAGTCAGAACTCTATCTACTTACCATGCCACCGACGATGATGACGATGCAAGAATCCCAATTAGTAGAATTTCATCCTGTGTCATTTTGACCACCTCAGCACCTATCGAATTTGAAATCAAAGGACAAACCGAAGATTACATAGATATGAGTAACAGTTACATGTACCTGAAAGTTAAAGTTCTCAAAGTGGACAACAGCAATACGGGCGCCAATGCCAGAGTAGCTTCCGTCAACTATTTCATTCTACAGTGAAGTGAACTTGAATTTGAATAACAGACTAGTAAGAAGCAGCTTGGACACTAACTCTTACTGAGAGTACCTGGAAAATCTCCTGACATACAGAGAAGCCAAGAACAAACATATGGATACTTCAGTGGCATGGAAACCTGACACTTTGGACAAGTTCAACGACACTGAGTTGACTGCGGATGACGATCCTCAAAATGTTAGATTTAGCAACCACAAAAGAAAATCAAACAAGGACGCTGTTTAGAAATGATGGATCGTTTGCATTGGGACATGTGATTGCAAGACAAGTATTTGTTGAATGGAGTGGACGTACGTCTGATATTGAATCTAAGTAGTACCGTATTCCATTTGATGACTAATATTAAAGAGTACAAAAACGAGTATCCAAGAAGCCAGATTTTACGTGCGACGTGTGGAAGTCTTACCTAAAGTGGGAAATGACATTAGTCACATTCTGAGCGGAACGACAGCCAAGTATCCTCTACGACGAGTGGAAGTCAAAACCATCATTATAGCTTCGGGACTCTGATCCCAGATCGAATATCATGCATTCCAAGGACAGCTGCCAAAACGTGTGCTCACTGACATCATCCACAATACGGCCCTAAACTGAGCAATGAATCAAAATCCTTTCGAGTTCCATCATTTCAACGTGTCCAAGACAGAAGTCACCTGAGATGGCCAGACATTTAGTACCAGACCCTTTGAACCTAACTTTGCCCAGAAAAATTGCTTGAGATCTTACTTGACACTGTTTGAAGCCACAGGACAGTTACGTAACAACAGCAGCCACGGCATTTCGCATGACGATTATACAGGAGGATATGCTTAGTGGGGTTTTGATTTCACTCCAAACCAAGGCTACGACGAGGGACATATCCACCCTATAAAACTGGGACAACTTCATGTGGAACTTCAATTTGCAGTAGCTCTAGCGAACACAGTGACGGTCGAGTTGTAGTATGTGTAGGATCTCCAAGTCCAAGTGGAAGGTATGGAACTACATTCATATAGGGGAGCTTACATGAGAGGAATGGGCCATTTCCAAACAGCTAAAGAGTTAGTAGTCTCCTTACTGGAGGAATAAATGGAGAAAGAAAAAAGAAAACAAAAAGAAGAAACAGAAGGGACAATACAATATGTTCTTTCAATGGCAACTGCAAAAGCAACAACATCAGGAGCCTGAACCTCCATCCTAACTTTTTCCCTCCCATATCCATTAATCCTTGCGGTGGGGATCGATGGAGTAGATGTGTTAAAAGTGGAGCTCGACCTGGGAGGTGGAGAGTGGTGACTGAAAAAATCCAGCCCTTTTCAGGGTCGCCGAAATCACTTGGAAATGAGAGATACTACTCAAAATCATTGCCACACTATATGTTGTATGTTTACAAAACAACTAAAACTTAAAATCCACTCTCTTATGTTTGTGGGTATATTGCCTACCATTGCCTTATTTGTGTGTGATAGTATGTGTATATTTATCCCCTTCTTTTAACATCCTATGCCTCTCTTGTGTGATAGTATGTTTGTCTGTTTGTAAGTATAAAGATCTAAGTTTTGGTTACTAGATACTGCGTGTTGTATAGTATTCAAAAAGTGGGTGTTGGATTGTACTCAAATAGTGGGTGTTGAATAGTAATCAAAAAGTGGTGTTTTGGATAGTAATCAAAAAGTGAGTGTTGGATAGTAATCAAAAAGTGGGATATTGGATAGGACTTAAAAAGAGGCTGTTGGATAGTAATCAAAAGTGGATGTTGGCTAGCACTCAAAAAGTGGGTGTTGGATAGTAATCAAAAAGTGGTGTTGGATAGTATTCAAAATGTGGGTGTTGGATAGTAATAAAAAGTGGGTGTTGGATTGTAATAAAAAAATGGATAGTAATCAGAAAGTGGGGTGCTGGATAGTAATCAAAAAGTGGTGTGTTGGATAGTATATTAAAAAGTGTGTCGGATATTAATCCCCAAAATTATAACATTACATTTCCCATATGAAGCCAGAAACTTTTCAACATGGAAATGGCCTATAACACTCCACAATTTACCATTACCATTCCCATATGAGGACAGAATGCCCACCATATGAAACCAATGGACATTTTTAACATTATCATTCCAATATGAGGCCAGAGTGCCCCCCACGCATAATAAACCAATGGAAATTTTTAACATTACCATTCCCATATGAGGCCTGAGTAACCCCACATATAATCCTATGGTGTAATGTTAATTCCCCATATGAGGACATGGTGCCCCCACCGGCATATTAAACCTATGGACAATTTTAACATTACCATTCCCATATGAAGCCAGAGTGCCCTCCATACCCCTAGATATAAACCTACGGCCGCCTATATAATTAACATTTAAGGCTATAGTGAACCCCACATGTAAACCTGCAGGCGTCTATATATTTACCATTTGAGGCTCTAGTGCTTCATATTATTACTGGGAAGATGTGAAGAAACAGAACCAGAACTATAATTTGTCAATTTGCTTGGTGCATGACAAAAATGAAAGTTGTAAAAACTGTGGAAAGGATCCAGCATATTGATAAGGGAAGACATTACAAAAGCTACATTGCAACTGATGGAAAAAGCAAGTAAACTGGATTGTGAAGAGAATGCTGGATATATGACTGCAAAGTCAAATATGGAGTAAAAAGAAAAGTTCAAACTTTAGATTTGATAACTTTTAAAAAATAACTTTTTTTTCGGATTTGAGAAATTAATAATTCAGTTTGAATTCAATGCAGGAATTTACAAGTTTTATAAAAAAAAATCAGCTTGCCCAAGGCAAACTGACTGGGAAATAGAATTTGTCTTGGAAAATTTGAGCTTGCCCCAAACATAATATTTCAACAGAAGTAAAACAATAACATAAAATAAAATATGGTCTATTTTGAGGAAAACGCGTTATATTTATTGAAACTTTTGTTATCTTTTTTGTTGTTGTTGACACCTTAAAACCATATGCCGATAATTAAAGTTATCAAAAAATATGTATGTAAATAATACATGTAGAGAGATATGTAGATTAAAAGGAGTTAGAATGCAGATATACCGGTAGTTAGAAGAGCAAAAGCAGACATGTACATGTATCTAGATAGATAAAAGGATTGGTAGAAAAGGGTTTGGAAAAAGCTATATTTTGAGAGAGAGAGAGTGTGAGAGAGAGAAAGAGAGAGAGAGAGTAAAAGAGAGAGAGAGAGAGAAAGAGAGAGAGAGAGAGAGAGAGAAAGAAATAATAATGAAAGTGAAACTGTTTGTAAATGATTTATTTATACTCACAACTGAAGGATTTGTGAACATTTATTTTATCCATTTACTTAACAATTATTTTATAGTTATATAGCTAAATCAGCGACATTCATCAAAATATCCGACAATCCGACTTTTGAGAATGATCTGTGAACACTTATTTTTGTCCATTTTATTGTTTGCCAAACAGTAAGTTTGTCTCGGTTTCCTGTAATTATCACGTAAACAACAGATCATAAACACCGCTTGTTGGTAACACATTTTCGTAACATCAATCACGTTTTGAATCAAATCCTCTTGGTGGTTAATCGTTAGAGATGAGTGCTTTGTATTTCCAAACACACATGTCAAAGAAATCTCACGCACTGTATTGTCAGCAATTAACACATACTCACCATAAACTCGATGACATGCATCAAAACAATCTTTGAAAAGCCGATTGTTTAAAGTCGGCAATCTTTCAAACTGCCCGAAACTAACTTAGGACCTGAAAGTCGGCGAATCCCGGATACGTACAAATATTACGATTAAAGTGTAACTGACAAGCTAAAATATAAATATTTATTCCTTATTTCTCAAAACATGCTTTAAATAGTAAATATTCACACCATCACGTCTGCGCGAGAAAATGCGAGACTGACCTTGACATTGATTACAAGGTGGACACGACAGATACAATAGATGACATAATCTGTGGCCAATTATGTAGAAGAAGAATGAGCTACAAATAAACGCTAAATAAAGATGCTGATATATGTACTGTGGCGAGATCGTAGGGAATAAAACTTGAATCCAATTTCCCATCACTTTTTATCCCGGTTTATTTGCTATTCTGCGTGGAAATACATCTCGCGGTCCAAACAAAAACATCAACAACAACGATCGATTCTAAAAGTATTTTATATTCCCTTTCGAATTAATGTTTGTGTCCTCTGATGTCGTCGAGTGCAACGTCGTAGGAAACACAGCTGCTCCGTTGCTGAGTCATACCTGTCAAAGTGGATTCTGCCATAGCTTTTTACGATGAATGAGAAAACACGTATCACGTTCACCAAGAATTTGTACATCCTCATTATCTTCCTGTCGGTAAATCGTATTTTGACAGTGTGAATACTAGCATAAAAGCAGATTTTGGACAAAATATTCTATTCTCTAAAGTGAATCTACAATTTCGAAAACGATTCTCCAATGAATTGCAACAGATTTATCCTGCGTACCGAGGAGTAACTCAACAACGAGGACATGGTTTAGCAGATATGTTAACATTTGCTTTTCTTACGGTAACAACCGTTTTAAAACATATGGTAACTCGACGATTGCATATTTTAAAAGATGCGGCTTTGTCGCGTGGAACAGAATTGCTCTGAAACGTACTCATCGACAAACAAAGTCCTACACAAGCCTTAATGAAAGGAGGACAAATGTGGTGATTCAAACAAAAAAAGAACTCACGGGTCGCCGAGACACACATATAAATTCGCTTTACACTCCTGTCGTAGGCACTGATTCCTCTTCTACGTCACCACAAGGACAAGACAGAAAGAGACGTCAAAAGCTTTTCAAACCTCACAAACACGTCCCAAAAAAGAATAAGAAAAGGAGAACAGCAGTTAGAGAGTTGGACATTTTTTATTACTAAAACAAAATGATGCACCGAAATTCTTACGAATGTTCCAAATCAGAACTCGGTATGTTTTGGCATGTCACCCGCCATGTTGACGACGCAAGAATCCCAATGGGTAGAATTTCATCCAGTGTCGTCTTTGACCACTTCAGCACTTATAGAATTTGAAATTAAAGGACAAACAGAAAATTACATCGATCTCAATAACATGTACATGAAAGTCAAAGTTCTCAAAACAGATATGAACAATCTAGAGGCCGATGCTAGAGGAGCTCCCGTCAACAATTTGATGCATTCGTTGTGCAGCGAAGTTGATTTGTACTTAAGCAACAAACTAGTCAGCAGCAGCATGGACACCTAACCTTACTGAGTGTACCTGGAAAATGTCTTGACGTGCGGATAAAAAAGTGGTGAATACATACCTGGATGCCTCGTTGGTATGAAAACCTGACACTTTGGATGCCTTCAACGACACAGCTTTGACTATGGATGACGATTCTCACAATGTTGGATTTAACAACCACCAAAAGAAAATCAAACAAGGCCGTAGTTTAGAAACGATGGATCGTTTACACTTGGACATGTGGTTGCAAAACAATTATTTGTTGAATGGAGTGGATATACCTCTGAGACTAAATCAACCTAGTATCGTGTTCCATTTGATGACTAATGCTAACGGGTACAAAACGAACATCGAAGAAGCCAGACTTTACGTGCGACGTGTGGAAATCTTACCTAAAATGGGAAACGACATCAAACTCTAATCAGAACGACAGGCAAGTGTCCCCTACAAAGAGTGGAATTCAAAACCTTCATTATTGCCTCATTTGCCACGATTGAACTGAAACTATCTAAAACTGCCCCAGCTCTCTCTCTCTCTCTCTCTCTCTCTCTCAATCCGCCCCTCTCAATCTCTCTCTTTCTGTCATTCTTTGGGTTTGGCACCAAACAAAATCTGTAAGATGCACATGTTTCTACTTTCACTCCACTGGTAAAGTTGTATGGGTTATAATGGTCGTAGGGAATGGAATTTTGTTTGTATATAAGGGGATAATAGTGAGGCAAAAGGATGGTAGATGACTGGGCGATGAATAGTAGAAAACTGGGTGATAGTCAGTCAAAGTGTATGTAAAACCTATGGACGTTTATAACATTATGTTTTCAATTGTCTCCAGATAGACCACAATGTTAAACCTATGGACATTTTTACGATAGGATTTCTCATCTTGTCCCTAGAATTCACAGACCCTATTTAACATCGGATTCCCATTTGACCCCAAAGTGGGATCCTATATTACTACTACTATACATTTTTTAACCAATAACAAACATATTTAGTACTAAAAGTAATTTTTGATTCCAAACTGTAAATTGTTTTATAGATAATATACATTTTCACCAACAATATGTTCTCAATAAATGTTCCATAAAGCTTAAAGAGAGAGAGAGAGAGAGAGAGAGAGAGAGAGAGAGAGAGAGAGAGAGAGAGAGAGAGAGAGAGAGAGAGAGAAGAGAGAGAGATGCACCTTAACAGTGTATGAGTATCCATCAGAGCAGACAAGTTTCTTCTCTGTCCGCTTAATCTTCATCTACATAATTTCAAATCACACACCCTCTTCTTCTATCATCAAGTCAGAAAGTAACCAGTCTGTTTGAGGACTTAAATCAATAAATACATATATAAATATGCGAGAACACAACATTACAAACTCATTTTGAAAAACCTAAATATGGAAATCACAAAATGACAATGTTTCAATAAAGCTTGCACGTTCAACACCTCTGGGTACATGGGGAATTTAAGACTATTTTGGGGAAAATGTAGGGCTATGATGGGAATGGGAATGTTAAAAATGTCCATAAGATTAACATTAGTGTGGGACTTTGTGTATAAAGGAAATTTAACATTAGTCTATAGGACTAACAGTGTGTGTGTGTTGGGGGAGGGGTAGACAAACATCACTAACACCTACTGACCAACATACCTTCTTACTGACCAGCACCTACACCTACTGACCAATACAGTGTTAATGACCACTACCCACAGCTATTGATCAGCACATGTTCTTACTGACCAGCATCCACGGTTACTGACCAACACAATATTACCAACACCCGCATCTACTGAACAGCACATACCTACTGACAATCATCCACACCTTCTAACCAACACAGTCTTATTAACCAGCACCCACATCTGCTAACTAACACTCACGGATACTAACCAATATACAGTATTACTGACCAGCACCCACATCTACTGCCCAGCACATACACCTGCTGAGCATAATCCACACCGACTGACCAACACCCACACCTACTGACTAATACAGTCTGACTGACCAGCACACTCATCAACTAACCAACACTCACGCTTACTAACTATTACACAGTATGACTGACCAGCACATAAATCTACTGACCAGCATCCACGCATACTAACCAATACACAGTGTTACTGACCAGCATCCACAAACAGATGTTTAAGGGAAAGAAATATAAAATTAGTGGTTAAAGTAATAGGATTCAAACTTAATTTTACACAGACAATCACCTACTATCACCATCCGATAGTCACTCTGTTATAAACCAGACAGAGGAAGGGAAATTCCTTGGACAGAATGATGTCTAGTTGCTAAATGCATATTAATGAGATTTATATAAAAAGCATTATATATGCCTCAGATTATGTTGGCAGTGCCTGTATATTTGCATATATTTTACTGATTGTTTTAAATGGCTAGTGCCAATGGAACCAGTTCATAATATCACTGAAATTGACGTGGGTAAAGGTAATGCTAAAGTTACGAAACTGTCACAGAATTTAGCAGAGAAGAGAGAAAACCCGGAACATTAAATTAAAATGGCAGATAATATTCCGAAACTAATATGGACATTAGCTGAGACTAAAAGAATCCGGAACAAATGCAAACATTACGGCTTGAGCTGAAATTTCGAAACTGTCACGGACTTTAATGGACACTGAAACAATCCTGAAAAAATGTACATTTTATGGCTTAGATTAAAAGTAATACTAAAATTCCGGAACTCTCACTGACTTTAACAGAGACCAAAAAAGAATCCTCTAGAAATATTCAAAACTTATGGTTGACACTAAAAGTAGTACCAAAATTCCGAAACTCTCACGGAATGGAGATGGGTGTATGTGATGATTATTAACACAAAGATTTTACATACAACAATTCCTAGATGACATTAAAGAGATGTTAACCTTATACAAAACATCTTTGACAAGGTCCAGAAAAAATAAACCTGCTTTGCTCCCCAAAACCACCGCCTCCATCATCATCATCATCATCATCATTAAATGCAGCAATTACAACACGGACTGTTCTTACAAAGCTACGACCCTTTTCAGTGCCACTCATATCTCTCAGAAAAGAGACACTACTCACGCTGTGTTGTTTCACGGCAAACAAATTACTTTTAGACATACAACTGGAAACGAAGCTCATTGGGAAGTGGCTTTTGTAGAAATAATTCATCTCACTCAAGTCAAAAATATTAGCGAGAATCAAACCAGTTTCGTCGTAGAAATACTCAATGAACAAGTCCAAAAACATTTCCCGATTGAATGTGTCTGATATGAGAATTCCTGCGAGATATTATTTAATTGCGGGACATCTCGTCGATATGATTTGGAATGTGTTCAACGATCAATTTCACAAGACACTTGAGAAGACTAACAGACATAAACTGATCAAGTACTATCCACCCTCTCATCGTCTTAAAACGGACTTTTCTGACAGCAAAATGCTATCCATAAAATTGTCTCCAAGTTTGCTTGCTATTCTGGGTAGAAATACAACTCTCACTCCAATAAAAAACATCACCATTAACAACAACAACAGATTCTTCAAGTATTTTCGATACCCCTTTGAATTAAAGGAATGACTCAATTTTATTTTTGTGTACTCCAATGTCCTCGAGTACAACATGGTGGGAAACGCAGCTGCTTCGTTTCTGGGAGTCATTCCCTTTAAAGTGGATAATGTATTTAGTGCTAACGATGAAGGAGGTAACATATATCACTTCCACCTAAAACTTGTGCATCCCTATTATCTTTCTATCAATAAATCGAATTTTGACAGTGTGAATATTTGTATAAAAGTATATCTATAACAATATATTCTATTGTCCAGAGGAAAAGTCACAGTCAAAATATATTTTCGAAAACGATTCTCGACTGAGTTGTAACTCCTGTATCATGTGTACCGAAAAGAAGTTCGACAACGAGGACATGCTCTGGAGAGTATTTTCAAATCAGTCTTTCGTACTGTCGCACCCGTCTTGAAACCTATTGTCTCCCAAGAATTGCATAATTTAAAAAATGCTGCCTGGCGCAAGGAGAAGAAATAATTCAAAATGTGCTCACCCACAAACTGAATCCCAAACAAGCGTTACTGAAAGATGGAAAAATGTGTTAATCCAGACAGGAAAAGAACTATTTGGACCCTATGTAAAACCACAGCTCCTCTCGATATAAAAGTGAAGAGACCTGTTACATCTTTCGAGAAAAAGGGGTATTGGGCACTAGAATGTCCGCAACGTCAAACGAAAACAAACCCCTTATCCTAAGAAAGGAGAACAGAGTTCCCTACACAAAAATCAAGATGAATGTTTTGTGTATCACGAGCAAGGACATTGGCCTTCAGAATGTCTTCGACACAAAAGGAAAATGCAGAACGAGAGAATACAGGAGAAAAAGAGATTTCACCAAAAGATGCAGAAGAAAAAAATGGACTTTTGTGACATGTTTGAAATTTCGTTGTAATTCCTATTCCTATATGCCAAACATAAGTGAAATCAAAATATTCTTGATTTATTATTATTATTATTATTATTACAATTATTATTATCAATAGTAGTAGTAGTAGTAGTAATGGAATATAGATACACTCACACACATATTTTTTGCAGGGTAATTGTTTGGGCAATAATTAAGTAGTGTCTCTTTTCTGTAAGATATGGTGGCCCTGAAAAGAGCCGTTGCTTGTTTTTTTTTTTAAAAAAAGCAACAAAAATATCACGTATCTTAATCATCAGCTGTTACTGCGTTAAACCTTTTCTTTGTCGGAGTCTACCGCCGTCGCCATCGTCGCGTTTTTATTGTAATTGCTGCATCTGGTGCTGCTGCTCATGATTTTTTTTTTGTTGTTGAACAAAGCAGGCTTATTTTCTTGGACTTTGCCAAAGATGTTTTGTTCTCATCTCTTTAAGGTCATCTAGGTTTTGATGCTTGTAAAAATATTTGTTGGTAATAATCACTTACAACCAGTGTCAACCCTCATCTGTCTTGTTTGTAAGGTTTAGTGCTGATGATTTAGAAAAAAAAATGTATTTGTTTAATGACAAGTTTTAGTGATCCTACCCATTAAATACCTAACATCCCCTTTCATGCGAGTTTGCATGTTAGTGTCGGAGGATAAATAACGTGTATTGAATTGTAAGTATGCGTGATAGTACTACTTTACTATATAATCTATATCTCTATTCACATGAATCTGAGTGTGTATGGTGCTGGATAGTAAATAACCTGTTTTCCAAATTTTAGTATTACTTTTAGTCTCCACCATCTTAGTCTAATGTTCTGGGTTTTTCCTAGTCTCTGCTTAATTCCTTAACGTATTTTTAACATTACTTTACTCACGTACATTATAGTGTTACTATGAGTTGGTTACCTTGATCAGATCTATTTATAACATCAGTACAATATATGCAAATTTACCGACACTGCCAACATAATCTGAGGTATAGGTAATGCTTTATAATATAAATCTAAACTTAGGTGTTAATCCTCATACTTTACCCCCTAACTTTACATTTTACACTTACACATGTTTGTAACTGTGAGTGCTAGTCATTAGAATTGTGTATTGGCTAGTAGGCGTGGGTGTTGGCTTGTAAATGTGGGTGCTGAACAGTCAGACTGTATTTTAATCAGTAGGTGTGGGTGTTAGTCAGTAGGTGTATGTGTTGGTCACTAGATGGGTTGATGGTCAGTAACACTTTTTGGTTTGTATGCGTGGGTGCTGGTCAGTAAGACTATGTGTTATTCAGATGTGGATGTTGATCAGTAGGTGTATGTGCTGGTCAGTAGATATGGTGCTGGTCAGTGACATTGTTTACTGGTTAGTAAGCATTGCTGCTGGTCTGTAGGCGTGGGTGGTGGTCATTAAAACTATTGGTCAGTAAGCGTGGGTACTGGTCAGTAACACTGCATTGGTTATTAAGCGTTGGTGCTGGTTAGTAGGTGTCAGTGCTGGTCAGTAAAATTGTGTATTAGTGGTTAAGAGTGGGTGCTGGCATCTTATTGTTGGCCTCTTCCTCAGTATGTTCATCTTCCACACTACTATTAGATTCAGCACCTTGATCAAACACCCCATTATCTCTCTCGACATATCTCATCACATGAGTTGTTTTCTTTCGTATCTTACTCCAATCATACTTCTACTATTACAGAATTTCCATTTTTCTCAAAATTAGTGCTCAGCTTGTTTGGCTTTGGTTGCTGGAGAAAAACTGTATCTCCATCTTGAAGATAAACCTAATTTTCATTTTTCTTTACATATACATGTTGGCTCAGTTTACCCTTTTTTAGTTTATTATAATCTCTTACCTCATCCTACTCTACCTAGAATTCAATTTTCTGGCAACTTTGTTTAATTTTCCTTCCAAACATCAGTTCAGATGTACATTTACCAGTTGTTGAATGTTGAAGCCAGTAAATATGTTTGAATGACTTTCATCAACTCCACACCTTCCGCGTGAGCTACTTGTATGCGTTTCAACAGATATCTTTTTCGCCTCAACCAAAGTTCGCCTGTGTCCATAAATAAGTAATACTTGTATGCTGTATCGCTTGTTCAGAGAGATAACTTTCGAAGACACTGGACACAATTTGTGGTCCATTATCACTGGTTATTGATACAGGGAATCTATGTGTAATAAACATTCTCTCTAAACATTCATATTCGTCGAACTTGCAGTCTTCATAAGGGTTCAACCATTTAAATTTCGAGATGGGTGGAAGAGCGTGTGTGTGTGTGTGTGTGTGTGTGTGTGTGTGTGTGTGTGTGTGTGTGTGTGTGTGTGGTTTAGTTTTAGAAAAAAATCCGCCCTCAAATGGCTTCTTCTTCCTCTGATTTAGAGAAAAAAGAACCTATTATATATCCTGACTTGAAAAATAAAATTGCAGCCCCACCCCATCCCACCCGAAAATTGTCTATCCTGAAACATCGACTTAGTAAGGTCTATAACAGTCCACTACTACTAATATGCAACGATCTGACGAAAGTGGTCCCAAATGATCAATGGCAAACTCACACCTTAGTTGAACTGGCAACTCTGTTGATTTCATAGGTTCTGGTGCCATTATTGGATTGACCAACTGACACCAATGACCTGATCTGCAAAAAATGCTCCACATCTGTGTCAATCACTGACCACCAAACACATGTACGTATGCTTTGTTTAGTTCCAGCAACACCTAAATGGCCTTCATGTATTAGCACTATCAATTTATTGCATAAAGTTTTAGGTGGAATGCTGGCTGATTCGGACTAAATTACTGGCTGATTTGGACCACATGCCAGGCTTATTCGGACCATATGAAATATTACATATTAAAGCAAAACAATGTGACACACATACCTGGTTCATTTTAGTAGTTATTCTCGTTTTGCAAACACAGTAAGGTCATGTAAACAGTTGATTGATAGCTGCTAAATTTACATTAAAAGGGTTCTTACGTAAAGATGTACTGGTCGTTCCGCCATGTCAATTAATTTTTATGGACAGTGTAACGTGATCCAAATGTATATTATGTAGTAAACGCTGACTGTAGTATTTTTCACGATTTCGATGATTCGATGAAAACAG
Organism: Margaritifera margaritifera; assembly: GCA_029931535.1. Lineage (NCBI taxonomy): Eukaryota > Metazoa > Mollusca > Bivalvia > Unionida > Margaritiferidae > Margaritifera > Margaritifera margaritifera. Next base: position 1,589,997 of record JAQPZY010001419.1, on the reverse strand, counting down.
ATGTTGACATTTAGTTATTTTCTACTTACACACACACACACACACACACATATATGTATGTATGTATGTATATATATATATATATATATATATATATATATATATATATATATATATATATATATATATATATATATAATCTACCCTTCTTGAGGGGAAAATAGAAACTTTCCTGTATTATTAACCTACTGACTCTCACCAGTATCTACTCCCGACCAGCTGCCACCCCCAGCGCGTAATAAAAACCTCCCTTACGGTATGTGTGTTCGTACCAAACGCATATTCTCTATCCATTTTTGCGTCAATATATATATATATATATATATATATATATATATATATATATATATATATATGAGAAAATTGTTACTGTATGGGTCCTGTTTGGACGATTTTGTTTAGTGTTGGTGTTATCACTCAATAAAATAAAGTAAATTATTTGAATTTTGCACAATGGTGAATATGCTGCTTTTTAACTATTTCGCTATTAAATTGTCAATGCGAAATAAACAGTCTTACATTATTTAATTTGATTCGTATCCACAACTACACAATTATCTCAATGTAAATCGGGATTTTGTTATCCACAACTACACCATTATCTCATGCAAAATCGAGATTTTATTTCCTTAAATGCGGTTTTGAACAGCTCAAAGTACCTGGGAAATAATGAAAAATATCATATTTGAAACAATTGTAAATGTCACATTTACATCTAAGTCGAAACTTAATAATATTTCACATAGTATGAGTCTGTCCGTAATATGGTCTGAATCAGCCATTGTTTGAATTCACCAGCATCCAAATTGTGCGCGTCTCTCCAAGTGCTGACTTTCCGACAGTGCCCAGTTCATGTTTTAGCAGGTCCAAATGACTTATCCCATTGTTCCAACTTTATACATTTGCACATTTCTTTTCTACTTCTCTAGCAGTTATTGCCTCAGGTGTCACTGTCTTGGCTACACATTGTACATACTCATCAGCTAAATTCCTTTCAGACTTGGATTTCAAGTTGTGTATTGGTGAGTCTTGACAACGCATCAGCAATATTTGTCTTTCCTGGTCAGTATTTCATTGTAAATATACATGTTGCAGCTTAAGTTACTCGACTCTCTATATTTTGCAGATGGTGTTTATTTTGTATAATAAATGAATGCCAAAGGTTTATAATCGTTATCAACTCACAATCAATCCCATACTAGCAATGTTGAACCTCTCGCATGCCAGTATTATAGGGAATGCTTTTTTTTTTGTTGACATTGTCTTTTTTCCACATCTGACCGGCTTTTAAGTACAAAAAAGGACTCTTTTCTCATTTTGTTGAACTTGTATAAACTCTGCACAGAGTCTTCTGGACTGGCATCAACCGTAACTCCAATTTTTTTCTGATTAAAATAGCCCAAGGTTTCTTCACTGGCCAGTCTTTACTCAAAAACATTGAAAGCAGTCTTCTCTTCTGGTCAACATCTAAATGATGTGTTCTTCTTTGTTAGTCTGCGTAAGGGCTCTGATACTGTTGATTAATCGGAAATAAATACTTTGCTGACGTTAACTAAACCCAGAAAACTTATTACTTCTGATGCATTAGCTGGTTCTCTAGCTTCTAGAACAGCCTTAACTTTTTCCTCCGCTGGCCCAATACCTCTTGCCGAGAAAACACAACCCATAAATGTTCGTCTGTATTATTTACCAATGGTCTTTTTTTGTCTTACAATATGTTTGAAAATGTCCAATGTTCCAACATTTATGACACTTTTTTGTTTTTTGCAGGTCATTATTATCTCTACCAAAATGTCTAACCTGACATCGCTGGTAACATGCTTCGATTTTAGGTTTGTTGAGCTGCCTCCATTTGCATTTTCCAACGGCACTAGCACTGTTTACAACTACTTTACTTACTTTATACTGTCCAATTGTATGTTGACCGCATCTACATCTATTGAAAAATCTCTTGCAGTTTCTCCAATGTAAATGCTTTCCGTTGTTCCAATAATTTGCATCTGTTTGAGTTGGAATTGCATGAGTATTTAACTTGATGCCTAATTTGCTCATCATATTTAGCTCCATCATCACATTAAACTGCCTTCTGTCTAAGTCTAATGACATGTTGGTCCACCTCTTAGTTTTTCTTTGGGTCTTTATTTCTAAGTATGTCTTTCAAAAGGAACATGTACTTTAGATTTAAAAATAATTGGATCAACAGTCACAAACTTTATCTTATTGATCGCTGTTACCTTGTTCTGGTAGCATGAAAAATATATCTTGGACTTCTGCATTGCACTTAATGAAGAATAGGAGCCCTTCTTTGTTTCTTTTCTGTTATTCCAATTTGTCTGAGTACACTTCAAAAGAACAAAGCCACCACTCCCATTGGGGCCCAGTGTTTGTCTGGTACCTTTTGCAATCAAATTGGGAAATACTCCTCAGCTGGTGTATTTTTACTATTTCTGCAATTGTTACTTCGTTTGCGGTTTAGTCATTTGCAGTGTAGTTGAGATTAAGCAAAAATTTTATTGACGGATTTGATTTAATTTATGACAAATGCGTCACACTTCCGGTGCTCGTGAGACCGCAGAGAACAAGCATCCTCCATGTTAGTGAAAGTACTGAATCTCTGTACTTTTTTTCCCATGATGCACCGAGCCCATTAATTGGGTTCCTGCTGCGTAAGCTCTCTGCTATGCACTCCGTTACACGACTGACTGATCGGGATACTCAGATTGTCTAGTTACTGGCGTGTGATATTGGCTTGCCATTTTAGGCCCGACACCAGCAAAATTTAATTAACGATTACTCAGTAAATATCAGAATGAGTTGCATATGAAAGGTTGTACTACTTGTATTACCTTATTACACAGTATCTCAAGAGTTGTGTCCCTTTGATTACGACTTCTTCCAGCACACTCTATGGGTTCCAATAATTTCCTAAATCAGCAAGTCCGTGACATCCTGGGTATTATTTTTCTAAGTTCCAGATAGTATCATTTTAAATTTCTTTTGTGCGAACATACTAGCACACAGTATGTTGTTTTTTTGTGATAGCCAGGGAGTGCTATAAAGAGGTCGAGAGTTTAAAGAATTGTGTATGCAGACAACCATTTTCTGTCTTGATTGTGCAGTTATGGTAGAGAAGCAAAGATTTAGGCAAGTCCAGAATGAAATCTTCGGCTGATTATGAGAGAGAGAGAGACAGACAGACAGACAGAGGAGGTGGGGTTGTACCATACCTAGCAAACTAAAAAAAGAACAATGTGATGTACAGTACATTTATCATTTATTTAGAATGCACAAGCATCTAATCTTTCTTACCACATTTACTTAACAAGTACATAATACACTTCTCTAGTTAGCTTGCATATACACAAATCACTGTGTATACCCACTTTAAATACGAGTAGCATCTAGTCAGATCAAAGTTTCTAATAGATGTAATTGACCAGTAAGTATCAAGTAGCCACGCATCTTCCAGTAGCACAAAATCTTTAATATATAGCTGGTACAGTGCAATACTTTACATTTTAACATGTTTCCAATTCTTATTTCTTGAAAACGTTGCTGATAGTTTTGCTAAACGTCTTCTTTTCTTCAATGACCAACAGCCCTTGCAACAGGGAAAGATGGAATTGGTGATTCTAAAGCAATTTTAAATAGTGTTATACATGGTAGACATTGATCTGCCGACACGGGAACCACAAAATAATTATATTTAAAAAAAGTAAGATCATCTAGTTCCGAGGATATTTTTTATTGCCCAGCTGCTGGCATGAGATGATCTTCAAGTTAAAATATGCAACATCTTTAACGAAGGCATTCGATGTTTCAGAAGTATGGCAGACTTTGCAAAACACCTTTTTGGGGTCATTATCCATTTCCATCCAATGAAAGTGTCCTAACCTTTTTGTTTTGAAAATCCCTGCTTCTAAACTGTTCAAGGAATTGCTCAGAATTTGCACTGTCTAAATGTCGTTTTTATATTTTTAAAAGCCATTTTCTGGACCTGCGGAGAATTCATTTTACTGCTGATATTAATAAAGAAACTTCAACTATATTGACCCATGACTGTGTAAACTGACTGACAGAACAGGATATTTAAAATATATACTCACCTACTAGGTTGACACTTTCTGCTCAAGTCGGAAGTTAAAAGAGGATTCGAGCAGTTCATTGGTTAAACTGTGTACATTTAACAAACAATTCACCATCATGAAGAAAATCCAATAGCATTAGCAACTGCGCTCAAGTACCTATCTTGCATATGGCATTTATGGTATGTTTACGATACTGACAGAGGACTGCTGCATAAGTATTTATCGTGTCAGAGTTTTAAAAAAATCAGACAGTCCGATGACCTGGACCCCTCTAAATCTAAATCGGGCCCCTTTCGTATTCTAAACGAGTTGCCAGTTGGGCATGTCCAACAAAATAATTTATCTAATTTGCATGGAAAAAAAACTTGATCCCGCCAACGAAATGTAGCGTTTTCATTTAGAAGTTCTTGAAAGACGCTTGTAAATTATTAATTCTCAGCCCCTGCTAGTCCCCCTACCTTATGAAGATTGTCTCCTTCGTTGTATCGAAAACTATGAACTTTGTGTACAAAGCGAAGAACGTGACCATAAATGCGGAACAGTATTATTTATGTTCTCCATATTGCATTGGTTACCTATAATTGGTGTTCACTTGTACTGCATAAATAATACATTTCTGGCTAAATATATCGAGCGATTGTTTGACAATTAAGTTAAGCTAGATGATTAGCTATTTATAAAAGCCCCCAATGCAATTTATTTCACCCTAAAGTAACTGAGATCATTACATTATATTTTCTTACATTTAGTTCAAAGAGTTGGCAGCCACTGATTCTATTGATATGGAATAAACGTGTTCTGTAATAGGGCAGGTTACAAATTAGGTGGATGTGATGCAATGCATAATGACATCATGTCTAAAAATAGCCCTGATGGGCAGTGCCTTAAACCCTACGGGCAAACTTTGTAATATGGCGGCTAAGTTTCAATATGTAGAATTAATTGAAGACAATGTTCCCGGGGCGAAAATACCTTACAGCCTAATAGAAAGTCACTCTGTTATACAACTGAAAGGGTGGTTACAGTGTCATCTTCCTACAAGTGAAATCGGAGTAAATTTATATTCTTTATTTAAGTAATTTAGGCTACCTTTCCTATAATACGTGCGAAAAAGGTTACTATATTGGAGCGCAATGCACTTCCTATAGTATAACTGTCAGACATGAAGAACAGGTTTTTGCCTAGCTAATAAATGGTATATAAACTGTGGACTTTTATATGAAATCAAGCTGTAGAATATTTTCTAAAGATGAACAGGCACACCAACGTTTTATCCTAATATTTTCTTTCTCTAATATCTTGGCACATTTTTAAAAAAAAGAATGCATAGCATTCGTCATGAACTAATAGTAAAATTATTTCTGGAACAGAAGTTACAAAAAAACTCTGAAGAAATGTCAACTTCATATCTACCTTCCTCAATATTAAGTCTATAGCTAGAACATCAAAATATAGAAAAGTCAAGAGGAACGTAACAAGATAATCCTCTGCATAGATATTTCTCAACATTCCTTAATGACATATTTTTTATAATACATAGATATTTCTCAACATTCCTTAATGACATATTTTTTATAATACATAGATATTTCTCAACATTCCTTAATGACATATTTTTTATAATACATAGATATTTCTCAACATTCCTTAATGACATATTTTTTATAATACATAGATATTTCTCAACATTCCTTAATGACATATTTTTTATAATACATAGATATTTCTCAACATTCCTTAATGACATATTTTTTATAATACATAGATATTTCTCAACATTCCCTAATGACATATTTTTTATAATACATAGATATTTTCTCAACATTCCTTAATGACATATTTTTTATAATACATAGATATTTCTCAACATTCCTTAATGACATATTTTTTATAATACATAGATATTTCTCAACATTCCTTAATGACATATTTTTTATAATACATAGATATTTCTCAACATTCCTTAATGACATATTTTTTATAATACATAGATATTTCTCAACATTCCTTAATGACATATTTTTTATAATACATAGATATTTCTCAACATTCCTTAATGACATATTTTTTATAATACAGATATTTTCTCAACATTCCTTAATGACATATTTTTTATAATACATTGATATTTCTCAACATTCCTTAATGACATATTTTTTATAATACATAGATATTTCTCAACATTCCTAAATGACATATTTTTTATAATACATAGATATTTCTCAACATTCCTTAATGACATATTTTTTATAATACATAGATATTTCTCAACATTCCTTAATGACATATTTTTTATAATACATAGATATTTCTCAACATTCCTTAATGACATATTTTTTATAATACATAGATATTTCTCAACATTCCTTAATGACATATTTTTTATAATACATAGATATTTCTCAACATTCCTTAATGACATATTTTTTTATAATACATAGATATTTCTCAACATTCCTTAATGACATATTTTTTATAATACATAGATATTTCTCAACATTCCTTAATGACATATTTTTTATAATACATAGATATTTCTCAACATTCCTTAATGACATATTTTTTTATAATACATAGATATTTCTCAACATTCCTTAATGACATATTTTTTATAATACATAGATATTTCTCAACATTCCTTAATGACATATTTTTTTATAATACATAGATATTTCTCAACATTCCTTAATGACATATTTTTTATAATACATAGATATTTCTCAACATTCCTTAATGACATATTTTTTTATAATACATAGATATTTCTCAACATTCCTTAATGACATATTTTTTTATAATACATAGATATTTCTCAACATTCCTTAATGACATATTTTTTATAATACATAGATATTTCTCAACATTCCTTAATGACATATTTTTTATAATACATAGATATTTCTCAACATTCCTTAATGACATATTTTTTATAATACATAGATATTTCTCAACATTCCTTAATGACATATTTTTTATAATACAGATATTTTCTCAACATTCCTTAATGACATATTTTTTATAATACATTGATATTTCTCAACATTCCTTAATGACATATTTTTTATAATACATAGATATTTCTCAACATTCCTAAATGACATATTTTTTATAATACATAGATATTTCTCAACATTCCTTAATGACATATTTTTTATAATACATAGATATTTCTCAACATTCCTTAATGACATATTTTTTATAATACATAGATATTTCTCAACATTCCTTAATGACATATTTTTTATAATACATAGATATTTCTCAACATTCCTTAATGACATATTTTTTATAATACATAGATATTTCTCAACATTCCTTAATGACATATTTTTTTATAATACATAGATATTTCTCAACATTCCTTAATGACATATTTTTTATAATACATAGATATTTCTCAACATTCCTTAATGACATATTTTTTTATAATACATAGATATTTCTCAACATTCCTTAATGACATATTTTTTTATAATACATAGATATTTCTCAACATTCCTTAATGACATATTTTTTATAATACATAGATATTTCTCAACATTCCTTAATGACATATTTTTTTATAATACATAGATATTTCTCAACATTCCTTAATGACATATTTTTTATAATACATAGATATTTCTCAACATTCCTTAATGACATATTTTTTTATAATACATAGATATTTCTCAACATTCCTTAATGACATATTTTTTTATAATACATAGATATTTCTCAACATTCCTTAATGACATATTTTTTATAATACATAGATATTTCTCAACATTCCTTAATGACATATTTTTTATAATACATAGATATTTCTCAACATTCCTTAATGACATATTTTTTATAATACATAGATATTTCTCAACATTCCTTAATGACATATTTTTTATAATACATAGATATTTCTCAACATTCCTTAATGACATATTTTTCATAATACATAGATATTTCTCAACATTCCCTAATGACATATTTTTTATAATACATAGATATTTTCTCAACATTCCTTAATGACATATTTTTTATAATACATAGATATTTCTCAACATTCCTTAATGACATATTTTTTATAATACATAGATATTTTCTCAACATTCCTTAATGACATATTTTTTTATAATACATAGATATTTCTCAACATTCCTTAATGACATATTTTTTATAATACATAGATATTTCTCAACATTCCTTAATGACATATTTTTTATAATACATAGATATTTCTCAACATTCCTAAATGACATATTTTTTATAATACATAGATATTTCTCAACATTCCTTAATGACATATTTTTTATAATACATAGATATTTCTCAACATTCCTTAATGACATATTTTTTATAATACATAGATATTTCTCAACATTCCTTAATGACATATTTTTTTATAATACATAGATATTTCTCAACATTCCTTAATGACATATTTTTTATAATACATAGATATTTCTCAACATTCCTTAATGACATATTTTTTTATAATACATAGATATTTCTCAACATTCCTTAATGACATATTTTTTATAATACATAGATATTTCTCAACATTCCTTAATGACATATTTTTTATAATACATAGATATTTCTCAACATTCCTTAATGACATATTTTTTTATAATACATAGATATTTCTCAACATTCCTTAATGACATATTTTTTATAATACATAGATATTTCTCAACATTCCTTAATGACATATTTTTTTATAATACATAGATATTTCTCAACATTCCTTAATGACATATTTTTTATAATACATAGATATTTCTCAACATTCCTTAATGACATATTTTTTTATAATACATAGATATTTCTCAACATTCCTTAATGACATATTTTTTTATAATACATAGATATTTCTCAACATTCCTTAATGACATATTTTTTATAATACATAGATATTTCTCAACATTCCTTAATGACATATTTTTTATAATACATAGATATTTCTCAACATTCCTTAATGACATATTTTTTATAATACATAGATATTTCTCAACATTCCTTAATGACATATTTTTTATAATACATAGATATTTCTCAACATTCCTTAATGACATATTTTTCATAATACATAGATATTTCTCAACATTCCCTAATGACATATTTTTTATAATACATAGATATTTTCTCAACATTCCTTAATGACATATTTTTTATAATACATAGATATTTCTCAACATTCCTTAATGACATATTTTTTATAATACATAGATATTTTCTCAACATTCCTTAATGACATATTTTTTTATAATACATAGATATTTCTCAACATTCCTTAATGACATATTTTTTATAATACATAGATATTTCTCAACATTCCTTAATGACATATTTTTTATAATACATAGATATTTCTCAACATTCCTTAATGACATATTTTTTTATAATACATAGATATTTCTCAACATTCCTTAATGACATATTTTTTATAATACATAGATATTTCTCAACATTCCTTAATGACATATTTTTTTATAATACATAGATATTTCTCAACATTCCTTAATGACATATTTTTTATAATACATAGATATTTCTCAACATTCCTTAATGACATATTTTTTATAATACATAGATATTTTCTCAACATTCCTTAATGACATTTTTTTTTATAATACATAGATATTTCTCAACATTCCTTAATGACATATTTTTTTATAATACATAGATTTTATTGACTTATTTACCTTTTCATGCAATTGACTTATTGATTGGACTTTTACCTTTTTTTACCTTTTTTTTCTTTTTTTTTACCTTTTTATTTTTTTCCTTTTCATGCCAATTTTGACACATACGCCTGTATCAATTTAATTATAACTATGTGTCTTAAGATTTTACGATTTTTCTGACGATTATTTTTTTCTAAATAATTATTCTTGAGATTTCAATTAATAATCTTATTAATTTTGTATTGGATGTCACCATTCAGTCTTATAATGAAAAGGAACGCACAATGAAACCGACGAACAAACGGAGGTAGGTGCATATAAGTTGGTAAGAAAAAAGAGCAGATGTATGAATAAAATGAATGAAAGAATGAACAAGCGAAAAATATATGAATATAAGAAAGATAGACAAATAGGAAATATTGCGAAATATATGAAGTTACACACGAATGAAAATAAACAAGAGGATAATAAAGGAGCATAACATTTCGCAAAACGGAGATTATAATTTTACTGAAACCAGGAGTGGAATACAAGATGAAAATGGACGAAGGTTATAATTAAATGGGCTTTTCATTGACTGTTTTTATTAGTTCGAGCAATAAAACAATTATCTTCTTAGCCGATAAATCACTAATCTCCCTAAATTAGAGGACTTAAAGACTATAAAACAAGTCTTTATTTGTTTGATTTACTAAATCTGATTAATATTTTATCTGTGAGCGTTATTTTGTACACATTGATATGAGCAGATCAGCATAGTTCACAGTGTATATAAGACATAGTTCAGCGTAAGCATTACATTGTGTACGCTCCAGTTTTGTTCTGTTTGTCCGAAAGCAATATGGTGGTGCACGCCAGGTCTTATGAGTAAATTCAATTTATAGCAACAAGGTGAATTCGTAACCTGTCCTAATGTGACATATCCGCAGTACTATCTCACAAACTAAATACGAAACTTTTAAGCTACTGTTTTAACTGATTGATATACAAAATTGACAAAACAAATGCCTCTCCGACTTCGTTTCTGTTTTCAACTTTGATCAAGAAATATGGAGATTTTTGCAGCTTTCGGAAAACGAAAATACTCCAAGGTCCCCGAATAGTTCTTACTCATCCCAACAAATCGCGATGAAATAAACTGAATGCAAAGCTGAAGGCATACAGTCAGAGATCGCAAGAGAAGAGGTGTATGCCACAATTACTCAGCATTTCACATTTTAGCATACAGAAATTGTGAAATTGTTGGAAATTTCGTTACTTGTGAGCCCATCTACAGCAGAATGTGAACAAGGATTCTGTCTCATATACAATTTCACAAGTATATAGGACTGACCATTAAATTTTTTCCGGAAGGCGTGAGTGTGTCAAAATAATAGTAAAATAAAATTTGGCTTTGTCGGGCAAGTGGATTTTAAATCATGGCAAGTGATTTTTTTAAAGCCCTAGGTCTGTGTTTAAAACAAAAATTCTTTGAGCACTGCGTGTTAACAACCATTATCAATAAATAACTGACAAGTGATTCATCATTTTGTCAGACCTTTTTACCCTTGGGTACATATTTATAAGGATTTCCAAATGTCTTCATTTAGGTGTACTGGCAGAATTTTAGAAGCCATTAGGGCGTATAACATTAAAAATTGAGGCATCCCATGAGGAAATTAATACACATAGTATGTCGGGACATCCTTTAGCAGAATCCCTGCACCAGAGCCATGTTTTTAATGTATTGTTTGATTTGAAATTAAAGTCTTTGGCATATAGGCATGTGATTTTCTAGCAAATTCTGACAGGTGACTTGTTTATATATAGGAAGCTTGGTAAGTAATATTTCATTCTTGTTCTAATGGTCAGTCTATGCTGAATCATTTCAATAATCAGATGTTTATAGTTATGTTGTGAACATCAGAGCCAATTCTGAGAGGAATTATTTATATAAATATTCATTGGAATTACTTAAGTGCTCATTCTCATTTTGGATTAATACTTGACGTTGGGATTTTTGTAAATTCATTCAAAAATATTCTGGATTACATCATTCATGCATATCAGGACATTCAAGACTACTGGCACATCAGCACATTTACGGCTACTGGAATTCATTTGGAACATTCTATATTTTGGACTTGTGATTAGGACACTTAGGATTATTGGATTATTTGGATTTTAATTCACAATATTGTAAGCGTCTTTTGAATATTTACTTTAATTGTTTAGAAATAAATTGCTTGTTAATTTTACTTACATTGTTGGTTTCACTTTCTTTCTGTTACATATTTTTAAGACGTGGAGTCGTAACAATAGTAGATTGTCGCCTCCCCTCCTCAGTGCGAGAACCGGAAACAATCGTACATAGATAGGAACAATCAATGTCTTCCGTGAAGTCCGCGCTTGAAAAAAACTTGAATTACAATAGTATCCTTATCAATAATTTAATTCACGTCAGAGTGATTAATACTCCAAAACTGCGTATAGAAAAGAAGCTCCTTTTGGTTGAAATTTTGAATAACCAAGGAAATAATTGGAAGATGGACGCTCATATAATAGACAACGGATTAAGTAAGCAACTCTTATATATACCTAAATAGTCTTGCTATACACACTATATATCAGTAATAGTTAAGAACGAAAAGTTTGTAGACATGGGTATATGTATATATGTTATGTAATGTCATTTATGTGTTTCTAATTATTATTATTATATATATATATATATATATATATATATATATATATATATATATAATTTTAGAAAAAGGAAAAAGAAAGGGAGATATATAACACAAACATGTACGCATAAGCAACAAAATAACCACACTACACCATTTTTTTTATGAAATATAGAACGAACCACAGCGATTTGATCCAGTGTAAGCCCGTCCCAACTCACAAAATAGGCAGAGGTCACTGATGACTAGAAACTCGGAAAACAAAAAGAAAGAGGCAAGGAAACTGGCCCAGCATGTTGAAACCCCTGAAAGGAAAGGAATACGAGCCATGAAACCTAAATTGGATAAATTTTTGCAGAAAAATAAAGGAAGACAAAAGAGATACTTCAATTCCAAATTCCTTTCTCAAAATTCTTTTTGTTTTAGAGGAATTACCTGAACACCAGAAAATGGGAGGACAGGGATAATAACACATAAAAGTTATTATATTTAGACCAATGAGGGGGCATCCCTAAAGCTCTAACCAGTTCTATGTGCTGGGAGGTGGGGCTGCAGGGTATAACAAATAAAGCAAGTTCAGAACGAGGCTGATAAGGTAAATGACGGTCAAAGGTCAAAGAGAGACAATATGCTCAAACACATTGCAAAGAAAACTGGCGAGTGAGATTGGGCAGTAATTACTGTCCATTGGGTGGTCACCTTCTATGAACAGTGGGCATATATTTGCAAGATACCAATCCTTTGGGATGTAGCAAATGTCCAATGATTGTTGAAAGAGGTGAGTAAGCATTGGTGTTAACCCAGAAGATAGTTCCTTAGGTTTTTTTTGGATATATATCATCCGAACCACAAGCTTTGGATGCAGGGTTCTCAATAGATTTAAAAACTGAAGAGTCATTTGACCCTTGACACCAAAATCTCAAGAGTCAAAACTGAAATCTCGAGTAATTTATTTCTGAGTCATTACCTCATATATTGGATTATTCGTTATTCGTGGAACAAACTGATGCTTAAGATTTCTTAAAGCTTTAGGAGATTTATTCTCCTTCTTCTCAGAATTTTCACTTTCTGTTTCTGTTGGAGTCTGAGGATCAGAATGATCATCACTGGCAGGTCGTTTCTGAGACTGGGACAGAAAAGAAAATATACTTCTTTGAGCCATTGCAATTAATTAATACAAGCCAGTGTGTGACAATTCAATGATGAAAAGGTGTATATCTCGTAGTTCGCTGCAAAGATTTAAAAAAAATAAAATCCACAAGCATTTTTAGTTTCCTCCACAAGATCACTGACTGCTGACCTCTGACGACATTAATTGTGATTATTAAGTTTCATACTTAACAGGCTCTCACTAGTTTTTTTATTCGGATTTCCCGTTGAATCACTTTATTTTGCGAAGAATGGAGAATGTCTTCTCAGTATCAGTATTAGAATGTGGCAATGACAAAACAACCACGCTCAGCCTGCAATAAAGTTCAAACTTCACTTTTCCTGAAGCTGGGTTTTTAAAGTTACTGACTGCTCTCCAATACTCCTCCAAGCTAAGTTCATCCTGATGAGAAAGTTTCTGAACTGGACATGGGATGTATTCCAGAGTTTCATATATCTTAGTCAGTGTTTTTTTAGGATTGGAAGAAAACTTATGTTTCAGCATTCTGACATGAATTGAACTAAAAAAATAATATATCAACTGCCCTAAATATTCCACAAAAAACATCTTGAACAATGCAATAACAATTAACCAATACAACAAAAAAAATAAAAAATAAAAAATACCTACTCAATTACTACTTACTACTTATAACACCTCATAAAACATCCTGCCTTAAACAATCCAGATTACAACAGTAAGGTAATCAATTACCAGCTTGTTGTGTACACATGTTAGCCTTTGTAATCTGATTACTCAGCCACACATCATTGCAGCAGTGTAACATATCCAATCCCCAGTATATTGGTTCCCACTTGTTTCTGTAATGTGGGAATAGAATGCAAAAATATACTGATTTTGTTTCAAGAAAAAGAAAATAATAATAATAATAATAACAATAACAATTCTTTTATTTTTCAAAAACGGTTGTTTTCAACTATTAAACGGTATGTGCGGTGGATGACCTTTAAAATGGTATTTTTATCATACCTCAGGTAGAATCACATGTATATTAATGGGCAATCAAACAAACGATGATATTTGATCAAAAGTTAATCCAATCAAGTCATAATTAATTCCCTCTTCCTCTAACAATCATAAACGTCAAAGATAATCTCGGAACAATCTAACTTGATTCAGTTATGCCCACCTAAGCATAACACCAGTGACCTGTTAGCTCTGCCCAGTTCGTACTGAATTTGCATATGTGCAATATTATTGGCTGATAAGGTTTAAACAGTAGTGTAGCAAATGTCGAGCACTGACGCATACATTCAATTTGTTATGGAATGCGCACACTCAGTAGGAAATTATACCAAAGGCAAATCAATGGTAATGAAGAATGATGCTCCTTCCAAATCAATGTGTGTTATAAAAACGCACAGGTTGGAATTTCCATGCGTCAGAAATTGTTCACATTTAAATTCCAAGCCTCAAAACCCGAGGGTACGCGTCCATTTAGAACCCTGTGGTGGGTTTAAATCATGTAGGAACTTTTTAACTCCTAAACATGTTACTACTATATTATTCATTTTTTTTTTACTTTTGGGAATATACATGGTGAAGCCATGTTACTGAAGTGGTTTAAAAGTGCAGAATTGTGTTCAGTGTTTCAGCCTCCTCTATATGTTTCTACTAGTTTGACATCTGTCTGAAGTTGAGGAATGCCCTGTCTTTTTTTTAGCTGTTGATGTATTTCCAGAATGATTTCAAATCTGAGGTTAGGTTTCCAATCATGTTGTTGATGTAGTTATTATGTGAATTTTTAACATTTTCTTTAATTTCTGCTCTTAACTGTTTCCATTTTGTTCTTAATTTTTCACTGCCAGTACACTTGGCTTTAACATGAGTTTTGTTTCTTCCACAAACTAGTTTTCTAATGTTGTCTGTAATCCGGGGCATTGTCACAAGTGATCTACTCAATTTTGAAAGAGCATTTTTTTTCAACTGCAGAAGTTAGAAACATTTTTTTTATAATTTTCCAGTTCAATATCAATATCCCTCTTATTTTCCAGATCGTTTAAATATTGGAATTTTGCAAAAGGCACTAGCTTCAGATCTCATTGCAACAAAATTACCTTTGCTAAACAAATATAAGTTTTGACGGGGGAGGGGGGGGGGTTGGGGGGATAAATGTATTTGTATAGATATGGTACAAGCTATAACATCATGGTCACTAAACCGGCCAGGTGAATGAGTATGAGAATTTGCCTTGTAATGAGGTCAAGACAAGGTCTAATATATTTCTATCAGTAGTTAAAAAGTCTACTATTTGTCCTAAGCCAATGGTTCCCAAACCCTGGGTCGCAACCCTTATTTGGGTCGCGAGGACCCTTGCGACCCTATACTGGTACTGCAAAAGATGGTGTTTAGGGTCGCGATCAGAAAAGATTGGGAACCACTGTTCTAAGCCATGGTGATTCGTAATATCAATCAGAAGCTGAGAAAAAAGCAACGTTACCGATTTTACTTGAAACAAATGTTGATGAGGAGGCAGACAATAACCATGACATGGTAGCACAGATTAGAACTGTTTATTACCTGGCCAAGAATGGACAGCCGTTGAACCAGTACAAAAATTTGTTAGGCTTGCAGGTACATACTTTTACTTGCAATTTCAAAAAAGAAAGAAAAGAAAATAGCAGAATTAGCAAAGTCCAAATAATTCAACATTTACATTTCATGCGTTTTTTTTTATAATAATGTACTTTCTTAACCTTCGTCTTCTTCTTCTTCTTCTTATTATTATTATTATTATTTTGAGTTCAGCTTGTCAATATATATTACAATTTTAGATTTTTTACAATATTTTTTAATATGTTTATTACCATGTATATGTAGATAAGTGGTGCAGGAGTACATTTTTCTATTATTTCTTTACATGGTGATTTCTTAGGAATGCTTTTATTAAATTGATGAGTATGCACATTTATAACTTGAAATGCAACCACTACAAATGCTACAGGGATTTCCCTTGATTGAAAAAATATAATTCTTTTATACAGATCCTGAACAACCGCCCTAACCTGCAGGATGAGAGAAAACTTTACAGGAGCATCATACTGCGAGATGTGATGCTGAATGCCATTAATGATACAAATGAGGAGGCTGTTGATAGAGATTTATTGGACTCTGAATTTCTTGGATTTATTATAGATGAATGTACATGTATAACAATCCACAAGAAACTGCATGTTTATTTTCAGTGCTTAAAATCAGCAAACAATGAGCCAGTCATTCTCTTTGTGGACTGTATTTTGATTCCAGATGGGACAGTAGACACTACTGCTAAGGAAATACAACCTCTGTAAGAGAAAGGGCTTAGATTTAGCAAAGATCATAAGTATTGCAAGTGATGGTGCAGCTGTAATGGCTGGAAGAGTAGATGGTGTTGGAGCCAAGTTATGGAGGGAAAATCCAAAACTTATACAGATTCAATGTGTTGCACATTGGATTGCACTTGCTGCTGGGCAGGCATTCTGGGATGTACAGACCTTCAATGACTATTAGATGCTACTCAAAAACAATATACTGGTATTATGATAACTCTGCTGTAAGGTATATTAACCGGAGAAAAATAAGTGAAGTACTTGAGAATACCGATATGAAAAACCTGTCTTTGAAGGAGCAAGCTAGCTTTTTGTGGTTATCCTTGGACAGTGCTGTAACTGCTGTTTTGGTTGTATGCCCAGCATTAGTCATGGTTGAAAGCACTATTGAGAGGCAGGAGATGTTTAAGACAGATAATTGGAATGTCTTGCAAAATGCATGTGATGAAGTTGAAGACAGTGCAACATACAAAGGTGTGAAAATTAATGACAAACAAAAGCTCAGAATGAACTTTCAGACAAGTGCACAGGACTACTTAGAAAATTTGACAGACAATCTGAAGAACAGATCTGAGAAAAATTCAATGGAGAATCTACAGTTGCTCAACAGTATTTCTGATCCAGAAATGATCCCTAGTACATGTAATGCATTCATTGACAAATGCTATGGAGAGGATGAACTGGAAAAATTCTGTCATTTCTATGGAAACAGTAAAGATGGAGAATCTATTGTGAACACTGAGAGGATGAAGGAAGACTTCCCTCTGTTCAAATGGTGATGAGAGGGCTATGTAACTCCAAAATGTCCATAAAGGAGATATGTATGTGTGTTGCAAAAAACAACATGGATACATTTCCTGACTTTGCTTCCCTTGCACAGCTAACTTTAACTACTCCAGTAACATTTGCAGCTTGTGAGATAGGTTTTTCCTCACAGTATCGTGGTAAAAGTTCAATCTCAGGCCAGGATTGGACATGAGACTGTCATTAAATTAATTTGTGTAATGGAGGAGAGTCTAGAATTGAAATAGTCTGACCCAATGCCAACAGTTTCAAAGTTCTTAAAAAAGAAACAATGGAAAAAGTGACTGTGTTGACATGTTTACAGAATAATACAGATATACAGGTGTTGATCTGATGCATAGAAAATATTCCTGTGATGGTTTCATGTTAATACTAAATGCAATAAAGTTATGCAAATCAAAATTTAATCAATGTTGCCTTCCAGTTGTAACCATTTTTGCCACATGTCAGTCTGTTTTTATCTTTGCAATAAATATCTATTAAATGAATTGTTTCTACATATCACGAATCTCACATTTACAACACTAAAATGCCCTGATTGTCTATCTCTGTGTATGCCCCTATCTCCAGTGTTGTTTTTTTTTATGCATAACATACATACACATTTAATCAAAACGTCATATTTGCAACAAAATGGTTCTGTTCACAAATATCATAAATACATATCAGTTTCCTTTGATCCTTTCTCTGTCCCTCCAATGCAGATAACTCTCTCTCTCTCTCTACTGCATGAAGTATACCTTGTAACATATTCAATTCTTACACTGGTGCTAGGACTGTTTTATGGTTGCGGACTCCCTGGATTTTCCATAGGACTCGCCCATTTTCGGAGCCAGGAGTACCTGACTTTCAAATGTCAAAGTCAAGGGAAATCCCTGACCAGATTAATTTCAGTATTAACAAAAAAGGCTCGGTCTTCGCTCACATTTCGTCATGTTTGCCATTAAGAAATTTTGGTATTATCAACTTATACAGTATGGTTAAAGGTTTTGACTGCAATTGACGTTTTACCTCATTCTACACATTAGCAAATTTTCCTTCCACTAGTCTATGTTCTTTCGAATGTCTTCTCTGTTTATGAGGCTGACTAAATATTCTTACACATTGTTTAATATTGTCCTTTTCCATCATGAATCCTTGAATGTTGTTTGAGAGTTTCACTTCGAGTAAACTCTTTACCACATTCTTTACATTTGTATGGCTTTTCTCTATTGTGTACTTTTAAGTGTTTCTTCAAGTATCCTGTATAACTAAACATTTTACCACAGACTTCACATTTGTAAGGCGTTTCTCCACTGTGGATTGTTAAATGCGTCTTCAGGCTCACTGAATGACAAAACATTTTCCCACATACTTCACATTTGTACGGTTTTTCTCCATTGTGTATTCTTAAATGTGTCTTCATGTTTCCAGTATGACTAAACATTTTACCACATACTTCACATTTGTAATGTTTTTCTCCGCTGTGGATTCTGAAATGTATCTTCAAGTTTCCTGTCTCACTGAACATTTTTCCGCATACTTCACATTTATAAGGTTTTTCTCCGCTGTGGATTCTGAAATGTGTCTTCAGCCTTCCTCTCTCGCCAAACATTTTACCACATACTTCACATTTGTAAGGTTTTTCTCCACTATGAATTCTTAAATGTGTCTTCAGGTTTTCAGGATGATTAAACGGTTTACCACAAAATTCACATTTGTAAGGTTTTTCTCCACTGTGGATTCTTACATGTCTCTTCAGGCTCCCTGTTTGACAAAACATTTTACCACATGTTTCACATTTGTAAGGTTTTTCTCCGCTGTGGATTCTTAAATGTGCCTTCAGGTTCCTAGAATGACGAAACATTTTACCACATACTTTACATTTGTAAGGTTTTTCTCCACTGTGGATTCTTAAATGTGCCTTCAGGCTCCCTGTCTCACTAAAGATTTTACCACATACTTCACATTTGTGAGGCTTTTCTCCACTGTGAATTCTTAAATGTGTCTGACGGTTTCCACGATGACTAAACATTTTATCGCATACTTTACGTTTGTAAGGTTTTCCTCCACTGTGGATTCATAAAGGCCTTTTCTGGCTCCCTCTTGGACATAACATTTCACCATATTCTTCACATTTTTGTAAGTTTTTTTTTTTTCTCCACTGTACGCTAGCTCTCAAATTATAAATTGGAGTTGGCGAGGGATATCTTAAATGTGTATTGGCCAGGCATTACGCATGTGTATTTTAACCTTGCATAGGAGAGAGAGAGAGAGAGAGAGAGAGAGAGAGAGAGAGAGAGAGAGAGAGAGAGAGAGAGAGAGAGAGAGAATACTTTCATGTAAAATAATGTTCCTGCATTGATTATTAAAATATAAATTATAAATTTATAAATGGGGGATGGGTATGCAGTTTTAGGTTAGACTTATAATTTTTTTTTTTTTTTTTAAAAAAAGGTTATATCGTCCAACAGCCCGTTGTCGAAAGACTCCTTCGATCGTGCGCAATGTTTCTCGCGATGAAAATCTATGTTTTCACTAATGCCTTTTTTGTGTCAGACATTTTGGCCTTGAATTTTCTATCAAATGCTAAAGATAGTGCCGCTAATCACATGATGACTTTGTTTACATATTTTGAGCAGGAAAACCAACTTTGGGAATTAATACAACTAGATAGCCAATGTAAATATTTGGTTTTAATCATGTAGGGTTTTTATACAAGGTAAGAAAAGTTTACACTCGAAATGTATATTCAATACGGACTTTTTCGTTTCAGTATTATTTCATAATAAACATATATTCTACATCAAAAGACATTGAATCTATTATAATAAAATGTGTATCCATTCACCAGTGTCTATTTTTAAATTTCTCTCTCCTCTGTCTCTCTGTATCTCTGTCTGTCTCTCAGTCTATTGAGTCATGTATTTATATGGTAAAGAACAAGCAAGCAATAATGTAAGCGCACAAACTGTATATAGAATTAACGGAAAAACATTATTCATTTTTAAATCTAATTTTTTTAAATTTCAAAAACACGGAGACGCTATAAACTAATAATATTCATACCTTGGTCTAACTGGCACGGTCCGGTCATATGCCACGTGACTTTTTAGTCAGTGTCACGAACCATGGATGTCACTTCCAGAAATAAGTAAACATACACACGCTCGGAAAAACGGTAATTATGAACTTATGTACATGAATGCCAATTTTTTTTCCACGCTGATTAAATGAAGTAGATATAGTTGAACACTTTTTATGGTTTATGTCAATAGATTATCGTAATATTATAACGAACGCGTTAAAATTCACGTTAACTCACTAACCCCTGGCGCCACGTTTACGCGTCATGAGGTTGTACCTACTTCCGAGCTCTGTAACGTGAACATCATTTAGGATACACTAAAGTGGATGGTATTTCAGGAAAGTAGACAGATGTAGCTCGACAATGATACCAAATAATGTCGACTTTCTACTCGCATTGAAAAATACAGCGAAAAAATGCAGTTTTTGAGACCCGATTTTTTTTAGGTCCAAAATTGCCAGTTCCGGAACCGGAGTTTGTGTCCGGATTTTAGACTTTTTGGCCTTAAATCTAAAGCAGACCGGTCCGAACTGCACACAGACAGATGAACCTTTGCAAAAAGTAGGATAAGTTTGAGATTTGGAGTAAAAAGGGGCCAGGACACAAAAATCGGGGATCCAATACGAAAAAAAGAAAAAAGTCCAACTTTTACCCTTCTGCACATGCGCGAGCGTAATAGCCAATCAAAAACAATGTTTCTGATACACCTAAGCATCCGGCTAAACGAAAAACTTTCTTAAGCAGATGTGTTTTGCTGCATTCAGAAATAACCCCAAAAATGCGTTTCCTACCCCCATTTCAGGCGAAAATGAAAAGAATCTCCAGGGGTTAATGAGTTAAGTGAACGAAAAATGTTTGCTCGAGACTAATTGTAAGTACTGTATGTCTGATGGTTCAATTAAATTGTGATATTATTATTTACAGTCGAACTAATGTTTCTTATTATGTAATGCAATTCCGACTTTAAATAAAATTTGTCTATGTCTATGTCTACTGTGGATTGGTAGAAGCGCTAGCTCTCAACCAAGTCATGCAGAAGTACAACCACAAGGTCGCGGATTACACAAATAAAAAAACGTCATCAAGACTTCCTGAGAGTTTAACTGTTAGAGCCAGATTAAAGATTTATTTGTCATTACCCAGTTCACTTGTGTAAACGCAACCTTCACACTGAGCTGGAGATTGTACGAGTCAGCGGTACAATCGAGTTGATAGTATGAGTAGTGGTGCGAGTAAATGTTAAGTCTTACCGGTACAGTACCGATCCCCCAACCCCGTCTTTCCAACCGGCAATAAATGTCTTAGCGGTACGGCGTACCTGACCATACCGGCTTATTTGCACCACTGGGTATGTGGTAATTGACTGACAGGTGTGGAATAAGTAAATTCTTCTTCGGTTTGACGTAAAGGCGGAAATTATTTGATGCAGACGGTCTGTGTTCGTGCGTTCCTTAGGTACAAAATTAATGTTACTTTTAAATATTTATATCCTGGAGTCCTCTGTATACTCTTTTCATTGTGATACCTCGTGTCATTTGAAAAATGGTTATTTTAGCAAAGGATGCATATCAATGATATATTCCCTCATACTTTTCTTTGCATGCTTTCAACCAGATGACCCCTTGTTGCATAGTTCGTGACGCACTTGACAGGAGTCTACTTCTGCCTGCTACCGTAAGTAACATTAGACGGTACTACCCGTGATGGTTGACCAAGAGTGGACAGCTACACCTGGCTCCCTCTGGAAAGTCCTTTCTGGTGGATCAGGCGGCTGAGCAGATATGCTTATCCCCGGGCTGTGAAGGCAGATGGCAAAGATCTGTGTGGACAGCGCATGGCATCAGCTCAGGTGCAGTAGGAACTGATGGCCATCCACTGCATCCGGACTTGTCTCCAGACGTCTCGATATTGTCGTGCCACTGGATTCAAAGAGGCCTGAACCAGAGAGTGAGGGCGACTCCGCGCAACCTTCCCTCACTTAAATCCAACTCATGAGCACGTCATGACATTATTCCCCTCTACCCACCAGATACCTTCAAATCCTGTGGCGATGGGCAAGCGGCAAAGCAACACTTGTGGATACACTGGGAGATGTAGCTGCATACCTGCACACAGACGGCTCAGGGCATAGGGTAGCTTTTCAGTGGATTGAAGCAGCGGTGGAACTCGGCAGCCCCCTGGGTGAGTGAGCAGCCCTTTTTAGGATCACACTGTTCACCTCCACAGCATGAGGAAGGGGTTAGAAAAGGTGCCCTAAACATTGCCTGCTTCACCTTAACCGTGGTCAGCATATCGAGGCTGACGGGGATCCCACCCTAGCGGTCGCAAAACCAATCAAGAAGACAGAGGTGACGTCTAGCTGAGGTAGGACAACTCGCCGAAGTAGGAGTCGCCTACACCTTCTTCTGGAGTTCCCGAAGTAAAGAAGAGCAACGTGAAGCTGGTGTTTGGTTTGCCATCTAATCACAGCTAGCTAGCAAGCTCACAAATCTACCGAAGGGCGTGAATGACAGACTAATACAAATGAGACCCCCACTGTCTCTAGAAAGACATGCAACTATCATCAGCGCCTATGCACCCACCATGACCAACCCAGATGAGATCAAGGACAAATTTTATGAAGACCTGAAATCTCTCACTGTAGAAGTACCAAAGGCAGACAAGCTCATCATCCTTGGTGACTTCAATGCTAGAGTTGTCACATAATACCAGATAAGGCCAGGTGTCATTGGCAAAAATGGTTTTGGCAAATGTAACAACAACGGACTCCTCCTACAGAGGAAATGCGCTGAACACGACCTCCTAATGACCAACACAGACTTCCGCCTGCAAAACCGAAACAAGACGTCCTGGATACACCCACGCTCCAAGCACTAGCATCTTAGTGACTACTTCTTCGTCAGGAGAAGAGACAGGCAGGATGTCCGAGTGGCGAAGTCCACGAGAAGTACAAATGCTGGACTGACCACAGGCTCATAGTCTCCAAGCTCAATATCCGGATTCAGTGCCGAAAAGCTTAATGTCTCCAAATTGAAACAGTAGAACGCGAAACAGGCATTTGCGAAGAACTGTGCAGTCATCTAGATACAATCGATATAAACTCCGAGAATGGCGAGGAAATACTGGGGATCCCACAGAGACTATGTGTACTCAACTGCATCCAAAACCCTCGGCCCCACCACACGTCAACATCAAGATTGGTTGGATGAGAACGATTCTGCCATACGGAGACTTCTGAATGAGAAACATCGGCTGCAGAAGGACTATTTAGAAGACAGACTTCATCGTCCAAGAAGGCAGCCTTCAACAACATCAAGACGACTCTCCATTGTAAGACTCGTGGTTGAGCAATAAGGCAGATGAGATTCGGTTCTACACAGACAGGAATGACAGGAAGAACTTTTATGATGATATAAAGACAATCTGCGGACCACAATCATCAGGAATATTTCCAATACTGAGTGCTGGCAGCACTACACTGTTCACTGACAAAGAAAAGATGCTTCAAAGATGGGCAGAACACTTCATCAGCATCCTCAAATAACATTCATCTATCAGTGAGGAGGCAATTGATCAATTGCCCCAAGTGGAAATCAACATATCACTTGCTGATCCTCCAACGCTGACTGTAACTGTGAAAGCAACTGACCTGCTGTCAAATGGCAAAGCACCTGGAGCGGATACTATACCAGCTGAAGTCTAACAAATCCGGAGGCTCGCACATGGCACAGAAACTGACTGAATTTCTCCAGTCAATGTGGACTCAGGGAACTATACCCCCGGAGTACAAGGATGCATCCATCGTCCACTTGTACAATAGGAAAGGCAACAGACACATTTGGCAAATCACTGCATACTCATCAGTACCGATAGGTATTATACCAACTCGTAAATGATTGCCCCTTATACAATGACATACCATAACATAAAATGTTGCGTTCTGTTTTTTTGTATATTGACTCTATAGTTTCTGTGTCACTGCGTGAAAATTTTCCACAAATCTCGTTACATAGCGACGCTCGCTTGGAATTGTAACATTGCAACATTCGCTTAAACTCTTCATCTTTATATTTCTTATCAGCTAAATATTTTTCCACTTATTTTGCATTTCTAATAAATCTATTGCGTTCTATATATCGTCGCAACACGTCATCATCAAAATCTTCATAACGCATTTAAAAAAAAATA
Source organism: Margaritifera margaritifera (assembly GCA_029931535.1). Classification (NCBI taxonomy): domain Eukaryota; kingdom Metazoa; phylum Mollusca; class Bivalvia; order Unionida; family Margaritiferidae; genus Margaritifera; species Margaritifera margaritifera. The sequence goes on along the minus strand of JAQPZY010001419.1, from coordinate 1,565,042 downwards.
TTTTCTATATTATAATACCATAGATATTTCTCTATTTAATGTGCTCTTTGTGATCTTCATAATTGCTCGAATATTTGCTCGATGTTTCAGTGTCATTGTCATATTTTAGAATACTATTTGCATCGATATGTGGATTTTTCGCCATTGTTATGTATACCTGGGTAAATGTCTAATATAATATTTTTGCATAAACTTTGTCACGATCAGTGTAAAATATAGCTGTGGCAAAATATTTGTATACAGTATACCGCGATCAATAATCCTGAAGTGCCATAGTTGATAGAAATGTATGTCATAGTCGGTGTCGAATATTCAGCTGTAAATTATATCAGCCCAACTCGGCTGTGGAGAAATATTTTCTGCTGCAGAGAAAACAATATCAGCAAAATATTTTACACAGTCGGTGGCGATCAATAATTGTGATTTCACAGTAGTATAGTTGTAAACAATAATCGAGGCCTGACTGCAGCACTGAAATCAGCAGCTGTGTTAGTGTAGTAACCCTCAATAAACATCACTGCGCACGCTGTGAAAAATTCCCGTAGCGACCTTGATAATATAAATCGTATGATTGCCGCGCTGGAAATTATATTTTGTAAACCTAACCACACATGCACTCGCGTGTAACAATCAAGTTAAAAATACTAAAATCATGAGATATAGAAAGGCTGACTTATGCCAGTAATACAAATCTAAAATATACAAAGTACCTCTACTACACAAGTGGCTTTGGTCAGTAAACAGCACTGTTGTATTCAAGGATGACATTGTGAGGTGACTAAATGACATGGTAAGGTCAATGACAAGTATGGCATTTTACATGCAGGACATGGGTGGGTCAATTATTGTTAATCAGTGATATGGTTGTGGTAAGAAATAACATGGCTGTATACATGGGTGATATGTTTGTGTAAATGAATATGGTTGTATTCATGGATGGCATGATTATGTCAATGAATACCATGGTTTTAAGGGTGACATGATTAGGTCCATGAGTGGCATGGCTGAATAACACGTTTGTATTTATTAGGGACATGGTTATATCCAAGGGCATGGCTAGGAAAATGAATGACATAGTGGTATTAACGAATAACGCGGTAAGAGACCGACCATTCAATTTATGTAGCGGGGTAGTTCTTTTTAAAACTAATATGATGGACATAATTATCTTGTTTCCACACATAAGACTAAAAGGATTTTTTTCCCCAAGGTAACTGATGGCTGGGAAATATTTTCCAAAAAGCCTCCCTCCTCGTACCTGAAAATTAAATGCTCAGTCCATAAAGTCATCGTATTAATGAAAGACTTTAATGGATGACATGGTTGTAGTCATAGACGCATGGCTAGGTCTATGAATGACATGGTAGTATTCATGGACGACATGGTTTGGTTAATAAATAGCATGGTACTTGTTATGGGTGACATGGTTAGGCCCATCAATGTCGTGTTTTTCTGCATGAGTTACATTGTAAGGTAAATGAATTCACGGGTGACGTGGTTAGGTCTATGAATGAAATGGTTGCATTTATGGATGACATGGTTAGGTCAGTCAATGACCTTGCATTCAAGGTCAAGGATAACATAATTAGGTCAATGAATAACAAGGTTGTGTACACAAGTGACTTTGGTCAGTGAATAGCAATGTTGTACAATTTGTAGTAGCAAAGTACTTATTATACCCATTATATATATATATATATATATATATATATATATATATATATATATATATATATATATATATATATATATATATATGAAATTCTGGTTTTAAAGGAAATTCCAGATCCTTATTCCCAAAAATTAAATGTAAATGTTCGGTCCTTTATCCAGGCTGTGCAAATTTCAGAATCTGGTACAAATTTCAGTAACGAGTGTTCCAAAGTCAAGTCTGTGAAAGGACTAAAATTCCATTAATAAAACATTGTCTCTGGGGTTTTTTCAGTTACAAATAGGATATGCTCTCAAAAGATTCTTTTTGCTAAAATTTTACTTTTAATTATTAACCAATCATGGCAAGTAAACCCATATATATATATTACATTTTATCTTGACCCATTTCTAGAATGGTTCCCATTCCTCCATATAATTAGCACCGTGAGTCCTATATCCAGCCTTGATTCACTTGACAGACCTATGCAATAGTAGTAGAATGCATAAGTAAACAGTGTGCATAGTTCTGCTTGTCAAAGATTACATTAGTGAATATTAAATTATATTGGAAGTTTATGTATAGCAACACCAGCAATGGTGCGTTTCAGACAATATTTAAGTATCTGAGCTTCACTTCAGAAAATCAGGATAAATGCATATATGTGAACCTCCCGGATGGGAAGGTTTTCCTCCCGAGATGAGGGATGTCTCCCATTTCTCCCTTCACTCACTGAAATCTCCAATATACACAAAATTATTATTAAAGAATGTTATTTTCTTCCTTTTCTTTCACACCTTGCTCCCAGCGTACTGGTAGTATATTTACGGTAATACTGCCTGTGATCACGTGACTCTGAACTGGCTTAAGCGGGGCAAAATGATTTAGTTGCTAATTTCAAGCAACATAAAACAAATAACATCCCTTTGGTTATGTCGGCAGGGTCGGATGGCTTCAATGTTTTAAGTTTGTTGACATCGATTATACTATGTGTGATATGAAGTAATTCCAAAAGGATTACAAAGATTAATTGCGTATGGTTGGAATACTAAAGAACTAAATAAGCATAAAACAGGGAAAGTTTGGCTTTGGTGTTTAACGTTTGTCGAGATGTCTAAGTGTGCGTTATCTCCCAATGCTAAAACGACAGAATCCAAGCAACTGAAATATCACATGAAATTCAATGAATAATGGAAACAGGAATTTCGGTGGTTGGAATCAAGTTCAAAGAACATGAATATGCATTCTGCCCTTCCCTTAAAGCTGATTTTTAAATCTGCTATGGTGGTAAGAATTACATTAAGCATCCTGCAGCATATTAAAGAATATTAAATGCGGCAACAAATACGTCATCACTGAAATCCATGTTTGCGGAATCAGCATCAAATGTTGATAATGATATACATACTGGGATACTCTTTGCTAACTTAATTGCCGAACATAATCTCCCGTTTATGGTAGCAGATCATTTTTTAGATCTAGTCAAAATAGTGTTCCCGGACTCGAAAATCGCACTAAAGTTCTCATACAAACAGAAAAAAAAAACTACTCATAGTGTGACCCAAGCTTTGGGTCCTCAATAGGATAAGAAAGTCGAAGACGTGCTGCAGTTAAAAATTCGCCATTCTCATTTAAAATCCTCCCTCTTTTGAGGTCAAAACACTCGACCACATTTTGCAAATCTTTTGATTTGTCCTAAGCTGACTTCTGTTCTGTCAAATGTATGAAAATAGTTTTAAAAACTCTGTCTAATTAAGAGTTACCTTGTTTGCTATAAACGTTTATCTCGCTTCAATTTAAGATAGAAATATATTATCAGCCTTGTCATATTATGCAATAAGTGAGTAAAAAGGTCAATGAGACCATCTATATGTGCATGTATTACTTCAGAAAGGAGATTTAAATGACAGAAATTGCTCAAAATTCCTCCAAAACAAATATAATTCAAAACTAAAGTATCATACCGGTAGACATAAGCCAATTAAAAAACAAAATATGAAATTCCAAAACATTCACTGAATGAAATCGGTGGGACACAAAATCATGAGGGGTCTTCAGCATTAAGCATGCTGGTACAGTGTTTTCCGGGACGCCAAAATCCACGTAAAAGCACGCATACTTGTTATATTGACGCATGAAAATTCCAACAGTTTAGTCCTCAAAATGCAAGTTTTTTGGGGGGTCGGTGAAATTCACTTTTATTTTATCCACTTCTACAAATCCAGAATCAATCGTGTATTGTGTATGCTATCAAACAAAGTTCAAGTTATTGTAATGGGATTATACAAAGCCGCATAGGTTAGATATTAGCAGACAAGGAGATTACAACACCTGTCAATCAATTGTCGGTTCCTACTGATCATTTTGATCAAAAGACCAATTACACGTGCATATGATTTAACACCTCTCTTTGATAAACATTACTTAGCAGTTTTAATCCATCATATTATAAATCCTTACATGATGTTTGAAACATTTGCATTTTATCGTACACCGTATTTAGAAAAATAGTGCCAAGATTTTGGAACTTATTTTGCTTGGTGAAGGAATATGAACTCTCATGTAACGTGTCATAAATCGTCATAAAATCAGCTGTTCTTCGGTGTCATGTACAGATATACTTTCGTTTCTGAGTGAGTATCATACATATACTATTTCGATGGCAATTTTACATAATTGCTTTTCTTGCTGCAGATGAGCATGAATCTCGCGAGACTGGCCAATAGAAATTACTAGATGCATCTAGCTTTTGATAAAGAAAACAGAACACCAAAGAGATTCGTGGAATGAATCATGCAATGGGACATTCAGATGGTGTTGAAAAACTAGAAAACAATGGAATATTATTAGCTTTAAGCACAAGCTGTCGCACTGTGGAAGGTTAAATGCAATGGCAACCCGTGAAACACATAACTTAAGGATTTTTATCCTAAATCTGCTGTGAAGAAATTTGTTAATATTTGTTTAAGAAAAAAGTGAATGTAGTATGCTGTCTTACATTAAGATGAAATGAAAAAAGTGAACGGAATATGCTCATTTGTTTCTTCATCCAGTGTCTTGGAAAATTTATTGATTTGAAATGGAATTAAGCTAATAAAATAAATCAATGTAGAAAAGAAACTGTACATAAATTAACGAATGACAAGGTAAAGACATTGAGAATTGTTATAGTTGTAGCATCACAAGCAAGCACAATTATCACAGTTATAAACTGCCTTAATTTTTCATTAATTTATCATAATACTAAATATTTCACAATGAATAAACATTAGCATTCTGATGACATATATATTTGTGACACACTAATACTAGCAACCCCATAATATCACTGACAAGATGATACTTTATCTGGAAAATCTGATAAAAACTGATATATAGTGTATAATATTCTTTGTAACATCAATATTAGTCATCTGATTTAAACATATTTTATATATTGTAAAAGCTACTCAAATTCTCTATAATGGGTATGTTTCTTTTTTTATTCAACGCTATATTAATGAATTATTACTTTATAATCATCGCAAGTAACGGATTTCACAGGTCACTTGAAATAATAATCACGCCGCAGTCACGTGACGTCTCTCTTCGTTGTTATAAAATGCGGGTTCTTAAAACTTCATGAATATTTATGAAATTTCCAATCAGTGCATATGTAAACAATTAGGTCAGTGGTTGTAGCACGTACGTACGGTGTTCCTACACAAAGAAAGAACACCTCAAACTTAACGCAAATTTGATTACAAACTTTACAATTTTAAAAAATGCTTCATATATCATTAAAATCTGTACGTTCCAAGCTTTATTTTGGTACCAAAATTATTTTTCGGAAAGTTTATAAACCACCCGCATCGAGCATTAAATCTGTAAAACATTTAAATCTCCTCGTGTCAATATTGTCCGCCATATTTGAATGTTCAAACAGGCTTCTAACGATGTCAAATCTTCAATAACTGATGTTCCAAAACCAAACTATCATTCATTTCATACAAACAGGTGTACCAGAAGAACATGGTTAGATGATTTATATATTTTTTTTTATCTCATTAATGCTTGTCTTGCAGTTTCGATAGGATAAATAGAGTCGCAAAAATGAACACGCAAAGCGTAGATTTTCGTATACTATAAATAGGCCCAAGTTGTTGATGTTGTAAATATTTGAACAGAAAGAAAACGTGCATTGGTTTTAAAATCTGTTCTTTCTAACATTCATCAGGAGTCACGCTATCGGGCGAAGTGGGCGACTAAGTCGCCGAAGAAATGTAAACTTCGCCTTCTTCTATTAGGAAAGCGAAAACCACTTTGCCCTGCCATTTGTTTTTTTTTTAGATCTACACAGAGTGACCGTAGTTTATGGCTTTTGAGATGCTCCCTCAACCTTGCCAAGTAGTTAAGTCCCAGGCGAAATGGATTGTTTGTTGCCTTGGCGGGTGTTCATACCAATTGCACTAACAAAACAAATTCTTGCACATTCACAGGCATGTGTTTAAATAGCTGCTGGACCACTTACAACCACCCACCCCCCCACCCCCACCCCCCGCAAGATATCGCTGCCCGATTTCTGCAAGTTATCATATGATGATGAAAACTTAGCAAATTGTTTCGACACTAAATCATCTACATGTAAATAACAATTTGTGTTTTGAGAATAGAATCGTTGAAAGCACTTTCAAGATGTAGATTTTGAAGATTTTAACTGCCGTGCCTCCATTATTCTCTTCATAAAATCAGTTTGAAACTGAAAGTGTACCTGCTAAGGGGTAATAATGGCGGACATCGCTGTATCGTGGAAGTACGTCTTCGTTAGACTGTCTGTTTTCGTAATTCACTGGGGAGATAAATTTAAGGAAATTATACAGTTCGTAGAAGCAAAGTGTAACTATTATGTGATAAAAGGTTTAGCCTATAAATAAAAATTTGTTGGTCAGAAACGAATGGGACAATGCTTGTGGAATCGATAAGCGCTGTAACTTAAGGTCAAGGTTGTTTTCTTACATCTCTCATTTTTGTGAAAATACGAGAAAAAGTAGCAAAGAAAAAAATATCCAACCAATACACGACGTTTTTACGAGTACGTAGACAAATATTAAAACCATACATTTTCATTCCTATCTAGGGATTGTTGTAACGAAGCTTGAAAGTGAGTGGTCATATTAAGAAAATCCCGGTTTCTAAAAATAGATGCATTTACTTTTAAAAACTTCACCAAACAATGAGTCAGAAGATTCATATTTAATTTTGAATCAGCTTCCTCAAAATACAGTAATAAAGTTAAGATTGCTCATCAGAGACCAACGTGGCTTGAACGGATAAACAATGATGTTGAAGACACATGAACATGTACTCGCATGTGCATGTTAAAGTCTAATATAGGGGTTGTTTCAAACCCGTTTAGAAATGTTTTCGACTGTCATTTTCTAGTGAAGAAACTAGCACAAAATACATTTGTTCTTTAAGTGGCAGTTGCTTAAGTATTTTAACCTATTTGTAATTACAATACTGTAATCTAGGTACTCATGTCAGTTAAAATAAATTACAATGTATGGTTTCTGCTGGGCTTTTTGAAGTCATATGGCCAAAATATATTGCATATTTCTCTCCATCTAAACATACACACTTTCAAGTATGAATACACTGCATATGAGTATGATACATTCATACACTTACAAAATGTGTTTATAATATACATACAACATAGCGAATTTTCTACCTGAAGAAAAAATATTGCTTAAAACCAATGTTAAATGCAAATATGCATATGAGAAATACAGAACATGGTTCAAATAAGAGAACCAGAGTGCACACACACACAATAAAGATATATATATATATATATATATATATATATATATATATATATATATATATATATATATATATATATGTATGTATAAAGTAGCAAAGAAAAAAATATCCAACCAATACACTACGTTTTTATGAGTACGTAGACAAATATTAAAATCATACATTTTCATTCCTATCTAGGGATTGTTGTAACAAAGCTAGAAAGTGAGTGGTCATATTAAGAAAATCCCGGTTCCTAAAAATAGATGCATTTAGTTATAAACTTGTGTGTATATATGTGTATGTATGTGTGTATGTATATATATATATATATATATATATATATATATATATATATATATATATATATTAGTTATAGAAATATGTAGTTGTATGTATGACTGTTTGTCTCTACATTATAATTTCACTGTCAGTTTTCATTAGAGACTCATGTATCTTTCTGATCCCGTTATACGTATGATATTTTTATGATAAAGCATATCATTTATGACGTTATGTCAATGACGTAATTGGTTATAAATATATAGACGTCATCCGTTTCTTTCAAAACATTTTGTGCCTGAAGAAGCATATAGTAAATGCGAAACTAGTCGCACAAATATATATATATACATACATATATATATATATATATATATATATATATATATATATATATATATATATATATATATATATATATACCAATACTACTACTAGTCAATTTATTAGTTTTGACAAGTGTGGCAAATGAAATTGGAGCAAACTAATCATAAAGTGGGTTCTTAATTTTCCGATACCTTTGTACCATTTGATAGAATCAACAATGTTTTCAAAATACAAGCAATTACAAAGTGAAAAAACTTTTTTTGCAGGTACATGATATTGAAACATTTGTTCTAAGAGAAAGAGGCATACATTCCTTGGTCCATTCTGCAAGGAGCTAAATATAACATCACAGGATTTAGAAGATGAAACCAACTTTAATCCAATTCATGGACTAACAAATGGACTTGTACTTGAAATAAATGCATACACTGAACACCATGGCAAAAACTCAAATGCCTTGTTTAATATTATTTCAAAGCTGAACTCTACCTTTAAATGTGTGAATGTGAAATCCCTTAAAACAAAAATTAGTAGATTATACAAACAGAAAAAAAAAAGTTTGTAGCCAAAAAGAATGTTCCCCGGTTTAAAAATGTAAAGGAATTAATGAGTGCCACATTCAGCCCATATCTGACCACTAAAAAAAGTGATAAAGCATTTTTTGTGATGAACCAGTCACAAAGGAAACTATTCGGCAGATTGAGAATGAAAGTGTAAATGAAAATAATTTTTGCACTTAAGAGTATGACTGTTCAGGCAAGTGGTAATCTTGATGATAAGGATGATGAAAAAAAACTCTGAAAAAAAGAAACTAACTTTCTTAAATATTCCAGTAAGAAACAAAGCCAAAAACTTCAGAGGAAAATTGCAGAAAATACTGAGAAGTTAGAAAACATAAAAAAACAGGAGCGGTCACTATTCTGTGCGCAACGTAAATAAATGACATGAGACATCAAAGAAAAACTTGCATGCTTTGCGTGACTCAAAATGATTAGTCAGCAGACAAGATAACCATATTAAGCGAACCAATGAAAATTGAAAGAAAGTGAAATAAAGCTTGAAACATTGACAACAGATAACCAAGCATTAACTGATACAATTTCTGTGTTAACTGAGGAAGATAGAGTATTTCCTGAGAATAGAAATAGTGAGAAATCAAAGAACTTGTCCCTTCAAAAAAGCAACAGTTATTTAAGAACTGAAATTAAAACTCCGCTTGAAATTAAAACAGAGATCCTTTAGTAGCGGATGATACTGTGAACTGTGAAGTGATCAGATCTCAAATACTAGATAAAGAAAACAAAATAGCAGAACTTGAACAAGATGTTGATGAAATTAAAATTAAAATATAAAGACCAAAAATGAAGATGGAAGCTATGGCCATAAGGTTCGTCTTTGTGTGATTGAACTAGCCAAGTTAGAAGTAGGTGTTGAAAGAGTGTCGCCAGTAATTCAGTCTGTGTTACGACACACATTAGGAAAAAGTTTAGACAAATCAGATTTGCCAAACCCAACAAACACTCAAGCAATAGTAGATGAAGGACATTACATATCAAAAACATTTATTTAAAAAAAACTCAAGCTGAAAACTGGGGTTTAGGTAGGGATGGCACAACACAGAGAAAGCAGAAAATTGTAGACATTTCCATAACACCTGACAGTGGTGATTTGATCAGTTTAGGGTTTGACAGAGTTTATAAAGAGAATGCAATTACCATGAATAATGTTTCAAAGAACCACCTGAATGAGCTCGGTAAACTTCATGCAAACTTACATGTAGTCCAGAAAGAAACCGAAGATGAAGCAACATTTGTGGCCCAATCTCTAGAGAAATTGTCTTACACAATGAGTGATAGAGCCAGCAATGAAAAATTGGCCAATAAGTTGTTAGATGAATGGCGTGTGATGTTCTGAAAGACTTTGAAGGGGACAAGGGTATTGTTCATTATTTCCACTGTATGGCTCATGTGCTGCTTGGCTTCCATAGTTACACCAAACCCAGCATGAAAAAATTAGAAACTGAACTAGCTGATTCAATTGAAACTATTGGACATGATGCTCTACCGGTGTTTCAGTGTTGAAGTAAAATGGAAACTGTCATTCAGTGGGTTGTTCGTACAACATCAGAAGTGTTTGGGCCGGCTGGAGATCACAACGGAATACGGGACAGGTGGGATGCACACTGTGTGGCAAATGGTATCAAATCTGTGATAGGAAATTACAGAGACAACAGGTTCAATGCAATATTTGAAACTTCAGCAGAAGTAATTCTCCATAGAAGTGATTGAGACAGTGGACAATCCCAATCTAAAACTAAAATCTGCAAAAACAAATTCAGAGTCTGACATGGTTTGTACATTTGTACAGTGCTTTGGTCTATTCTTCATGAAGTTGACTGGGCTATACTGGAATCTAATCACCACAAGCAAAGCAACATATCTAGACCTTTTGCCACATGTTCTGGAAATGAAACAGTTCTTAGAACAGTGTATGGAAACAACCACTCATCTTTTGAACCGAAATGAACATTGGTCACCAACAGATCCCTTGGATATTGAAAAGGTCAATCATCATCAAAGGTTAGCTGACTGTCTGTTTACAATACAAGAAAAGACCAGACCAGAGATATGTTGTTCAAGACCATCATAACTGTTGCCTCAGCAATTGTCTCAGTAATCAACAAACAGCTGGTAGACTTTCTTGATGGTGGAAAGTTCCATCTTGATGCTGAAACAATCGTTATTAATACACTCATAATGTTCTTAATTATTGCAAGGGAAAAAAGTATCGTTATTGGGATTGCAAGTTTTATTGCTAGGATTGCAATTCTTTTCAAGAAAGCAGTCCTGAACTGCAAATTTCAAAATCCTGTGGAGAACCCTGTGGTAGAAACCTAAGTGATCAAATCTGAAGCAAAATCTTTCAAAACACAGTTAGAAAATACCACATTGATGACCATAATTACTCTATAAATAGTAAACTATATTTGGTTGCACAGATATTAACCAATGTACAAAACGCCGCATCCAAAATAGTAAAATCAAAACGCTTTACTCCCCTCCCATTCAAAAAAAAAAATCGCAAATCTGAATATTTTGTCGCCAATTTTCAAAAAGTGTCGCCAAGCAAGGAGTAAGTACTTTTCCATGTCTATCAATGTAGTAGGCATTGAAAATTAAAAAAGATGGAGTATTTATTCATTTATTGACTGCAAACAATACAATACCACAATATTACAGAATAAATCATTGCATGGCTGTTTTGTATACTTATTTATAATGTTTTGCACTATTAAAATGTTGTTTCATAAAATAATAAAATCGAATGTCACATGAGTATGCGTCATGATTTTACGGCTGCCCACTTGCTAAATGCAGTTTAAAAGTCTAAGTCTTCTTCACATTCGTACCTGCCGATTCTCATTAGATTCTCTCTCTTTGATGTACTTAACTTCAGACAAATTGGGTTGTTCCACTTAGTGTACTTTACCTATGCAAATTAGCCTAATGGGCTCTCCCTCAGCAGTGCTCAAAGGATTTGATATGACACATCACCCTAGCTATTGTGAGCCAATTAAATAAATCTCTGAAAGGTGTCTGTTTATCTTTGACCGCCTTACCTTTTAATTGTCTTTAAACAGTTGTATAAACTGACCGACTTTTTATCATATTAAATGATACACTGTATCCAGTTTATTACAGACTCAGTATTCATTTGTAAATTTTTTTTTGTCGGCTGAACAGTAGAATGTTAAGCTGCCTGTCTTAGCTAGACGAGAACCGTGTATATTTCAGTGCCATAGGGTCACAGGGGTGTGATTGATACATCCTGTCGTGTGTCTCAAAGCCTTATTATGTACATATTTCAATAGTGTTTTCTAAAGTTTCTAAAGACTACCTGTTCAAGACTAGTTTTCTTTATAATATTTTCTTCTTTTTTTTTGGCTCGCACTGACACACGGATAATCAGCACACGGAAAATCAAGAGTATGCCTATATGTATAGGATTTATTGAAAATAGTTTACCTCTTATAGGGCAAGAAAGCCTTATACATTTGCGTAAAATCAATTTATGTATGAGAATAAACGGTAACCTTGGAAATATTCAATCGGGATGGACCTAATCGTTTGAATGTAAAATTCTTGAAGATTGTCCGAAAAGTATGAAACGCTCCCCCCAACCTTCACACACAAAATCCAGCCCCGTTTTGCAATTATTCCTGTAATAGTAGCAATTCCAAATGTAGCAAATGTTTCGACCACCTCTCCCTCAAAAACAATGAATTGACGACTTGCGCCTTGATACACACATCACAGAACATCAGTTTTAATTTTCTTGCGCCTTGATACACACATCACAGAACATCAGTTTTAATTTTCTATCATATCTCAGCCACGGACGCCCAAATTTCCAACTGTCAAGAAATGCACTAAATCCAAATGCTGTTAATTTTGTTAACTTAATCTTAGGATGAGATGATGAACACGAAAAGTCTAACTTACATTTACCCATTACAGTATATAGTTTTGATTGAGACTGAATTTTATTTTTCATTTACTTCGTATTTATACAGAACGATTGGGGCTTCAAAGGTAATCAGTTTTCTTCGAAGTTTCAGCAAACCTTTTTTTTTCTGGTACATTTTTCCAAAAAAAAAAAAAAAAAAAAAAAGGATTAGCGGTCGTTTGGTCGATTGTAGCTAGTCCGGTAGCATGACTATTGGAGTGTATCACCGCATACAGTACTCAGGCCAGATGACAGCATAAGCGGTCAATATGAACAAAGGATTTGTTTATGTAACAATAGATAGATTCCAGTGCATTGTATACCCAAGTTTGCGGCTTCCTTTCATGGTGCCTTTGAATTCCTCCACTCCAAACCCAAGATTGTATATACAAGTTTTAACAGTCAAAATATTGTCGCCAAAAAAATCGCCAGATGGTATATTTTGTCGCCAATCAGGAAAAAAAATCGCAATTTGCGACATTGGCGATGCCCAGCGCGATCCTTGCATGCATACGTGGAACTACTGTAAAGTTGTTGTTCTCTATAGGACTCATGGTACTAATTCAGTTCCCATAATAAACCTGTGGAAACACCATGATATTAAAAATTCAGTAACTTGAAATTTCTGAATGTTAATTATCAAACCTATATTTCTCAGTAGAGATTCGTCCTTGATGCAAGCTTCTTGTAGAGTAAACCTTATGAGACACATCATTTTTTTGACCTACATGTGTTTGAAAAAAGTTTTTCAATTCTGCATCTAAAGAATTAGGTGCTAATTTTAATAATGAGAGTTCCAAAGTCAAGTCTGTAAAAGGACTGAAATTCAATCGATAAAACATTGTCTTTGTTTTTGTTCAGTTACAAATAGGAAATGCTCTCAGAAGATTCTTTTTACTAAATTTTACTTTTCATTATGAACCAATCATGGCCAGCCAAACTCATATATACTCTATTTTATCTTCGCCCATTTCTAGTTCCTATGTTTCCATATAATTAGTACCATGAGTCCTAAAGGGCTCCTGAGATTTTTGACTGCAATCAATGTTTTAGCTCATTGTACACATTTATAATTTTTTTTAATCCACAAGTCAATTAACTTTTAAATGTCTCCTCAGGTTCTGAGACTGACTAAATATTCTTACACACTGTCCTTTTCGATCATGAATCCTTGAATGTTGTTTGAGAGTTTCACTCTTTACTATCTTCTTTACTACCTTTTTTAACATTTGTATGGTTTTTCTCCATTGTGTACTCTTAAGTGTTTCAAGAATCCTGTATAAGTAAACATTTTACTGCATACTTCACATTTGTGAAATTTCTCTCCACTCTGTGTGTTTGTAAGTGTTCCTTTATGTGCCCTGCCTGACTAAACATTTTACCACATGTTTTACATTTGTAAGATTTTTGCTCCACTGTGGATTCTTAAATGAGTCCTCAGGTTTCCACTCTGACGAAACATTTTACCACATACTTTACATTTGTAGGGTTGTTCTCCACTGTGGATTCTTAAATGTCTCTTCAGGTTTCCTGTTTCAGAAAACATTTTACCACATACTTCACATTTGTAAGGTTGTTCACCACTGTGGATTCTTAAATGTGTCTTCAGGCTCATTGTATGACGAAACGTTTTACCGCATAATTCACAATTATAAGGTTTTTCTCCGCTGTGGATTCTTAAATGTCTCTTCACGTTTGCTGTCTCAGAAAACATTTTACCACAGACTTCACATTTGTAAGGCGTTTCTCCACTGTGGATTGTTAAATGCGTCTTCAAGCTCACTGAATGGCAAAACATTTTGCCACATACTTCACATTTGTACGGTTTTTCTCCATTGTGTATTCGTAAATGTGTCTTCAGGTTTCCAGTATGACTAAACATTTTACCACATACTTCACATTTGTAATGTTTTTCTCCGCTGTGGATTCTGAAATGCATCTTCAGGTTTCCTGTCTCACTAAACAGTTTTCCACATACTTCACATTTATATGGTTTTTCTCTACTGTGGATTCTGAAATGAGTCTTCAGCCTTCCTCTTTCACCAAACATTTTACCACATGTTTCACATTTGTAAGGTTTTTCTCCACTGTGAATTCTTAGATGTGTCTTCAGGTTTCCAGGATGATTAAACAGTTTACCACAAAATTCACATTTGTAAGGTTTTTCTCCACTGTGGATTCTAACATGTCTCTTCAGGCTCCCTGTTTGACAAAACATTTTACCACATGTTTCACATTTGTAAGGTTTTTCTCCGCTGTGGATTCTTAAATGTGTCTTTAGATTCCTAGAATGACGAAACATTTTACCACATACTTTACACGTGTAAGGTTTGTCTCCACTGTGGATTCTGAAATGTGCCTTCAGGCTTCTTGTCTCACTAAACATTTTACCACATATTTCACATTTGTGAGGCTTTTCTCCACTGTGAATTCTTAGATGTGTCTGACGGTTTCCACGATGACTAAACATTTTATCACATACTTTACGTTTGTAAGGTTTTCCTCCACTGTAGATTCACAAACGCCTTTTCTGGCTACCTCTTGGATAAACATTTCACCATATTCTTAACATTTGTACGTTTTTTTTCTCCACTGTGGATTGGTAGAAGCGTTAACTCTCAACCTAGCCATGCAGCAGTACAGCCACAAGGTGGCGTTCTACACAAATAATGAAACGTCATCAAGACTTGATGATAGTTTAATTGTTTGCGCGAGGGTTCGAGACACCCGGGGGCAATGTTCTTTAGTGACGCCACTACTTTGCCACAGAGAACAGTTTTTATTGCAGTTGCCAACCTCCAAACTACCCTCCCCCCATATACGCTCCGGTTATAGGTAAAAAAAAACAACGGCGTCCCCTCTCCCCACCTCACCCGGCGCATGGGGCAATTGCCCCCTCCCCTTCCCGTAGCGCCACCAGTGTCCTCGGTATACTCCTTTTATTGTGATACCTCGTGTCATTTGAAACATTTGTTATTTTAGCATGCATATCAACGATATATTCCCTCATTTTTCTTTCCATGCTTTCAACCAGATGACCCCTTGTTGGATAGTTCGTGTAATACGTCACCTGTTTTGACGCACTTGACAGGAGTCTGTTGCAGAGCAATATCAATAGCATTTAACAAAAAACGCACGTTGATAGGGGGAAAAATTGCATAAAGAAACTAAAATTTAGCATTTATTAAGATTTTCTTATATTTGTCATGTTGGTTTTGGGAGAGATTTTGTGTCAAAAGGTAAAATAATTTTAAAAAAGGGGAAAATCGCGACGGTAAACCGGCGTTTCGTAATCTCGCGGTACTAACGAATTGAACTGGTATAAATGATTTTAAAAAAAAGGACTCAGCTGACTATAATTATGTTGTTGTTTTATTCTTTAACATCTGTTTCCAATTTGGCACAAATATATTATTGGTGCCGTAAAAGATTTGAGTTAATTTTCCGCTTGGCAAAACACCCGGTGACAGCTATCATTTTTAAAGGGAGGTTACCATAATGGCACGTTAAATGACAACATGTCTCTACGGTGGCTCAGAAGGGTAATAACACGTAGAAAATGTGAAAAAACCTATCTTAAATAGTAAATCTTTCCGCACAACTCGTAAGGAGGTGAATGTCAACACCAATTATAGGAACACGGGAACATATTTACACGACAAGACAAAAATAATTTTGTGAATTATTCTTCCATGAGACAGTGCGGGCACCAAAACACATTTTTCTTTTTATTACTCGTACTTCTGAGCAATAATCATGTGAGTCCAGTGAGAAAAAAAATTACATAATCCATATTTAGCAAAAATTAGTTGATGGCAACGACTAAGTTCCTAAGATTGGAACTCTTTGCACGCACAACACCTGTCCTCCTCCGCTATATAGCTGCCTTCGCTATCAGTTGTGACCTCAGGTGTAAATAGATTTTATTGATTCACCTTTCCTGTTTGTACCTGATGTGCTAGGTCTTATATCTTTATCGGGACACACAGAAGTTGCCTCTATATTATATCTGTCCCTTTGTCTTTAGTTGTTGTGTTGATCTTTTGTCTCTTCGCTTGTGAAGCCAAGGTGTCAATGTTTGCCTTCTTTAACATACTTCCTGTGATAGAAAATGATGAAATGAATAGTTTCATAGTTTCATTGGTCTCTGAAATACTTGTATAATTTTTCTGGTTTCAAAAAAAATAAAAAAATAAAAATAAATATTAATTTTCCATCAGCAACTACTTCAAATGATCTAGACTATTGTTTCTGTTCAGGCTGAGAATAAACGCAATCTTGTACATCGGCCGTGGAATCAGCAGACAGCTGCACCTGAGTATAAGAGGTCTCAACAGAGAGAGAGAGAGAGAGAGAGAGAGAGAGAGAGAGAGAGAGAGAGAGAGAGAGAGAGAGAGAGAGAGAGAGAGAGAGATGGGACTATCAGGATATTTTGTCTCTCTCAAGACTGTAGATTGTAGATGGTTCTATCTGCGATGCAGAAACGGAGTGGCTGCTGAACAGGTAGATACATGATTTACGGAATGCAGGACAAATATTTTCAGGGCATAGTTCTTTAACATACGGTTTTGCTGTCAGGTGTGAAATCTCGTAACTTGTTATGGCTACGCTGGGATTTTGTTTATGCAGATACGATTGGGATTCGTCGTAGTCGTGTCACTTAAAGGGACCAAAGATGCCAACATTTAAGGGTTGGGTAAGATGGCTTGTTTGTGGAGGAAGCACGAAAAGGATTACATTCCTCTTTCGCGCCCACTCGGTTTGTGTCAGGAACAAATGATACTTAGGCCCAACATATAGTAACAAAGTCGTAAGCCTATCTTTTCCTTCAGTGATGGAGGAACGTTTGGAAATATGATCCATAACGTAACTCTCAAAGATAACAGAGTTTGACCACCCTGTTTGTGGCATCTTGCCGGCAGATTTAGCAGAAGCCCCCAATAATAGCTTGAAGCGCATGCCCCAGTTTTGGCCCATTCCTCCAGGTGTTTTAAAAGTCGTTGTGTAGCAGAAAAATTAATATAAGACCAGGCACAGTTCCCTGTGGCACAAGAATCAACGGCTCCTTGATTTGCAGCTACATCCTTTGTCTAGAATTTGCATATGTTGTTTGGTGAGGAACATACGTTGCCACTAAATAATTTCTCCGGTAATCCCGTAGTGATGCAATTTATACAGTATTTTTGAGGAGAAACTGTTACAAGTGCTTCTGAAAAATCAAGTATTATAATATGTATCTGGATACTTTTGTCAAACTTTCCCCAAGAGAGTATGGTTTACTGGTCTGCAGTTTTCAGCAAGGAAGAAATTTTCTTTTTCGAATAATTGATTAAAAATTTGCGTTGAGGAAATCTAAAGCGAAAATACCAGTATCAACAACTTCAGAAAATAGTGCCAAGTGCTTATTACATTGCACATTCTTTCAGAATCTCTGTCCGCATGAGTTCGAGTCTCGGCTCGACCAACGTGTGTATGTGAGAAAGCTTGTCAGTAGCTTCTTTGGTTTTTCCTGGGGTCTTCTCGGGTTCTTCCTCCACCAAATATACCGACCGCCATATAACCTATCATGTGCTGAAAAATTACGTTACCCCCCCCCCAATTTTTTTTTTTAAAAAAAATATATATAAATGTATATAAATGTGTGCGCCCGCTCATCTGTACTAGTGAACACTTAAGTACGTGCGCCCGCTCATCCGTACTTGTGAACACTTAAACACTCTTACTTTTGTGTAATTTGAAACAAATTTTATTTGACGCACAATCCAAGCAGGATATCGCTTCATTTTGATAATGTGAGGATTTTGTCCATTTTTAGTTTAAGTGTTATGGTCAATTATTTATTTGAAACATGAATTCAATTGCTTTGTGAACACTCTATCTATCATACAGCAGCTATTCCAAACAGATGTTATGAACATCATTAATCCAATATGACCTCGGATCTGGGATTGGTGTGATACCAAGCAGATTGTGGCCATTGCTTATACATAGTTATGGTCCCTATTCTATGTAAAATATGTATTTGTGTGGAATTTAAACACTGCATTAGGTGCTTCATTTAAACCAAATTAGATATTATATGACAGTCACTATGAAGATACAGGAAAAGATTGATAATCGGCTGATCTGATAGTGGTAGAGAACGGTGACAATATCCTCCACCTAAAAGAACCCAGTAACAGCAACAACAACAACAACAACAACATCAACAAAAAAAAAAAAAAAAAAAAAAACTAAAGCAAATGGTTTAGTTATCGTCAATGCGACCACCTCGATATTTATGCATCTTTAAACTTAAATATGTTTATCGGGTGCAGGGATGAGTTATTCTCTGTGGCTTCTCTTCACGTAGATGTAAAAGTCTACTTTTTCAAATAACTTAAGCAATTTAACAAATTATGCAGTTTTAGACAATATCGTTCATTTGTACGATGCCACTGTTCTGTAACCCTCCTTCAAAATGGACGCTGTTCTTTGCTGCTTCTTGATGGCAACGGTGTAACATAGTATTACGAGACTGGTTCTCTGTTTCATGTGACTTTTTTTCAGGAGTGAAGCTAATATAGCGTCAGAAGACCCATAGTACAACTCCCCCTCCTCCCCCCCCCCCACAGACACAGACACACGTACCATCAAACTGTCTGCAGTAGTGAAGTGTGGGTGCGTTTCTTCGATTAAACATTGCATTATGGGGTGCAGTTAACTTCGTAACGATTATTATATACATGGATAAATCTGCCATGGACAGGCCGGAAGAGAAGTGCCGAAAATAGGTTAAATGTTATTAAGTACATTGTGTCACAGTCTCCCAACTCATGTCACAAATACCCAGAAACACTCATTTTAAGAGTAAAAAGGTAATTTTAAATGTGAGAATATAAATTCAAAGAGTCATACGAGGTTTGCGTCGTATTTGAGACCGAAATAGTTTACGTACTGACAGACGGAAAAGCGATTTTTAGCCGCCGTGATATTGACTTTGACTGAACCAGCCCCCAGATCAATCGTGTTCGTCCTTTCCACAAAAGAAACATTCATATGAAGTTGCACGATCATTGGACAAATAGAAATCAAGTTATCATCCAGAAAGGAAAAAGTTTACTGACGGACAGAAAGCTATTTTTAGCTGCTCTGATCTGGATATGTGATAGACTAACCTCCAAATTAATAGTTTTCGTTTTTTACCCGAGATCAACATTCCTATAAAGTTTAATTTCCATCAGACAAATAGAAAATGTACGGACTGACAGAGAGACAGACAGACAGACGGACGGAAAACCATTATAATATACGGCCCACGATATGGCGGGTGTTCAAAAAGTCCGTTGAGATGAGTGAAAATTTGGCGGCTTCAGAATAAATCTATTATTACTTGGTCAGACAATTTACACGAATGCATTGACCTTATGTTCTGTATCCGAAATATTGGTCAACCAGCTATTAAATGGTCATTTTTTTAAACGTTTGATTTGCATGTATTTGGGGAAAAACACGCGCTTGAAGAGAAACTGAACAGTAGAGAAGGTCAGATACGCTGCCATCCCTATAATTTTGCTGATAATAAAAAAGTAGGGAAGAATAATCAGAAAGCAACATTGGCGTTTATTTTGTCCGATATTATTTCTGTGAGAAATCTCCTTTCCAGATCCAGTGTAAACGAAGGTCTAAAATGTAAATATTATGTAACAAATACATGATTGCAAGCAAAATATAACACCTGCTTTTATCACCTAAAGTCCTTACCAATAATTAGTACCATATCTTCATTCAGTGTGTGTGTGTGTTTAAAAAAAAAGTAATTTTTTTTTATTGTTTTCACTTTCTTTCTGATTCTCTTTGGAACTAATCAGGACTCTTTATTGAAATAAACCACATGATCCGGTTAATCAAATCTGGACCAATAACCATTCTTTCATTTCATTTGACCCTTCAGACTATGTAACATTCGGACCAATGAATTATTATTTCAGACTAATCAACCTTCGGACAAATAAGCCTCCTTTCGGATTGTGACTTCGAACAGATGAACCTATCTTCTGGATTAAAGAATATTCGGACTAACGCATCTTCGGACTATTAAACCTTCGGAACACTGAACCCATCTTTCGGGCCAATGAATCTTCGAACTCTCGCTCCTTCGGATCACTGAACCTTCGGACATTGAACGCTTCTTTCGGACCAGTGAACCTTCGGACATTGAACGCTTCTTTCGGACCAGTGAACCTTCGGACATTGAACGCTTCTTTCGGACCAGTGAACCTTCGGACTAACGCACCTCCAGACTACTGAACCTCTATTTGGAACGGATAACCATTCGAATCTATGAACCTCTGAAATAGCGAACGTTTCTTTCATACCTTAGAACCTTCGGATAAAAAACATTTGGACTATCGAAATGGAACCGAATTGGGTTGCCCTGACAAGGACTTTTCCAATGACTATCTTTAAATTTCTGACCAGAGAGAGAGAGAGAGAGAAGAAGAAGAAGAAGAAGAAGAAGAAGAAGAAGAAAGTTAAAGAATTGATTGCACCAAACCAGTTAGCACAAAGTTTTGGAAAACGGCAAAACTAAATCTACATTTAACGTGATAAGTAAAATGTACCCATGAAGAACCAGGATGTAGAGAAGAAGAAACACACAGTGGTTCCACCTTTTATTTACATAATCGTTTTGATTACGTCACATCAGTTTAGCCCTATAATGTATTTTTAGAACTTGGAAAGTACAAGGGTTTTTTTCTATTCTTTTTTTATAGACCTGTACATAGTCAATCTGTAATTGCCCACCATTTTGAGGATTGATAGTATGAACACACCACATTAACTGTGCAGCACACCTTTTGGAGTGACCAGCACCCACTCATTTATTGACTACACAGGACAGGATGCAAAAGAAGAGGCATAAAATATAGATTTAAATCCCTTTACAATCAAAGTGAAGCCCATTCCCCTCTTTAATTTCCCTAACATTCCCTTTCTAAACAAAACTACTGTTCCCCTGTTACTGCCCCGCCCGCATCTCTCTCTCTCTCTGGTCAGAAATTGACAGAGAGTCATTGGAAAAGCCCATTTCAGGGCCAAACAATTCTACTATAAACAGAGATACTACTCAATCATAACCAATTTATTTGTTTTATGTTTGTGAATATCACAATGACTTGCCTGATTAGTCAAGATTTGCCGTAGTCAAAATGAGATGGATCAGAGGCGTTTGATACGAAAACGGAAGCCATATGTAATTTTTTATGATGTATTAAGGGTGGAAGCTGGTCAGTAGCAGATACTGATGCAAGTCAGTTGGCATGATGTACAAGTCAACTTCTGTTCTCTCGTCTAGAAGACTGGATCCGGTATCTACGAATACGCTTTGAACTGCTTGATGCCTCCGATGTGAATTGAATAGGTTGTTAAAGTTACTGGCGAATTTGAAGATTGTTTTGAATTGTTGGTTTCAGTCAAAACTGATAGGATGTAAAACTAAATCTACTCATGTTTAGGGTTAATGCGATACTTTGATGAGGAAGTTTGTTCAAGCCTCTTGCATAAATACATTGGCACACTTCAGTGACATTGTCCTTCCCTCGCAACTCCATTAATTTGCAGGACATTGTTCAACCCTAAAACGTGATTTAAAAGTACAAAGAGGTACTCAGTTGTAAGGGAAAGATCTGTGCGACTTTGCCATGCTTTCTTGCAAGTTTTGATGTTCTCGTCGTGATGAGAGCAGATATGAACTCGGTCACAGAATCAGAAATAAGTGGTACTTATGTATTTATGTATGATACTGAAACATTCAATATTATTCTAGATTTCGTTTAGCTATTTTACAAGTTTATGGTCTGGAATTTCTGACTGGTAAGAGTTACCTTATTTGTATACTTTTGATATTTCATTTGTTCCGTGATATAATTATCAACGTTCTGAATCTTTTTTATCATTGTTAAATTGGCACCTAAAACTTATTAAGGAGATTGTACACATGTTATTCTTATCATTATCGAAGACAATATCTTTCTTCCTTTGTAGGACACCAAGGTTCAGCAAGTTACTCTGGTCTTTGTTTTTCCGAGCAGTGCAGTTTAACGCTTACTTTGAAAGTAAAATAGAAAGTGGAAGAACATTTCTATCATTATTGTACAAAACAAACAGTGCCTGTTTCAGAGGAATTAAAAATAAGTTTTTAAACACCACGTTTCTAAACCTTGTTTATTTCAAATGCTACGAATATCGAATAATAAGAAAACTTAAAACAAATCAATTTATATGAACAAGTGACAGACAAAAATAATAAATAGCACACGCTTCTTTGGAGAACTATATTTCTGTAGAAATGTATTTATTATTCTACTACCTGGCAAATAAAAAAATGAAAATGTAGTCAGACTCGTGCTGAACGTTGTCAAAATGACATTAGATCACAGCCATTTTGCCCCTGTTTTTATAACATATCATCTTATATCCAAATTTTACTCTATGCTTATACAGTGATTAAAAAAAGTACATACTTTTATTTGAAATTAGGGTTCTAGTACACATACAACACTCATATACCAATATAAAAGACAGATACATGACTGACAAATGGAAATTATATATATATATATATATATATATATATATATATATATATATATATATATACATATTATTGTGTGATCTGTGGAAGCAGTTTTTATCTCTTTAAAAGACAGTGAAGCTCGTTGACTGACACAAAATAATTACTGGAATTTCGAATCTGATTTTTTCAGAAGGAGCTTATCTAACTTGCATGCAAAAGTGGAGGTTGGAATCTGAAACCACTTCTATTTTATAGCTGTTGGTTACATATATTGCCGGATCTAAATGGAGTTTAACGGACATGATTTTGATTGTGAGCACTTTGAAGTAATTCTTTCTATAAAATAAACGAGCCGCACAGCATACCTTTTTATCATTTTAAAAGTTTACTGTTGGTGAGATCATGCACACCCTGTGTGCATGTTTTGCTTTTCTTACTAAGAAAGAAAAGTTTGTTCTGCCGGGCACGAACATAATCTCTGTTTGATTTAAGTAGGTAGGTTATACCCTCTATTTTCAATTTTAGATAGATATCAACACAGTCTATTTGACAAAAAATGCGACATGCGCGCCGTGGATCCATGTTTTGCTCTGATCTTAGAAGTAGCTCGGCCAAGAACAGAGTTCTAGATTACAAAAATGTAAATTGGTCATTGGTGTTTTAGTTTTGCATCGAACTTCAGTATACTGTTCCGAAGATTACTTATAAGAACCATACACATGAAATGAAATATTGTATCTTGTGCAATATATTGGAATTTTTCAAAGCAGGAAGGAACAATGCTAGTACATACAAATTCCAATGCAACATGACAATCATTACTTGTATGACACCACCATTTCATAAGGCATCTCATGTTTTCTGCGGTAACGTTGTAAATTTAGAGACTTTGCCATCAAAGCTAATGTCTGTTGTGGAATATTAATAACAACTGTTTCAGGTATTTCCTGATAAAAATAGACTGTTTCTTTTCTTCAATATCAAATCTGTGACTTTTTGAATATATTCAGTATCATATCTTCAAGATAAAACTTGAAGCGTTTGAATAATTCAATGATTTTATTAATGAACTTTGTGAGTACATTTTTTTGACCAAATTTAAATTTGGTACTGTTAGTTTCAGATATAATTTCAATCTTTCATTTAGTTGATTTTCCACAAAGCACACCCTCAAGATCACATCGTAATTTACCGGATTTGGTTTTAGAAAAGATTCTATTTAGAAACTTTTAGCAGCGTGGTCCGTCTAAATTAGATTCTTGGCTAGCAATCTCCTTGAAAATAAAACAACCTATTTTTCAGAATGTGATTCTGAATTTTAAAAAAATGTGTGCATTGACTTTATTGTTTAAGGTTTTTATATTAATATTTGATCTCATTAATTGCCCGGTAGATGCCAAATCAATCCCCAGAACATTAATACATTCAGATAATTTGCTGTATCATCTACTTGTAATTTGAATTTCATTCTTACTGTGCCAACAATTGATATCAATTTAAACAAAATGACAATTTTGTAGCGACTTCGGGTATTTCTTGAAACATCATTTATGCTCAATATTTCTGATCGCACAATTCCTGTTAAGAGCTAGATATCCACAGATTTCAAAGAAGGTGTAAATTAAGCGACTGTTTGGTCATTTGCAGGACACTGGATTCGCGATTTATTTTTGATCAGTCCTAGAAAAATTAGACAGCTTCAGAAATCGCTACTCTCTGAAAACACACAGTAATGCTTCTACACTAATCATTATCATATTCACTATAATTCGTGCTTCAAAAGTAATTTCCCGTATAATTTGTAAATGGCATAGGCTTTGTTGCGTTAGCACTTATAAATTGTATCAGAAAAACAGAGCTATATGACTATGATCGATAATGTGTCATGCAGTAGCTTTCACATATGAGACACACAGTACATTCCTGGTCTTATTGGTCCTGGTGGTCAACTGGTGGACGTGTTGTCTCCACGTATATGGGCGGGGGTAATGGTTCCGCTGCCGGAGGAATGTATCTAGGCGGAGGAGGAGGGGGATAAACAACAGTTGCAGCTGTAAAGAATATATATATATATATATATATATATATATATATATATATACACACAAAGAAAGAATGTGATTAAAGTGGTTTGGGATTTCTGTAAATAATGCCACAATCTCGTCCTTTGTTTGTCTCGCAGTGTTTCCGGACTACAAGAAACAAACGCAAATGCACACGAGCGGAACAGCTAAGCCATCATTATCTTAGAATGTAAGTAAGTTAGTTAGTTAATAGATAATTAATTATATAGGTAGGCAGCTGAATAGTTTCTTTTAGTTTGATAATTAATGATTCTTGTACTCTTCTGCTTGTGTGTATTTTAGTTTGTTTTCCGAAAACTCATTTTTGATTTGCCGATATCGGAAATTCAATTTGAAGCTCAAGCGTGAGATTTTGTTCGTAATCAGTATTGCAAATGACTAATGCAGTTATACCATTTTTTGATTGGCTGTGAAATAGCCAAACTCACATCTAAGCGTTAAAGTTTGTTTGATCTCCAGGACACCCCCCCCCCCCCCGCAACCAAACAAAAAAAACCCCAATTTCGCTTTTAAGGTAAGTTTGTTGACAAAGGTTTAATATGTACATTGCTTGCTCAATCTAGCCTTAAGATGGTCTTGTGCGACGACAAGTAACATAAAGCGGAATTTTTTTATATATTACTTTCAAGATCTAATAACTGTCGCTAGTTAAATAAAGTCATACAACTACATAACTCTTGTTTATCCAAGACGGCGGTGTAAAGACAGAACATGAATTTTTCTTCATCAACAATAGGAATAAACTGCAAATCAAAACAGGATTTAGAAAATAAAAACATCAAAGTAATTATATAATTCTGATAAACTAAGAACACTTTCTATAACTATGATTGAGATTGGTTCTTATTAAATATTATATGATATTATCAAATTCGAAATGCTTCCTAAAAATGTACTTTTTTCATATTAATCATGTATTACTTTCTATCATGAAAACAAATGAACGTACCCTGGTAATAGAGCTGGTAGACCATTGGTTGCATATACTGGACATCTGTAAATAAAGTGAGATAATAATTCAATTTATGCAAGACTTGCAAAACGTCAAAGTTCCTATCTTATTAAAATACAAAGAAATATGATAGTTTTAATTCTTGCACAATTCCACTACCCCCCCCCCCCCCCGAAAAATCAACCCCCCCATGCCCCCCCCACAAAAAAAAACAAAAAAAACAAAACAGAACAACAAGGGAATAGACTGTAAGCTGATTTTCTATAGAGAATTTTGGAATTTTCGAAACATAAAAAAATTCCGAAATTGAAGCGAAAATTGCAGAAATTTACATATTTATATTATCATCTGTAGAAAATAGTATATTGTGTTGCAGAAAAGATTTAAAGATAATAAACTAAATTTTAGGAGAACGAAATCAAGATTTACTTATGTACGGCACTGAGAGCCACAAAATAGAAGATGGGATAAAATTAGTACAGTTCAAATTATACATATTCATCTCGATAACCTCTTTGTAAGAGCTCGAGCATTTTCAACATTGTTCGGACAATAAATAAAGACTGGTACAAGACCTCAATAATATATAAACAGTTCTTCAGTAGCCAAGGTGGTTCCATGGAACCACATAAAGATTATTTCAAAGGTAGCGGCACTAAATGCAAGATCTTTCAATAGTCTTCAAAACTATAAACATGCAAGTAAAAAATAAGTTGATGCAGAGGACAGACGGTTAGCGGAGAGAATATCTTACTGGTAGTAACAATTTGTGGGGCAACGCCTGCTGTACGTCTGGTGTTTGCCTTTGAGCAGTGGATCAGAATGCAGATTCCGCCTATGAGTAGAGCCAGACCAACCAAACTCGCAATCACAGCTCCGACTATGAGACCAGCATTAACAGCGCTGTAAATTCAGAAAGTTATCACTCATTACATAGTTCGCCTCCATGAATCTTCAAGTAATCTCCAGCAGCGATTGTAAACATCAATTATCATGCAACAAACAAATTAAGACTGACGTGATTTGACCTTTGACATAATGGCCCATATCATAGACATACAAGTAAAAAAAACAATAATTATAAAACAATCTTTCTTAAATATCAAAATGGAGGTAGTATAAAATGTTGCAAAGAGTATATCCTACTGGTAGCAAAATCTTGTGGGGAAATCCCTGTTGTCCGTTGTAAATCAGAGAGTAATTTTTTCCATTCTTAAAATTATTGGCAACAGCATGTGCTTCAAAAGCTGTTATAATGCCCCACCAAAGAATAACACCACCCCACCACCACCACCCACTACCACCATCCACCACCCCACCACTATTACCCCAAAGTCTAAATTAAAGTTATGTTAATAACAGGCTTTGGGTACCATTGGAGTGACAGCCAATATGACCACTATGTATTGTTCATGTGATGTTAATAACAGGCTTTGGGTACCATTGGAGTGACAGCCAATATGACCACTATGTATTGTTCATGTGATGTTAATAACAGGCTTTGGGTACCATTGGAGTGACAGCCAATATGACCACTATGTATTGTTCATGTGATGTTAATAACAGGCTTTGGGTACCATTGGAGTGACAGCCACTATAACCACTATGTATTGTTCATGTTATGTTAATTATCCTGGTCAACTCCTGCAAATGAGGTCACGCACTCCACTGTTCCAGAGAGCAATACCTACTCATTCACACGTACAATAAACAGTAAACCTGTTGAGAGCAACCTTTAAAAGGTATAAATATACTATTCCGCCAGGGTTACTTCGTCACAAATGAGGAGCACAACATTCTATACAGTGTATATGCACAAAAGCAATTGGGTTCTCCGAACGGATAACACGCATTTGCACTGATATTCCCACACCTTTGATTATTTTTGATAAACATTTGCTATTCTGGGCCGAAAACAAAATAGACATGCAGTTTGCATATTTTAATACTGTTTTCAATTTTATTTTCTCTCATTATTTAACTCTTTTTTTAAAGATTTTTCCAGTTAGTCAAACATATAAATAATTCAGGTTTTCTCTCGGCTTTTGTGTTACGTGTATATTTGTTTTTTTTTTGTTAGCGATTTAATTCCCTGACGAAGAGGTTGATCAGCACGAAACTTTGGAAAACTGTGTTGTAAATGCACAGTTATCAATGTGTGTGTGTGTGTCTGTGTGCGAGTGTGCGAGTGTGTGTGTGTGTGTGTGTGTGTGTCAGGGAATCATATGAACGTTGAAGCATGTGAAGCTTCTTGGTTCAATGCGGACATTGTTCTCGGTGTGTTATTTACCATGCCCGGTTATTGAACCAAAGAAGACTCCACACCATCTATAACCACAGAGGAGTGGTTTCACAGTGGCGACTTTGTGATCTTGAACTGTGAACACACTTAGGTCATCAATGATGTAATTGATAAAGGTTTTGCATCGATTCTCGGGAAGTTTGATAAATACACCCGAGCAGGTTCAGGATAGACTCTTTAAATATGCATAGACGTTCATGTGAAAGTTTTCCCGTACAAGCATTTCCGCGGATCGAGTTATATTTCAACGCCAAAGTATATTCCACCGCGGGCAGTGATAAACGTGAAAACACCGACAACCGGTGTTTCGAATGGGCAATCTTATCCACATTGTATTCAGCAGACGATCATACAGATCAGTCTCGAAAATATAAACATCATCTGGGTAAACTCAGCTCGAGTTTGGCAACATAGAATTCACCGTACAGGTTTCTGATATCGGCAAGTTTGAACGACTTAACCCTGACATCGCTGTTAATGTGTTTGTTTCGAACAGCGGTCTTTAACCGATTCGATTATCCACCGCGACGCGAGTGCGGGTCCGCGTGTATCTGTTATTGTTGAGCAACATAGATGGTTCAGTGGCGTGGTACCTCTTTATGTGGTTAAACGATATATCTGGATGGTGAACCGGCACAGTAAGCACAAGACAAAAAAATGTCCATGTCGACGCTGCATGCATGTATTTAGCAAGGAATAGCAACGGCATCAAACGCAATAATAAATGTCATTCCCCACAACATAAAAAAATACATTTCGGCTGGGTCAGCTGCAGTTCATTGACTCGCTGCAGTTTCTCAATTCCATCCTGGACAAACTAGTCATCAACCTGGCGGCGAGGGGAGGCGACCACTTTACGATCACTCGTCGATACGGTGGAGCTTTCTCTGATGGTGACGAAAGTTCCAGTTTCAGCTTGCTCACGAGCAAAGGAATCTACCCCTACGAGATAATGAGTGACTGGGAAAAGTTTTCTGAAACTCAGTTGCCACCGATTGAGGCAGTCTATTCACCGCTGCCCCGAGAAGACATTTCCGCCGACGACTACGCACAAGCGAACAACGTATGGTTGTAGAAATCTCGGTGACTACCACGATTTGTACCTGCGCACTGATGTGTTGATGTTCGCGGATGTCTTTGAGGCTTTTCGCGATACAGCCATGCGCGTGTACAAGCTCGACCACGCGCATTACTTCATATCGCCGAGAATGGCTTGGGATGCGTTGCTTTAGAAAACCCACGTCGAGTTAGAACTGCTAACAGACAGTCACCAACATTCATTCGTCGAACGTGGTATCCGCGGCGGGATTTCCATGGTGAGTCACAGTTACGATTACCCGAAAAACCCGCGCGTGGACGGATACGACCCTGCCCTCGCGAACAGTTGCATCATGTGCCTGGATTTTAACAACCTGTATTGTTCGGCGATGATGCAACCGATGGCTATAGGCGAGTTTACGTGACTCAACCCCACGGAAGCTTCGCTTCTCATGGATGTCAGCGAGTACGACAGCGACCATGGATACTTCTTTGAAGTAGACCTGGAATGTCTCGACGAGCTTCACCGCGCCCATAACGATTATCCACTGGCCCCAGAAGCGCTGTCTGTTCCCTCGGGTGGTTGTCACCGGACCAGTGTGTTCTAGTTGATTCCGGTAGCAAGTTTGTCGAATACACCAAGCTGGTTCAGAATCTGCGCCCGAAGTTCAACTATGTTGGTCACGTACGAAATCTTCAGTTGTATCTGCGGTTGGGAATGCGTGTGTCGCGAATCCATCGGGTGTTACGGTTTCGCTAGCGCGCATGGATGTCCCCTTACATTCAGATGAATACAGATCTGCGAAAGGCCGCCAGCAACGACTTTAAAAAGGACTTCTTCAAGCTGATGAATAATGCCGTGTTCGGGAAAATCATGGAAAATCTGCGAAAAAGAATTCGTGTCTATGTTGTCCGGGACAGTGATCAAGACAAAATTTGCAAACTTATTGCGGACCCGGTATTTGAGTCAAGCAAGATATTCGATGGTGGACTCATTGCCGTACACAGCAAGAAATCCAAGCTAAAGTTGTCGAAACCTATTTACGCTGGCGTGCTGGTGTTGGATCTGTCAAAGCTGCTCATGTACGAGTTTTAATATAACAAGATCAAGCCTCGATACGGTGACAACATCAAAATATTGCACAAGGATACGGACTCGTTGTTGATGCACATTACCACCAATGGCGTCTACGCTGACATGGTACACTTTGCGGATGAGTTTCATAATAGCGAGTACCCGAAGGACCATCCGCTGTTCAGCAACGTCAACAAGAAAGTCGTGGGAAAATTCAAAGACAAGTGCGCGGGCAAGCGCATCGAGGAATTTGTGCGACTGCGGCCAAAAATGTACTCGATCGTGGTTGGCTCTGGTCTTCCCGGTAAAGGGCAAAGCCCTCCCGCAAGAGGCTCTGGCAAAATCATCAAGAAAGTCAAAGGAATTCCCCGGGTTGTAGTCGCAAAAGATCTCAACCACAATATGTACGTGGCGAGATTATTACTATTATTTGTACAGAGCTTGGGTTCCCAATAAACGTGCACAAATATAATTACAAGTGCACGATACGTCTAGATATGTTCTCCCATGTGAGACCTTTTTAGAAATTGATGGAAAACCTGTACGTTACGACGGTAACAATTACGACGCCAATACCAGGATGGATTTGTCAACAACGGTATCATGGCATTTTTCAACAGCGAACTTTATCTCATTAACTGAAAGGAAATCCAAGCATGCTTGGACAACGTCGACGTTGCCACGACAATTCTCGGACTCGCCAGATATAGCGACGATTATGCAAGATCCGCTGACCCAACTATGATGTTACACAAGGATGAGACCGATAATGCAGCTCATAACAGTATGTATGTAGGCGACCTCGAAATCATGTAGGCAACGATGACGCAGTTGTACAAGTTGTACATACCGACACCAATGGAAATTTAAACCTTGGATTTATGGAGCGTCGAAGACAACTTCGTGGAGCCCAATTGTTGTTTTCGTGTGACATTCCTCTCAGTCATATATTTAGGTTTTGCAAAGATGTCCGCAAGATTATTTTTGGAGGTAAACACACGGTCGTGTTAACCCGAAAAGGTAATGGCAACGATGCAAATTGGCGGGATGGAGATGTCGCTGCTTGTCAAGTTGTGTTGTCGACATTAACATTGTGGATGCATGTGATAACCCATCATTGGTCACAGAAGCACGTTTGTTGTCGTTTATGGAGTCTGGAGCCGCGACAAAGTTATTGTTTCTCGCTCTCACCCCAGACTCGATACAAAGCAACGTTCAACAGTTTTCATGGCAAATAAGTGCCCAACAAATGCACAGTATCAACGCACCAAGACACGTGTTCGTGACGTTTCAAACTGTGGATCAGATTGCTTGCGGACAGACCAGTAGTGTAATGGTATTTGACAAATTTGGGGTGTCTGAAGTTTCTCTGCTGTTAAGCGGTCATCAGTAACCGTCCGAAGAAATTCTGCTCTATTGGAAAGCTAACCAGGTCGCACGTGCATATCACAAGATGTAGTCGTTCATGGGTCAGAATTAAAACATCGACACAGGTCTGCAGATTTCACTAAAAGACTTCACTACGTTGAACCCGATTTATTACTTTTTGAACATCTAGACCTGTTCAGGTAGTCAGTAGTCAACATGCATTTTAATGTGCTGTTGGCAGCTGCGGCTCCCCCGGTTGCAAAAACTGCTGCGTTAGGGCCCGTCGGAACCGCATCCGGGATGGTTCTAAAAAAAAGCGCTCAGGGAATCTACATAAAAAGGATCATGTCTTCAAATACACGGGCGTGAAGCCAAAGGCTCTCGATCAGAAAGGGCTTCTCTGTGGTCTCGTCGTTGATGACGCAGTGCGTCCATTGACCAATTATGATTTACTCACGATGACAAAATCAATGAAACATGGGTTTTTTATGCGGGATGAACTTGCATCGATGATCCCCCCGCACGCGGGAAACCGGCATCATTAACCTGGATTCATCATCGGGACGTGGAACACATTGGGTCGCATACTTGGTAACACCTCGACATCTTTTGTATTTTGACTCGTACGGGCTTGCAGCGCCACGTGAAGTCGTTGATTATTCACGTGGTGGCTTTGCTCAACATTCCCGGGGCGCTAGTGCTGTTTTATTCAACGCTGCCGTTGCGAACTCAAATAGACGGCTCAATATGCGGAGCTATCGTCGTTCAAGCAGTGCAAGCGTTCGCATGAAGCCCGCCCTTGCGCGAGCTTGTCGATTTTGCATTGCCACTTAGAAGCTACGCTTGAGAGTATAAAATGCCAGTTGACACTTACGAACACGCGAGTACAGCAACTCGACGGGGAGGCGCCGATGTAGATTTGACCAGGTTTGCCACCAAAGCTTATTTTGGTCGAATTGAGCAACCGGGTTGTTGTTGGTGTCGACCCAAATGAGCTTGTGATATTTGAACATCAAACTAGAAAACTGCAAACATCCAACATGGACATTGTTTTGAAGCCGCGAGGCGCAATTGCGAACAACCTGCCCGAAATCACAGAGAACGAGGGAATCAGATACTTTGGCGTGTCGGTTGCGTTTATCAAAAACTACGTCGATGTCGCCAATGTTGAGATAAAACAATACGTGGATATAAAGGCCGACCCGGTGTTATCAGCTATACCCTCACAAATACGCGTAGTAACTTCATCGGCAACTATCAAAGAAATAGTAACCACCCAAATCTTAACAAGTGGTCGACTTACTTTTGATGTTATGACCGGGGATTACTTTGATAGACCTAAACTTCATATCTTAAAAGTTCGCGAGACAGGGTCATATTTGTTCCTTGTAGTCGGATTAAAAGGCGAGTGGGGTACAATGGCAATGTTGATAAATGATCACCTGGGTGATAGTCGATCAGTGACACGTAACAAAGACGACAAGATTACAAAATCTTTCACATATTTCACATATCCAATATCGATATCGATGGTCACTGGATACGAAATTGAGTTTGAAGGACTCAAGGTTCATCCAAATGGGTACTTACCCATCTTTGGTGTTTATGTGTTTAAGATTTATCATTACATATACGTAATGGATTCTGAACAGCCATGCGATGACGATCTTACAGAATTTAACGGTGAAGAGGTGCTGGATTAGCTGGGAGAGCGTGCCAACGTTGATGGAAATTTTATGCCATTTGTCGACGAATATCTGCGTGAGAACTGGGTTAAGGCACCCTCGTATAGACTTAAATATAATGTACGCGAGGGCCAGATAGAAATCGGCAGTTGAAAGTACCCCGATGTACAAATACCAACAGGAGGTCAGCTTGGAATCATCGCATTAAAATGCGAAAACACCCGGTCGCCGGGAGCTGAAAAGTTAAAAGCAAAAGATTGTTTTTTACAACGATGAAGTAATATTCACCGGCAAATCCACCGCGATAAACTTCTCCATCAATTATATCGAACCAACAATAACTCGACCCGCAAAACAAAAACCCAGACTAATATTTAGTAAGGACTCGCCTGTCCGTGTAACAGTTCTTGGACATAAAATTGAACGATCGTTGACGACACCAAGCAGGGGTGTAATCAATGTTGTTCGAGGTAAACCTGGAAGCATGCAAACAATCGCCAGTTACATAAGTGTTCCCCGGGAAGATATTTTCTATGATTGCATGGCAGTTGTACCAGTGAAGAAAAATACTTAGTTGGAAGTGCGTGTGCGTCTTGCAGCCGAGCGCGATGCATCTGGACAAGGTCTGCCTGTCGAGCAATTATCCTTCGCGATGACGTTATTAGCGGAAGATCTGTGCTGGACCTTCAAAGCTACCGAAGCGAAAAAATAATCGAAGCGGAACAACAGCTACGAGATGAAATCGCCAAGAAAACCGTCGTACTCGCAAAATACATACGCGTGTGTGTTGTCGCTGACGCGATTTGTGGACTCGCCGCAGCAAGAACCGTTGGCCTTGGCGTGGCAGGAATTGCGACTACGGCAACAATCATAGGTACACCAATCGGATTTGTTGTCGGAACTATATCGATAACAACTGGTGTGAATGGAGGCGCTGGAAAAATAATTTCGCTACGTTTGCATAAACGAGTACATGTACGTATCTATTCGGAAATTCTTGTGGTAGCACAAAGTAGTCTCAGCACAGTTAGTAAACTCTACTCGGTCAGCTGTCGAAGATAAAACCAGTTTGAGACGGTATTGATTGAAACTGAAAAATTCCGTCGACTCCGCGAACAAATACGAAACCGCGCAACAGAACCGAAACAGAGATTTGATTTACAGGCAGTAAAAATTGAGGAAACGGTCTCACTGATTAGTAAAACCCACGCGCCTGTGCGCGGTATGGGACCAGTGTGTGTCGAGGCTTCATCGTAGATTCATAAACTTTGCTTCGCGCTGCCGCGCTGGCAACAAGTATCAGTAAACATCCATCGTGAAAGTTTCGCTTATCATCCATGAGTGACGAAGCCACCGAGTGCGTGTTGGCGTCACTGACCCGCGTTTATATGCCCGCGGATTGATGGGTGTGTGCAGCGAGGTCAAAGTCATGGGGTATACAATCGGTTAACCCTATATAGTAACCGCGGTGTCAAATTTCCATTATCCCTCTAGCTCTCATGCACTATCGCAAAAAAACTGACACGACCATGCGCTCATCCCCCAAAAGAATGGAACAAGGTCAAAGGTGCACGAGATTTCACTCGCTAGCCAGACGGAATTTACCACTCTGCTATATGCACAAACTCACTGGATTTCTATTAAAAAATGCATGGTATATAACATTCAATAATAATTATAAATCTCTCTCTCTCTCTCTCTCTCTCTGTATATATATATATATATATATATATATATATATATATATATATAAATATATATATATATATATATATATATATATATATACCAAAGAGCGAGGATAGCACCTATCCCTGGATTCCACATTATATGTTTAGATACATGATTAAATGAAAGTAATGTATATATCATGACACTAATATAATCAAACAGGTTAGAGAGTTATAACTCGTTCCAAGCAGGAATCGAACTCATGCCGCGAGTAACGGCAACTATCACCTAGCTCTCATGCACCAGCCCCAATTTATATGCATGCAACAAGTTAAATTAATTCTATTTCTCTTTTACAGTGTACAACAAAGTACATAGAAACCCACTGATAAGAGATAAGGTGTTCAATGCACATAATCTATTAAGTATTTTTAATACCGTATAGCAATATAGAAAGACACAGAATCATGTATTGGGGCATAACTTGAAAGTCATTATAATTGATATTCGACATTTTCAAACGAGTACCTTTTTTAAGGACAAAACGTGTAAATCATTTGGGAACATTAAATGTGCGTAGTAAAATTTGTACTAATTACTGTGTGTTTTATTTCAAATTTTATATACGCTGTATACGGCTGGTGCATCAAAGGTACAGTTATGTACTAGAATAGAATTTTAGCACAATAACACTAGTGAATTTACATATATTCCGGAGTTAATAGTTTTTTAAATTCAACAAAACACTGAGATTTTGAATATTAAGTCTACTGTAGTATTGCTTTCTCAAATATAACTATGTAGCTTTAGTTGCTATTTTAAATTGGTACAGATAATTATATAATAAAACTCATTAATACGGGCATTTTCATCACACAAAGTACTAAATCTTTCATTTTTAGGGGTGTTTGACTATCTGGTGGTAAACAGTAATTTTAAGGTCTAAATTGAAAGTAAATAATTCTTAGAATTTTGCGTAGACAAAGCCAATATTCTTCCAAATTCAAATTTATTTAAAACAAAGTCTGAAAGCAAATTCCCTTACTCAAAAATGTTATTATTTTTTATTTTATAATTTTTTTTTTCATTATCTATTACAGTTTTGAAGATAGTCTGCTATTTAGGGATTTAGGGTTTATATTCGCCATTGTTTATTGAGGAAAGTTTGTCTATACCGTATATGTATCCAAATTCACGTTCATAAAATATGGATTTTACACATTTTAACCAAAGATACGCATTGTTGTCTTTTTATATCATCCAGTATTATGTCATATATCACATTATAATACTTGCTTTCTGTTTCAACAAACAGAATACATAAAGATGTATACCGTTTACATTTTAATATCCATCATACAAAATCTGTATGAACCCTCTCAAAGACATTTATATCACAATATAAAATTCATAATCATCAATAGGGACTGTTCGCCACTGAATAAATATATTTATTCCTACTTTCAACGTCACTAGTCATTATGGACCTTCTACGAAGGATGGTACGCATATAACATAGACAAATATATGCGGTAATGACTTAAATACAAATACTTAACCGAAGTTAGTAAAGCATAAACAATGTAGGTTACATGACCTTTTCTGTTTCTAAGAAAGTAGTACCAAGGAAGATGCATTTTAATTATCAGGTTTTATGACTCTGACATGAATAGTGCCCAAGAACTAATAAACTTTAAACAACATTTAACGAAAGTAATTGCAGTATGAAGTATAGGTCACAGAGACATAATTTTGCTGTGAAAGTGTAGTACGTATACCTCATAGTAAGCTTCATTACTTTAAGTAGGATGTTGTGGAAATAAACGAACAAATAACATATTTGGTCATGAGCTAAACGAACAAACTGACATAAAAACATTAAAACATATGTCATGATGCCTTTTTTGCTGTAAGAGTGTGGTACCAATCAAAATACATCCAATCATTAAGTTGAATGTTTTGCCTAAGAGATGAACTTAACAGCAAAAAAAAACCCCAAAAAAACCCAAACAAAAAAACAACAAGAAAAAATAAAAAATAAAAAAAAAATAATTAAAAAAAAATGAAATTTTAAAAAAATCACAGCAGGAAGAAATCTAGGTCATATAGACCTCTTTTTGTAATAAAAATGAGTATATATTAAGATGCATCTCCTGACCAAGTTTCATTACTTTAGATAGGGTGGTACGTACCAAGCATACATAAAACTTATCTGGTCATGAGCTAAACGCAAAACGTAACCAATACCATAGTCATACATGAACAAAGTTAACCCTCTTGGCTCCTCCCCAGAGGCTAAGTATCATGAAACCCACTCCAAGCTGTTGCTTGGGACCTAGGAAGAAAGAATGGTTGAGAGGCTACAAGGCTGTACATATCTGTATGCCTTTTAATGTGTGGAAACCAACGCCCATTTGGGGCGTTAGAATAGTAACTCTCTTTCACTTTGCAGAGGCTAGCTAAATATACATGATCTGTGCTCTAAAGTTAATAATAATAATAATAATAATAATAATAATAATAATAATAATAATAATAATAATAATAATAATAATCAAATGATGAATAATAAGATGATTGATAATGATTGTCATTATCATCATCATAATGCTATCGTCATATAGTGGTAATTATAACGATGACGACTAAGACGACAACGATAAAAACTATATGACAGCGATATTCATAATCATCATCAGCAGTTGCAGAATCAGCAGCATTGTGTTGCTGATAGTTTCTTAACTAGAGGGAAATACTTGTGTCAAAGACATATTTGTGTCATGTGAATACTTTTTCACACACACAGAGCACGCACAACAACACATATACAGACCTAAACGTATGGGTCAAACAGTAGCTGTGTCTGTAAGTTAATGTTTAGGCGGTGTATGATGTACACATAAGGAAATCATAACATTTTCTAGTCTTTACGCTTACATAAAAAGAGTAAATTATGAATTTTTGAGACAAAAGCGTTCCTGTTTTTTTCATCGGCAATACACAAGTGGCATGTTATATAATTACAACGATACTAACATTTTGGCCAATTTAATTGTTTATTAAAATCCAATAAAATATTATATGCGCTTGAGAAGTTTATATTTTTTTACAGTAGTTAAGAATCGTAATTATATATTACCAGCATGAAGATGATGTATATTCATTACAACAGCCGTATTCACAATACTCGAGGGTATTCGAGTTAATGGAAGTCGTCTTGGTGCAGTACTGCCAAGCAACCACACGATTACAAAAAGCTCCTGCAATAAGATAAACAAATTTAATTCGGAACATCCTCAGCCTTTTGTACAAACAGTTTGAAGGAAAAGGTGGAGAGATATATTCTTATTTTCATTTATTTTTGTTGGTAAAAGAATTTCCAAGTCATCAAAATAAACAAGCAACATTAATAGTAGTGTTAGTAGTAATAGTTGTTCCTGTTGTTGTTGTTGTAGTGAAGGTAGTGGTGGTTATAGGGTGAAGATATCACTAGTCTCCGAGTTGTGACACTGGGGCTAAGTCCCTGCAGTTAAGGGGTAAATGTTGATTGCATATCTGAATTTGACTTTCATGCTTACAAATCCTGTCCATGGTTGTCAATTCCACATACACAATTTAATTCATATATATATATATATATATATATATATATATATATATATATATATATATATATATATATATATATAGTTAGGGATGATGCTTAACCTGACAACGAACAGTGCAAACCGAGTTTTTAACTAGCCTAAGCGCTTTCGACTCTCACTGAGTCTTTGTCAAAGGCAAACACAGAACAGAGACAAGACAAACAATAAACACAAAAACGCGTTGAAATTACAAATCAAGTTGAAGCCAACTACACTCTGGAAAAAAAACTCACTTACCTATTATGATGAAAACACTTGTGAACCGAAATCTCCATGACATTTTCTCCAAGACAGTTATATATTCATATGGCAAATTGTTTCTCTATATGTTTTATCAAACAGTTCACACAAGACTGAACTAAATTTAACTCATTGTCCCGATTTCCTTTGTAAAATTTAACTGACGTATGTCCCGTCAGAATAGAATCCAAACATGAATTGCAAGATAATGTCTGAACTGTGAAAATAAGGCCGCTTTTAAGGGCATTAAATCACTCATTTAAAATAACAAAAGACGTAGGTAAGGAAAAGAAAAAATAGAACTAAGGCTCGCAAAAGCTGGAAATTATTAAACGCGTTTCATAAATTCAGCATAAAATCATTACCAATATGAAATCTTCTATTTATAATAATGTTATTTATCAAGTCAAGAAATATGCCACCTCTTAAGGATATATTAGTAGTACACTATTCAGTAGAGGTGGGTGGGGATGGTCAGGGTTACACAATAGGCAATAGCCCGACTAAGCACGTGCCTAGGACACCAGCAAAGCAGGGCAATAAAAAAACGAAAACAAAAAACCCCCGAGAAATTACGTTTTTTTTTTTAAAATTACATGGGGGGGGGGAGGACGGGGGCACCATAATCTTTTCAGTGCTTAGGGCCTCTAAAGGTTTTAATCCGGCCCTGGGGGGTGGTACTCTGGTTATTAAAATGGTTATAAATGGTTGTAATAGTACAGTAGTGGTAGATAAAATGAATCCACCTGGTCTTTTCATGGGTAAAAAGAAAATAACCCCCATACCCACCCCCTTATTTAGGTATTTCACTTAAGGTTTATGGACTTGAAAGCACTTATTAAGCCAATTTCGTTTCACCTGGAGTCAAAATTTACATCCATGTGGGAGGGGTTTCAAGCCGGCAAACCCCTTGTGTCACTCCGCCGGGGGTAGTGGGGGTGGGGTGGTAGGAGTGGCTGTGGAGGAGTGTCTAAACTCAGGAGCCCAAAAGCTTTTTACCCGACGCTCAACGTAATAGCCGTAAAGCTTATATCGGCTTCAGGAGCAACAAGGTCTGCACCGTCTGTACAGGCCGCATTCCTAAAAAAATCAATAATTTTGCACACAAGCCCAGGTAACTAACCGTTATAACGCAATACACAAAGCTGTCTGTACCGCGCATGGCTATCTGTTAAAAAATGTCGACTCTAACAAGATAAAGGACCTCTGTTGCGTGATGTATATGAATTTACAGCCCCACATACAAATAGCGACTTAAACAAATGCGCGACTTTTGATGTTAAGTGATATAAATACATTAAAGATCGTTTTAGTTCTTAACACACAAAAATAAAACCTAGCACGTAGGTATGTTAAAGATTCTGGTAAAGTTTTGGGGCACATTCAGAGATAAACACCATTAATGTGAAATCTGTCAATCTACCACGTTAAAAGGAATTTAACACTATATTGATTTAGCACTGTCGTATAATGTTGATTAGCACTGGTTTCAAGTCCATTATATCACGTCCCAGAGGAAATTTGGCTGTGATAGATAAAACTTCAACCTTCTCCAGGAAGTGGAAGAACATAAAAG
Source organism: Margaritifera margaritifera (assembly GCA_029931535.1). Lineage (NCBI taxonomy): Eukaryota > Metazoa > Mollusca > Bivalvia > Unionida > Margaritiferidae > Margaritifera > Margaritifera margaritifera. The sequence continues at coordinate 1,524,296 of JAQPZY010001419.1, read as the reverse complement.
TTAAAATGGATTGTTCTTCTCACAAGCAGAATTGAAGCGTTATGCGCCAGATATATTTTGCTGAAAAATTACTTAGGTATTTCAAGTGCATTGTTGCCATGTGGTATATTATAACTATACTAGAGCAACCATTGTGTGAATGGGATTAAGCCCCACATAGGTAAAGGCTGTTCTTTATTTAATTGGGGGCAGATGAGGGCTTCCGTCATTCATTTAAGTCAGTATGAACGTTAATTTAGTTGATTTCTTGAGTCGAAGCTGATTACAAACACTAATACTCTGTGTTAACTGTGTCACCGCCTGATTGGGGGGTGGGGGGGGGGGTGGGGGTGGGGGCGGGGGGTTGAATGCAGGAACGTAATCGTGTGTGTAGTTTGAATTACCTCAGAGTTCCTAGGATTTCGTTTCAACTCATGAATTCAAGGGAATTGAATTCAAACACGTATATAATTAGTGGAGGCGACAAGCCACGCAGATGATCATAAGAAAACGGAGACGGTCTAAGTGCATTAATCCGAGGAGAAGCTCACTAGGATTCACATATGGGAGTTTTGTACGTTTGTATTGCAATACTGATATTGCCGGGTCATACATTTGTAGCTAGGTGGACCGCGGTTTTTTTAGCAAAGCGCAAAAATAAGTTTCATTGCAAATTCGCAATTATATTGCGCTTACACCGCTGAATGTCACCTTCAGCGAAAACATTAATTATGTTATAACCTTTATAGGCTTTAGTAGAAAGTGGCTAGACGTTGAAATATTGTGTGCAGCTGCCAATGAATTTTTGTAGCGTTCAGGTTCCTCAGACGCTACCGTTTGTTGCGGCGTTTTGTCGGTATTCGAGTTTATCCACGTGACGAATGTCATTTCTTATAATCCTAACTGCCTCCGAACGGTTATACGGCGCACCGCCATCGCGCAGTGTGCCATCGGTGTTGAAAATAGCTATGTCGCCGTCCACCACAGTTTTGGTGGCCGGCATTGTTAGAACTGTAGAGACGTCCACGACTGAGTTTTTTAATGTATCTTTGGTCATTGGAAATCATCACAGGTCTGGGGTGCATCTGACGAGCACACTGTCCACGTCGGCCTTGGTCACATAGTTGGAAAGATCAGGGCGCTGGCGCCGCATATCACCTTAAACAGAACGCCAAAATACGTCCATCGGCATAATTGCGGTCAGCTGAAACTAATAGATAGCCTGTTTCTAAATTTCAACTCGTTCGATAACGAAAGCGATGTCCCCATCAACGTTTAAGCCTTCAAATCGTGCTCAAGAGCCTTGAGTATGGTGATAGGCATGTAGCCGCCGCATATGGGGCAGTCGGTTCCTCTTTGGACTTAAATGGTGGAGTAGGTCAGCGGCAATGTTTTCGAGCCGCCGCTGCGGCGTCTAAGGTAACAAAACTACTTCAAGCTTAGGAGTCAAACCGTATGAATCGAAGTAAAAAGGCCACTACAACGTGGCCCAAAAGGCCGCCTAGTGCGTCCCGCGGTTTGTAGATGTATCGAGGTTGATTATGCCGGATTCATGGCCTCTGTGTCTGGCAGGCGCGCCAGCTCTTCGTGCATTTAAACGCGGAAAAGTGTTGCCGGCCAGCCAGAGATAGGATGGCCTGGGCCATCGTGAAAGGTCGAAGTTGGACAGACCCTTCATCTCCTCGTTTCCAGCAGATAGAGACCGCTGCTAAGGGGACTCATTGCCGGTAGATACAGAACGTTGCTCTTTTTTTGTTGCCCCTGCTCGTGGAACGTGGCCAGGTACATCCAGTGCTTGTGCACGGAGGATTGCGGCCGACAAGGGTCTTTTTGGCAGCAACAGCTCCGGTCGCCCCTGCAGCGATTAGAGCTGTAGCCTTGCCGGCCGCTACAGTGGCAGGAATGTCCGCCACCTTAGTCGCAGCGAGCAGAGCAGAAATGGCGGCGATAAAGGGAAAAATGCCGCCGTCTTAACCTGCGCTTGGCCTTCAGGCGTTTGGATTGGGCGGGCGTTAGCATGATTGGCGAGCACTAGGAAAGGTCACCAACTCCAAGACGCAGAGACACCCCCGGCCAGCTTTTATGGAACCAGCGATTTTTTTCCAGCTGGTCCTTGGAGAGGTTTAGTAGCTTTTTGTCGTATGGCATTGTTGTAGCCTGTGGTTGCCCAGTATACTTGATGGCAAATTTGCTAACTACTTTATTTGTATTATATGAGTACATCGACAACCTTCATGCGCCCCCCGACACCCTCAAGCAGCAGAATATTGTCGGAAAGTATGACAGCAACGGCTCAGAATTGGGCAATAGCACCCCTGGCAACGCGCGCCTTGAATAACAGGTCCACGACGCTTAGCTTGATTAAGTCTAGGTGCTCCAGGTTGAAGCAGTAAATGGGGCAGAGGCCGTTGAATTCCCTGGAGACCTGAGTCAGTGTTTCGGTTGCGGCCCATGAAACTGAGAATGTGTTGGTAAGCGCGAGCAACGTTGTTCTGTTAGTAGTCTAGAAGGATGTTTATAGTTGGTTCTTGTTTGCCATTAAGCCGCAGGGTCACCTCAGTAACGTCAATCTTGTCGAACACCATCGGATTGGGCTCCTTGCTATTTAGCCGCGTTGTGTCTTGAAAAGTTTTAAAATGTACCAGGCGTGGTGATGACGTGCTGAGCGCTCACTTGCCAGGGAACTGACCATTTAAAGTCGACGTTAAGCTGAGGGTGGTCATGGCCTGAAAGGCTAGGGTGCTCATGTTGCCATTCATGAATCTAACCAACCTTGTCTCCAGAGATGGCGTTAAAAACGGCATCCAAAGGGTAAGCTTTGACAGTGTGATCTTTGACAATGTCTGCCGCAGAGGCGCGCAAGATTGCGTCGTTATCTGTTTTATTTTTTTTAATTTTTGTTTTTCGTGTCAGCACGATGGTATTCTTGGCATCAAAGATAACCCTGAGCACATCACGACAGAAGCCTAAAATGTGAGTTAGCGGTGTAGCGTAAGAAAAGTTGCCTTCTGCATCAACCATCGCATTTCGCATCGCAAAGCCAAGGTTGAAGTTGGGGTTGTCGCCAAATGTCATACAGGCGCCACCACCACCAGGTCTGGCTGGCAAACCATCAGGTTTTGGATCATGAAAACAAAAAAAACCTGTGTAGGTTGATGGGTGACATACTTGGCACTTTCGGCGTGGTCTGTTGCATCTTTTACGAACATCATCGACGGGCAGTCGCTGTAATGTGCTAGGCCTAGAATTAGTTGCCAACAATGAGACAGCGGGCGCTATCAAACAGTGCCAGCACACCATTGTTGACAAGTGCCACCTTGTCGACTGCGACGAGAGGGTTTCAAGTAGCTGCTGAGTTTGTCAATGACCTTGATAAAAGTTTCCGAGGGCAGAAAATACCTTGAGGTATCCTCCACCTACAGTTCGATGCGGTCCTTTTGTTAGGGGACGCGGATATCGTACGAGTAGTACTACAGGTCGCAGAGGCTGCATTCGCGGAGCACAGGGGGGCTCCATATCGAGGGCGGGGTCTTGTATTCCTGAAAAGAGGCCATTGTAGTTGTTTCCACGATATTAAAATCTTTTCCAGTATCTACAAAATCTTTTAAAATAAAATTTCGCGGCTATAATAAATGAAATGCCGGTGGATACACGGTTGTACATGCAATTAGACACATGGTGGTACTAGGGTATACGCTGATAGTAAGACATGGCCCGTTCCAGGTGCGCTAAAATATTCGCCTAGGTCTAGCATATTTGCGAGGCACCTGGCTAGAATAACGCCCTTTGACCCAGTCGTGTCGCCAAACGATTTGCCAGAAGCCGCCAAAAATGGCGCATGCGTGTCCGCGCTGCGGGCGGAGCTTTCACCATCGTAATGACACTGCGACAGCACTTGCGCAAGTCCTGGCAACCACCGCTGGCAGCCATGCCATGCCGCATTCTACGTAACCGGTGGTTGCAGCGGATGTTCAGAGGGTAGAGGCCGCATGAAGTGAAGGCCGCCAGATCTTGCCAGACACAGCGGCGGCCCTTCTCGTAGCTAACAGACCAGTGTCGTAGAGGAGGTGAATGCAGCATACATTCAAGGCGTCGCCAAGAAGGGTAAGGTGGATGTCCCCTGTCTGGTGATGAAGCTCTAGGAGGCCCCAGAAGACGGTCTTTTAAGTGAAGGGGACAAGGCGACGGTGCGCGCAATAGTGTGCGTATATGACGAAGATCCGCAGGCCGACTGCTGAACAGGCCCGGGCACTATGTGTCGAGGGTATAATTTTGCTACTATGTTTGTTTTGTTAGAGAGAGAGAGAGAGAGAGAGAGAGAGAGAGAGAGAGAGAGAAAGAGAGAGAGAGAGAGAGAGAGAGAGAGAGAGAGAGAGAGAGAGAGAGAGAGAGAGAACAAACTATTGTTTCGAGACATTAATAGTACGTTTTGTTGTCGTATGTCTTGGTAATAGTTTTGTTCCAGTAGTTATATTTTTCTCGTTGTGGCTAGTTGAAACAATCTATATGCTCCTTCCTCCGGTTCCGGTCTAAAAACAATCCTGTAACATCGGTAACAAAATTGTATTAGCTGGTATCATATGTGTGTTGCTACGCAACTCTAGTACCTCGAACGGCGAAGACCAGACTCCACAGTCACGTTTGCGACAATGGAATCGATAGTATTTTTAGCCTTTAGTGCGTCGGAGACGGCTGAAACGGAGTCGGCGTGCATAAGCGCAGTCATTGGCTTGACCAAGTCGGCAATCTTTCGCCTGGCTACCACTTTGATGGCAAAGCGTGTTGGCGAAGGCATCATTTAAGCTGCTGTCATAACCCACTTACTTACGTGACACCTGCACGGCTCTCTTCCCGCCGCCTAGAGCAGGTAGAGCGTCCTTTTCAACGGCGGTCTTGATAGTATCAACCGCACGTGAGCCCACAGCCTTGGCGGTAGGAATAGCGGCTCTTATTAGAGTTCCAATGGTTGCTAGCGCCCCCCCCCCTCACTATGACCCGAGAAACGTCGTCGAGCTCGTTGCCGTAATGCATTCAATACGCCGGTCTGCGAGGGCCAACGACCCATATAGGTATGTACTACTTCATACATGGGATAGTCCCCAATGTATAGGCCAACGATTAGAGTCTCGATGCGTAAGTCAAGCATGTTTATGTTCTGGTAATGTCAGCGTGCATTGCAGTTTATTAATGCGGGCATCTGAGCACGGCAAGTACACCGACAGCGGTAGGGCGAATGAGAAAAGCCTGCCGGGTCCTTGGTTGTGAGTAGAGCTGTAAAGCACGTTCGCTCTGTTGACATTGCTTGAGAGCACATTGAAGCTGCTCACGGCGTCGCACGTGAGGTACACGAAAATGGTAGTCGTGATACGTACGATGCTAGGGTCAAAGTGGTATAACAATTGACGACGGCAGACTCAATCTTTATTGTCGCGGAAAGGGTTGGCTCGTTGGCATCAATGCTAAGACTGGTTCCGTCGTCTCCATTTGCAGTAATAAGCGGCTGAACTTCTTTGTGAATGGTATCTATATCGTAGGCGCCAGTTGACTGGCTTACAGCCTTCCAGTTTTGGCTGCAGATGGGTGCACAACAATGCTGTTGGCCAGAAGGCTACCGAACGGCTGTGGGCGAGTTTTGGATCAGCTGTGGTACACTCGTAATGACAACAGCGCTATCTCGAGGCCGCCGTCAACAAGGACCATAATGGGTACCGGAAAGTTATCGACAAACTCGGGCGTTTTTGACATAACTGAACCCATATGCGTTGTATACTAGTGAGTGTTCTCTTGGATGAACCGGAGGCGGATCGAAACCTCCTTGCGAATATGGCTTAGTATGTTCGCTAAAACTTCCATCATGGCGTGTCGTAGAACTCGCCATACAGCTCAGCCATCAACATTCTAAACGTGTCTTTATCCATTACGTCATGTTTGATTAACCGAGGGGAGATGTATCTAACCTTGTTTACAATCTCCAGAGAATGATTGCCAGCCTGGTAGGGCCTGAGGAGCGTGGTAAGATGATCGGTTATCTTAACGGGGCCGCAGGTTTTCGTGGCAACGCTGCGGCGTTCCTTGTTGCGGCTGGGCCGGTTTCTTTTCGAAGATTCAAACCACTACCGGTTGCTGGTTTACTACTCTCAAAAAAGGTCTAAAATATTAGTTTCCTCGGGTTCCGGTTCCAAAGAAAACTCGCCTAATTCCTACACTGGCGACACGGGCGTGGGGGGCCTGTCAGTTTTGCCCTTTCTAAGGTCCTGTACACTTTTGGTAAACTGCACATATTTAGGATCTTTCTTCATTGGTTTTTGTTTTCCAGACAAAAGACGAAATACCCATCCGATAAATTTTTTCGAAGCAGCATGATTCCCAATGCTGCGTGTTTGTATTGCCATCATGGTTTTCCAATCTCTTGGGAAGTTTGTGGCGGCTTCATGGAGGGCTGTAAATTTGCTTCAAAGAACGAGGCCAGTTTTATAAAAAATTTCTATTTTTCCTCGCGTGGGCTGCTAGCTTTGATGTATGACCTTAGCGAATAAATCCGCAACCCCTTCAAGGTCTTAGGCGACTTGTTCTTCCAATATTTCGCCATGCAGTTTAATTGCGGCCTCCCTGCGTGCACCCCTGATCTCCTGGTGTGTACGCCCTGAAGCTCAGCCTGAGTTGCATCAGAAGTCTGTGCTGTTGCCTTTGTTAACTGTATCAGAGGGTCGAATGTTTTTTCCAACTCATACGTGGCTTCTTCCATTGTAAGCTGGCGTGCGCTCAGCATGTTGCGCATTTCATTACTCTTGGCAATGGAGTACTCCATATTTTTATTGTCCTTCGCGCTGTTCATTTTACTAAATTGCATAGACTTTCGAAGACTTTTAAAAGTTGTGCAAGTCCTTAAATGGCGCACACTTTATTAAGTCAGTTCTGGTGATAACTACAGTAGTAAAACTGTGCGGCATTAATATAGCGTCTTCGTAAAAACGCCGAAACTCGTTCCAGCCATGTTGGCTGCACGCCACGTGGTGTGGACGTTTCATAGGCCGTGAATGTCGGTCCCGCGAAATAGAACAACCATGTTGGCGTTGTAGCGGATCACCTTTGGGATATAGACCTAGCGTTTGGTCAAGTAAAAGACGTCGGCGTTATTGTGACGGCCGCAATTAAAGAGGCGCATTGGGTTCGTGCCCTCTATCATCACGTCGTTGTACACTATAACGTTGTCTTTGTCTCGTTCTAGGTCATCAGGGCCTGGATCATTGTCGACATCTGAAATAAACGTTACTGAGTCGTCAAGGGCGTCGAGCACTTGGTCGCTCGGAGCTTTACCAGCCGCTTCGGCTAGCGTCTAAATTTGCTGAAAACCACTGCATCGTTGATTTTCCGCAGGACTTTGAGGCATCGCTGGCCGTGAAGCTTGGCGCTACCATGTAGAGCTTGTTCCATTTCATCCAGCGCCTCATAAGGTTTAACAACAGCTGAGTCTTACCGCAGCCTGAGGGGGGGGGGGGGGCACGAGGAGTGCGCGCATGCGGTTGGGAAAGGTCCTAGTGTGCCGCGGCGCAACGCGCTTGTCAACGGCTGAAAAGTCAAGTGTCAACATGTTTAAGCTTCTCTTGCTCTTTTTTAGTGTTCAGCTGCGAAAGACTTGTTTTGCTGATGCGGTAGACTCCCAACATATGGTGGCCGCTGCGGATGGCTGACATGGTGTGCCAAAACTCCTTCTACTCCTGCATGCACTCTATGTACTTATCGTGCCACTGGTCGTGCTTTCCAGCAGCCTTCGAAACGCCCTTGACATTTCGAAAGTCCACTTGTACCTCCTTCTAGGTGTGATTTTTAATTGCCTCATGGTATAAACTAAACTAAACTCTCCACTGGGGCCGACCTGCTTCCTGTTGTCCCAACGTGTGATCTTAACGCTGTATATTTTTGAGCGGAGGCCCATAAACTCTGCGATTGGGGTGTCATTGCACTCGTTTTTAAAGGTGCCTACGACCTTTTTGTTGGCAGTGCTGTAGAGAGGTTGATCACGTGGGTATTCCCTCGTGTCGTAGAGGCTAGCGTCTTCAGTCATATCCCGATAAGCATCAGCAGTCTCAATCTGAGGCAGCAGGCTGTCGGTGTCTGTATATAGCAGGGTAGCTTTATCGTCATTAACGCGCCTTGATATGACCGTAGTAAAAGTCGTACATAAGGAGCTTACTCAAATCCAAAATCGCCAATACGGTATAAATTGGGCTGTTAAACTTCAGGTTAGCCTTCATAGAATGTTTGGCGACGAGATTGCAATCGAATATATTTCTGGTCTCGAAGGCTGAGTCGACAATTAGGCGGAGCAGCTTGGCTTCCTCGCCTCAGGCCTCACACGATCCACCCTAATCCGCTTCCGCAAATTCTTCGCCAAAGACGGAATTGTTCAGGAGTTTGAAAAAGTCTTTTTTAAGCTCAGACGACACCTTCGCACGCAGCTCTGTGTTTAGCTGAATGAACGTCACCATCCACGGGCTTTGGTCAAACTCCAGGACCGATGAACCTTGGTGACGTGCATTCCAAGTCTGGTGTAGAGCTGGAGGTTCCGGTAGTGGGCCACATACAGCTCCTTTTTAGCGTAGGCTGGGGATTAGCTTCATGCAATCGGTTAATTTACCCTTCCTACCCCCAACCAGTTCATTACCTAAGTCATGCTGGTAGTGCCTCTGGGGACAATGGGTAGTCCTTGTTCTCGTCATGTAGTTCCTTCGCATTAGTACAGCAGCAGACCCCTCATAATTTTCGAGGTACCAGAACTGGCAGTACAACATTTGTCACCATAGCTTAAATTAAGCTTTGGGTCTCAGGATAAAGAATCTGGATTATGCCACCTTAGAAAACTTGTGCGAGCTGAGAAATCTGCAGTGTTTAACCCTACCCCTGCTCCAGCCCACGCGCAGTTAAATAACGTACTTTGTGGCCCATAAATCACATTTGCATGTACCACTTCTTAAAAGGCAAAACGTCAGTTATATTGTCATATAGATAAATGTTCCAACCTCTGATTAGTTCACATTTAACCTTTTGTGATGTGCACGAGGAGCAAAGACACCACTTCTAGTGTCATTACTCATAATCGGTTATGTAATGTCCCAGTGAAATAATTGTACTTCTGAAGTTCACAAAACTGAACATATCCTTCCGAATAATTATTGTATATGCTCTGTAATACTGCTTTACATCACATGTCACGTGTCACACATGTGAAGGAATGTCTCAAACATTAATGCACATCTACAATTAAATGGACGTTTATTTTAAATAACAAACAAGGAACACAAAGAATAGCAGGCTGAAGGGCTAAAACAAAAATATACCTAAATTCACAAGATTGATACTTGTCTTTCTTCTTAAATATCCCTTCAGTAGTTCTCTCTCCAACTCCAAAAGGGAAAGAAAAGCTCATTTTCAGGTCGGTGCCAGCCCAGGTGGATAATTGACTGTTTGGCCAACTATTCATGAGAAAGCAATTATCTACATATGTTGGCAATTAGTCAATTAATCTTCCTGGGCAGTCCTTGGAGTTCTGAATCTTCATAGGCAGAAAACGTATACACTGCCACAATATATCAAAATACATCTTAATCTTCATTGCTTTCATTGCTGTCAAGAAAGTCATGCTTCCAAATGAACACCTGGTACGGATGTCGAATCAGGTCCAGTATAAAGCTGTCATTAGCTGTTGGAAGCTTCTTAGCAGCAATCCCCTTCGCAGATTTGTTTTGCATCTGAGCACATTCAGAGATCCAGAAAACGTACTTTCCCCATAGAGACAACTAACAAACTGTGTTGCAGCAGCCTTTTCACCGTCACTTAGCTCAATGGTGTCTCCCAATGTTGCAAAGGCCTGATATCTGTCTGCATCCTTCATCATGATTCTGAAGGCTTTTTTTCTTTCCATGTCCAAATAGGGCACTGACAATGTCACATCCTGTTAAGCCATAGACAAGTAGCAAGATATTGTGCTGTGTTATAGTTAGATTGCCATAGATTGTATGGATGAGGATGAATCTAGCGAGCTTTGCATGTTTACCTTGTCGTCCAGTCATGAAGTAAATTTCTTTAGCCTTGATGGAGGGACGATGGTGTAGAAGTAGCACTTAGACGTCTGTGTCTGGGCTGCACACAATTGACTGGTTGTGCAGATAGTGTGCACTATTCTCTATCATGCAGTCTGTGTAGAAAGATGCAAGATTTTACATGTTTTCATTCACACTGAGGAACTGTTTCCAGTTAGATGGTAACTTGATTGCACCTCCATAAAACATGGCTGCATTTTCCTTCACTGCGTATCCCTCTTGTTTGTGACTCGATGCTGTCCTCAATGTATCAATGTATCTGTCAAGTACAATATACACTTGCGAAATGATTTCAGTGCTAATGTGTTTGGTAGAATTCATTATATGAGACAGAACGTTCCTTGCAATATCCTGGAATGTAACCTGTAGAGATGTACTGGGAATAGTTAAGACCTGAATTACTGCATGTCCATCGTAGGTGACTGGATCTGCACAACTGGTCAGACTTATAATTCTTTCTCCAGCAACTGTGTCCTCCAGTTTATGCATGAATCCTGACTTTGTGAAGGCAATCATTCTTCATTGCACAGACAAAATGGCACTGGGGCATTTTCAACGGCCAAGGCAAGCTGCAGGGGCACTCTTTTAAAGGAATTGACAGCTAGAAGACGAAGGTACATCACCTCTCAATTCATTGAGACATTCTTGGCCTTTACCCTGACTTTTCTGTTCATTTCGCGCATTGTCTTGATGTTTGAACGTGGCGATGGATCAAACAGGGTTTTTTTTTTTTGAGTATTGGAAGCAAGACTCTCATCCATAAAAGTCTTTGTCATGGCTTCACCCTTTCCCACGCTACTGCAGAGACTATCTTGTACGGCATCTGGATCAGTTGCACCAGTCAATATTCACCAGCTTGGGGAGGCATCAGTGAGATCAAAGGGATATATGTAGATGTCATTGAACATATGTCCTTCAGTTTCCTTACATCACTATTCCATCTACGACGTGAAGCCTTTGGAGCTAAGCGATGCTGCTGATGATCTCCAAATCTATCAACACAAATACAGGTACGGAATTGAGCTGCATAAAGAGCTGTGACTGGGCATGACAGGAACCATCTAATCAGAACTGGGCCTTTCATTGTAAGTCCAATGATTCCTCCTGCTCCCTTCAAGTCCTTATTCTCAGTAGTTTCAAGGGTATAGTCTAAACATACACCATTGAACTGGCCTCTAGACAATTTGACAACACAGTTTCCCTCCACGAATTCACTTTCCACCTGTTTTGGTAAGCGCCTCACTGAATGTAGTAACACAGGCAGATACCTGGCATAATTTGTTCTGATTGAGGCAAAGAGTAGTAGTAGGAACTAAGCCTTGGCAGATTGATGAACATGCCAGAGTCCATCACTGGTTGCACTGATGAACATCTTCAGGCGGCGCGACACCTTGAAAAGCAGGTCATCCCAAAATTTAAATGTTGGTGATAACTCTCGCCCCTCCTGTCTGAATTCTTCAATCAAGGGCAGTGGTTCATTGTTCAGAATATCAGAGAGTTGCAGCATCAGATCAGTTGCATCTCCACTTTCAGTAAAGGCTCTCTCCAGACCAGATAGCAGATCTTTGAGGTCACATGGTACTGATCTGTTTACTTCCTCACGCCATGTGTGGAACTGAAATAGAAACTGTGCACACAGTACCTCATCGGCCAACTCAAGTCCATAAATTGCCCTGTCAAAGTCCTTCCCAGATAGCATATGATCCACTGTTCGAGCTGCAAACACACCAGATTTTGTTTTGCAGGCCATCTCTGATTGAGAGAGGTTTTTACACTTGACTATATTTTTAATAAAAAATTTAAAGAAAATAATATTGCAATAATATGACATGAGTCCAAGCATTTAATAGCAAAGTATATCTCTTTTATCACTGATAAATACTGTTTTAAAACTTATTCAATCAGATTCTTGTTCTGCAGTATAGATTTACACATATAAGTTTTGGTAACCATAAGTTACATATTCCATATATATTATTTATTTGAATTAATATTGATAATATGACACTATGTTCAGTTGCCTCTGTATTAAGTGGCATTCTTCAATTTGAGGAAACATTTTAATCTAAACATATCATATTTGAATGCAAATGAAGTCATAAAAAGAAGTGACTTATTTCCACATGCAAAAAAGGTACAGATTTGGATATTTACGGTACCTTCATTCAAAGCCTTGCTCCAAAAATTGCTCAATTTTTATTCAATTGCATCATCAAAAATCAACATCTAGAAACTCTGATGGTTAATTTGATATATAATAACCTATGTTGTAATAACGGTTTGGGTTGCTAAAACAAAATATGGACCTTTTTTAGCTTCTGCTTCTGGACTACATATAACTTCCATAATGTAGCCCTTTGGAGCGTCAGCCGAAACGGCTGGAATTGTTTTGCAAGTGGCGCGATTTGGCTGGCCTACCCACTTAAAACCACCAATCTGCAGGCTCTGCAGCATGGATCTTTCATACAAGTCGTTTGTGTGTTGGCAAGTAATCCAGCTATTTGACTTGCTGGCGTAAAAGTCGCATCCATAGGATGCACACATCTGGCAAGAAAATGCCGCGGGGCACATGACTTTCTCCACACACAAGAGTGCATCAAGGATGGGGTCTACACTGATGAATATATGTTTGATCATGATCATCCATAAATTTTAAATTATTGAATTTATAATATCATGGTGTTTCCATAGGTTTACTATGGGAGCTGAATTAGTACCGTGAGTCCTAAACTTCCTACCAAACACATGTTTTTTTTACGGAAATCGATACTAGTTTTTACTTATCGATACGCGAATCGGCGGATTTTAAATCGTGATACATCAATGCAGCGATGAATCGTCCATGTTCTAGTTAAGATACACTGCTTCAAAACACTGTTAAAAAATAAAACATAACTTTCAACATGGCCTCCTCATGTGATTTTCTCGTTTGTCCCCATGAACTTTCGACTCCTTGTCCTGATAAACTTTCGACCATTAATTTTCCCATGTTAATTTCCTGTAGACCCCTATACATTTTCGACCCTATTTAACTCAGGACTCCTCTACGACATTTCATTTAGAATGCAGACAAACTCTCATTTCTCTTCCAAACACATGTAACACTATTACTAAACAGACAGATTCCTCCTGTTGAAACCCGTGACGTAATAGGGCTTTTCCGTTTTCGAGCGCAGACCGTCACCTCATGTTACACTGTTACAAACCATATGAACCAAGATGGCGATTATGTTAAATTCCCGTTTGCCCCCATCACTTTCGACCGTTTGTCTCTATAAACTTTCGACCATTAATTTACCATTGTTAATTTCCCGTTTGTCCCTATAAACTTTGGACCCTATTTAACACAGGACTCCTCTACAGCATTTCACTTAGAGGTCAGACAAACTCACTTTTCTCTTCCAAACACACGCAACACTGTTACAAAACAGACAGACTCACTACACATCATACACGTATGACATCATACGGTTTTTCCGTTTTCGAGTGCAGACCGTCACCTCATGGCACACTGTTACAAACTAAGATGGCGCCTATATTAAGTTCTCTTAGAGCCCCGTAAATTTGTGACCCTCTTTAACACAGGATCCCTGTTTGGGTCTCGAGTGGCGTACTCTACTACTTCCGTTTGGTTTGAAATGCGAACAAGATGACAACGTTAGTCCCCCCCCCCCCCCCCCGGCGACAATCAGATTGGAAATTATAAATTTACGACTGAAATTACCAAATGTTGTGCACTTCTTATATCCTTGTTGTTTTTCGTATCTAAAATCGCCCGGGGGGTGGGGTGGGGAAACCAATCTGGAAACCAAAAAAAACCCCCCAAAAAAACAAAAAAACAACTGGATTTGGTGCGATATACCCGATTAGCACGTTAAGTATGTGGTAATTTGTTTAATCATTCTAACGGACCGATCATTTAATGTTCTAGTGGGTCAGTGCATTTATTTAGACAAACAATATTTTCGGCTCTCAAATGGCTTGAAAAAAAATATTCTTCTCTGATTGAAAGAAAAAAAGGAACCAATTAATGTGCATTATGTTAGTTGAATAAAGAAGAAAAAAAGTATATTTAGGTGAAAGAAAATAAAATAATGAAAATTCCAGCTTCTTTCCTCATCGCCCGTCCCCGCCACCTCACCTCCCCTCCAGCTCCCAACCGTTTCGAAAATTAAATGGTCGGTCCCTAAGAACCGGAAGAGACATTAAGTAGAATTATGTGGTACAGTGATTAGGCAGACAGAGAACCAGATGACACATTTACGAATCTATTGAGAGAAACCTTACATATGTGAAGTGTGTGGTAAAATGTTCAGCCAAACTCAAAGCCTAATCACACACTCGAGAATGCAAAGTGGAGAAAAACCGTACAGATGTGAAGTATGCGGTAAATTGTTTAGTCAGCCTGGGAACCTGAAGATACATTTAAGAATCCATAGTGGAGAAAAACCTTACAAATGTGAAGAATGTGGGAAAATGTTTAGTCAGATTGGGAACTTGAAGACACATTTAAGAATCCACAGCGGAGAAAAACCTTACGAATGTGAAGTGTGTGGGAAAATGTTTAGTCAAACAGGGGACTTGAAGACGCATTTAAGAATCCACAGTGGAGAAAAACCTTACAAATGTGAAGTGTGTGGTAACATGTTTAGTCATATTAACAACCTGAGGACACATATAAGAATCCACAGTGGAGAAAAACCATACAAATGCAAAGTGTGTGGAAAAATGTTTAGTCAAACTCAGAGCCTGAACACACACATGAGAACACACAGTGGAGTAAAACCTTTCAAATGTGAGGTGTGTGGTAAAATGTTTAGTCAGACTGGGAACCTGAAAACACATTTAAGAATCCACAGTGGAGAAAAACCTTACAAATGTGAAGTATGTGGTACAATGTTTAGTAAGACTGGGGACCTGAAGACACATTTACGAATTCACAATGGAGAAAAACCTTACAAATGTGAAGTATGTGGTAAAATGTTTAGCCAGACAGGGAACCTAAAAACGCATTTAAGAATCCACAGTGGAGAGAAACCTTATAAATGTGAAGTATGTGGCAAAGAGTTTGTTGCCCTCATATATCTTGGGAATCATTTAAGGGTTCATAATGGTGAAAAACCTTACAGATGTGATGTATGTGGTAAAATGTTTAGACATGCTCAGAACATGAAGTCACACTTGAGAATCCACAGTGGAGAAAAACCATACAAATGTGAAATTTGTGGCAAATTGTTTGGTCATACAGGGAACTTGAAGGCACACTTAAGAGTACACAGTGGAGAAAAACCTTACAAATGTAAAGAATGTGGTAAAGAGTTTACTCAGAGTGAAACTCTAAAGCAACATTCAAGGAGTCATGATGGAAAAGGAACAGAACAATGTCTTAATAAGTTGTAGATTTAACAATGCTTGAAGAAAAAATATCTTTGATTCATACCATTTTGTTTTACCTTAAGGTTTTTCATATTCTGGCATGTTCTTGATGACTGTAATTTCTTGTTTGAGTTTGCTTGTGTTCATTTCAAATTTCTTCAATTTTTTAAATCTGTCTATTTTGGCAGCCAGTTTTCTGGTGCCATTGCTAAAGAAGTTTGTAATTTTCTTCCCATCAGTAAAATTTGACAGGGTTGTACCAGTTCAGTATTGGTGTTGCAAGATATGTCAAAAAAGCTATGTAAAAATCGGCTTTTTTTAGATTTATTTTAATTGTTTTAACATCTCTTGCTGCAAGACCATTTTACTCTGTGGATATTTTGGACTACTTGTAATATATTTGAATCTGTAATATTTTGTGAATTATTTAAGTATTGTGGATGTATATATTGCAGACCATTATTGCAAATTAATACTTCTGGTATACTGTGTCATGCAAAGATTGATTTGAGATGATTGACAATTGCTTTTGAACATGTGCCTTATAGTTTGAATGTATTGTGAAAAATACTCAGTTATTAAGAGAAATGTTTCACCATTCAGTTCAAACAAGTCTGATGTGACTCTTTGCCAGGGTCAGCTTGGAAATTCACTTAGTATCATTGGTTCATCTTGATCTCTAGAGTTTTCGATGCAGTTTTGGCAATATTTTACCAAATGTTCTAGCTTAGCGCTTAGTCCTTTCCACCAAACTGACATTTTGATGCATTCTCAGTATTAATGATGCCTTGGTGACCATTGTAAATTCTCTCAAGAATTTCTTTTTGAAGTGAATCTGGTACATCCAAGCATGTACATTTCATTATGAGACAATTTTACACTGTAAATTCACATCTATCTGGCCAGAATGCTTCAAGTTTTCTGTCGATAGTTACTTTATCTGGCTTGCTCTGTACACAGAAATGTATAACTTGCATGCAAATAGACTCATTTCGATATTCAGAATAGATTTGTTCAAGTTGAGTATTAGATGTGAGCAAATTTCCCACTACGAAATCAACATAGGCATTACTCTCAACCTGAAGTTCTCTGTCACTCTCAAAGTGATAACTTAAAGGTGCTCTGGATAGTATCATCAGCTAATAGATTCATGCCAGTGACATAAATTATAGAAAAGCTTGAGTCTAATCAAACACATTCTAAAGTGTTCAATCCTAGAGGTTAAATCTGTCATGTTTTTAGTCCTCATTTTAGTTTAGTGGTACATGTACTAATGCATCATGGTCGGTTTCAAGTTTGAATTGTGACAGAATTAAGTAGCTGTTTGAGCATAGTGTTGCTCCATTTCTGACATACCTTGCAATGTGTACACCACAGGTCTCAGAGTGCTAGTGTGTTTCGGCTTAAGTACAGCAGCTAGTCCAAACGATGATTCATCTGCATACACAACTAGCTCTTGATTTTGTTCATAAAAGGTTTCTCTATAGGATTTCAAAGGTTGCAGTCTGGGACTCCTTCCTTGAAAAATGTAACATCCCAGCCCTAAAAATAGGAGTCCCAATAAAAAAAATTTTTCCTGGGAGTAATTCAGAAAAATATGTGTGACTGTATTGTTGGATTACCAGTGTATATGTCATCAGATTGTTAATGCTCATTCATTCTGAAATATTTAGTATTATAGTACAAGAATGAAAAACTAAGGCAATTGAGAACAGTGACAATTGTGAATGTTTTGATGTTACAACTATAACAATTCTCAATGGCTTTACCTTGCAGTTCTTTAATTTTGTGTGTAGATAGAAGGGATCAAGGAAATGATTACATTTTCTTTTCAATATTTATTTAATTAGTTTAATTCCATTTTAAATCAATAAATTTGCAAACACAATTGAAGAAGAAACAAATGATCATATTCCATTCACTTTTTTAATTTAATCTTAAGCAATACAGCACAGCATACTACATTCACTTTTGTCTTAAACAAACTTGAACAAACAGTGCACCACCACACATACACGCGTGAGGTAAGGTAGCAAAATGCCAAGCATCAAGCAAATGAATGTTGCTCAGAGAAGGACACATCACCGAGAATGAATACGATGATATGTTGGAATCTCACATGTTTTCCAGGATTCGAGCCAGAGAGGTCAGCCCACTGCCAGCCTGTAAGGCCACCCCATCCCCTGCCGCCATGGTATCAAAAGCAATGTCTCCCCCACGGCCTTTACCACCTAAACAGCAGGTCACCCAATAGCCTATCCCCAAGGAAACTCCAAAGCGCCCTCCCCCACCAACCAGACCCCCACCCCCTCTTCCTGAAAAGGTAGCCAAGCTCTGACCCACCCCAGTTAAGCTGTCGAAGTCCGCCAGGCATAAAGCCCCATGACAAGCTGCCAGGTCAGTGGCAGTTGCAGCCCCAGAGGCTGAACCAGCCAAGCTGCTGTCAAAGTCTGCCAAGAGACGGGCAAGGGCCAGAGCTGCCAATCCAGGAGGCAGTGCCCACACAGTTGCCACCACCTCTCATTGATCATGTGTGATCAGCTGCTAAGGCCACGGCCTGTACCATGTCAATTGACTACATAGCCACAATCCTGGTCGATCATCCCCTGGAAGCTGACCCATCTCAGCTGCTCCAAGCCATGACCCCTGACATTATTGAGATCCTCAAACGAGAATTCGACAAGAAGGGTATCAAGTTTAACCTGATCCTTAAGGTGATGCTTGAAAAAGCCATGACCAACCAGGACACAACCGTAACCAACACGGTGTACTTGCATAGCAATCGAGCCATGGTAGTGCTAGAGGCTGATGACCTCAAGAGCCTGCTCACCACAGCCTTCACTGATATTGAGACAAGGCTCAAAAAGTTTACAGGTAGGAGATCAGGCTGGCATGTGTTGAGGTCTGAGTTGATGGAGCTGCTGATCTTGCAGTACTGACCATTTCTCGGCAACAGCCATATCCTCACTCCACCAGAGGTTCCCAAGTAGGCCTTCATAAACACACACAACGAAGACAACCGATGCTTTCAATGGGCCTTGCTTTCAGCCCTTCATCTAGCCAACGATAACACCATGCAAATTAGTAAGTATAACCATTATCAGGGCGAGCTCTGATTCAATAAGCTCAAGTTCCCAAGGTTTCAGACATTACAAAGTTTGAGAGCCTTAACCCAACGATCGCCATAAACGTCTTTGGCTG
Organism: Margaritifera margaritifera; assembly: GCA_029931535.1. Taxonomy (NCBI): domain Eukaryota; kingdom Metazoa; phylum Mollusca; class Bivalvia; order Unionida; family Margaritiferidae; genus Margaritifera; species Margaritifera margaritifera. The sequence continues at coordinate 1,505,640 of JAQPZY010001419.1, read as the reverse complement.
GGACCGTGCACTCTACCCAATTCACATAATGAACAAAGGGCTGGAAAAGACCATAAACCTTATGCTAATCGCTGACAATGGAAAGCAGCACTATGTATGGATTAAAGACCTCTTCAGAATGGTGTCTGGGAATAGCAAACATGAGCATTGTCAGCACATCTGCTGTCACTTCTCCCAGAAAGACCTGCTCGAGGACACTGCCATGGTGTTGGTGATAAGATCCAATGGAGCACCCTACTGATGCCCACAAAAAAAACAAGCTGTACTTTAAACATCTGTTCAAACAGATGAAGGTGCCATATGTCACCTATGCCGACCTTGAGGTGCTCAATGTTCTGGTAAAGGGGGAAAACTTGGACCCGCAGCATTTAGTGCACGACACCTACAAGACTGCGAGCTAGACCCCATGTGGCTGCAGCTACATGGTCGTCCGCTGTGATGACCCGACCAACCCTCAATAACATAACAGGGGCCAAATGCAATGGCCAGCCTCATCAAGAGTCTAGAGTATGAGCTCATAGGCACCCGTGAAATGTTTGCCAAGCTGAGACCCATGGAAATGATGTCCACAGACACCAAGGCACTTAAAACCTCCCGTGCCTGCCACATCTGCAAAAAGCATCTAGGCAATGACTGGGTCCAAGACCACTGCCACATAACAGGTAAATACCACAGGGCCACCCAAAGCAAATGTAACCTCCAGCTGTGAATCTGCCCAGAAAAGACCAAGGTTCCCATCATCTTTCACAACCTGAGAGGATAGGATGGTTACCTTTTTATGGGTGCCATTGGCACAGCCTCGAATGACGACATTAACGTCATAGCCAACAATATTGAAAAATATATGACCTTCTCTTTAGGTCGGTTTTAGTTCATCAACAGCCTCCAGTTCCTGAACATCTCACTGACAGAAAGTGGCCTAAAACCTCCCCAGGGACACCTTCGTTATAACCTTTCAGTATACCAAACACGATGTCCCCTACTGACCCCAAAACACATCTACCCCTTTGAGTACATGGACAGCTGGGACCGATTCGACGAGTTGTAGCTACCACCCATTAAGGCCTTCTACAGCAGCCTCAGCCGGTCCCATATTTCCGACAAGGACAACACCCATGGACAGGGCGTATGGTCAACCTTCGGCTGCAAGACCATGAGCGACTACCCAAACCTCTACCTGCGAACGGATGCACTCCTTCTGGCCGACGTCGTTGAAAACGTTCGTGAGACGTCGCTAAAACATTACGGTATCGACCCGCCCCACTTCTTTTCCACCCCAGGCATGAGCTGGGACGCCCTGCTTAAAACCATAGATGCTTCACTGGAGTTGCTTACAGGTATCGACATGCACCTTTTTCTTGAGCCAGGCCTTCGCGGTGGTGTCTCGATGGTCTCTAAGCGCTATGTCAAGGCCAACAACCGTATGTGCCCGGATTATGACCCCTCCAATCCAACCCCATGGATTATCTACCTCGATTTCATTAACCTGTAGGGAAGGGCAATGATGCCAAGCCTGCCAACTGGCAGCCACCGCTGGACCGATTTCGAAGAAGTCCAGAGCAAGATAGCTGACCTGACACCAGATGAGCTCAAGGGGTTACCTCCTCGAAGTTAACCTCAAATATCCCGAAGAGCTCCATGACGTCCACAGTGACCTTCCCCTAGCCCCGGAGGCCACGGTAGTGTAAAAAAACTGGCTCTCCTGGTACCAGCATGTCCTGGTTAAAAAGCTGTACGAAGCTAGTGCTCAATCTAATGACCAAAGAGCGATACGTCATTCACTACATAGTCCTGCAGCTCTACAAGCGCCTTGGTTTGTGGGTCATCGTTTTCCACAGAGTGCTTGAGTTTGACCAAAGCCCCTGGATGGCGCCCTACATCCGAAAGAACACGTACCTGAGAGCCAGGCCACAAACGAAGCCGGCAAGGACCACTTCAAGCTGCATAATAACTCAGTCTGCTGCAAAACCACAGAAAACCCGTGGAAGCGTATCCGCGTGGACCTGGTCCGGCTAGAGGGACACGAGGACAAACTTCGGGGATTGATAGCCGATCCAGCCTTTCAGACCCGTAAAATATTGGACGCTAACTTCGTAGCGTTTTCTCGACCAAATCCTAGCTCAAGCTCATTCGTCTGGTCTATACAAGCCAGGCTGTATTGGATCTATCGAAATATCTGACGTATGACTTCAATTACAACCAGGTAAAGGCCAGTTATGGAGCTAAGGCCGAGCTCCTGTACACGGATACCGACAGCCTGCCGCTCCAGATTCAAACGTGGGACATCTACAAGAATATGGCACAGACGGCCGACCTGTACCACACAAGCGACTTTCCAGCGAGCCACCCAACCCCCCCCCCCCCCCCCCCCCCCCACCCAAGAAAAAGCGATGTCAACAAAAAGGTCGTGGTAAAGTTCAAAGGAGAGTACAACTGCGCTCTCATCGCAGAGTTTGTACTCCATCCTGCGAGTCGACCGTTTTGAGTCTCAACGAGCCAAAGGCATAGCAAGAGCCACGGTTAAGGCCGACCTGCGGTACAAGCTATGCCTTGAACTCTTCGCGCAGGGCCGCGAGTTCAGCCACATTGTCACAGGATGTAGCCGGGTTGTGACTGGATTAGTGAAGACACCGAAAGCAACTGCGTTAATGAGATGTTTATTTATAAACGCAATTTAAAGATGAACAAATCTGACACCATTACAACAAAAAGATAAGGAAAATTATATAGTTCCTAACATGGAAATATCAACAACAAGTAACTCAACGAGAAAAATCAAAGATGAATTTAAGGAATGGAATTAACGTGAATAACGTCCTATCACCAATCAACAAATATAATTATATGATCTACAAATAATGCATCATAACAATTTATCGACAAGATGGATGCATGAATTATACACTTATTAACATATCACTCAGTTAGCGATATTTGACATATGGATGCACGTATTTATGAATTTATCACTCATATAGCGATATTGAACATGTGAATGCATGAAATTATGAATCTATCACTCATATAGCGATATTGAAATGGGAATGCATGAAATTTTGCTCAGATAGCAATAGTGAAATTCACAATAACATGGAACACGTAATATATATAACTATCGTGGCGTCCATTTGACGACCAAGATATATTTCCTGTTACACCCGCTCTAGTCAATGGTCAAGAAGCCACCACGCATGGTCCACCCCTCCCAGTCTGTTGAAGGATCCCTCGAGAGTCTTCTCATTCAACACAGACCCGATGGTCGCTAAGCCTTGGTCCCTCACATCGAGAACACCAGTACTCTCTTCCGAGCCAACGTCACCAGACACAGCGTACACGTCACAATAAATCACACAGAGTTCTGTGACTCCACATCACCAAACCATACACAAAAGCAGCTAAAAGTATAACAACTGAACCGTGTAGTACATATGGCACGGTTAAGTACTTTTGCATTGATATATGTTGCGCATGCGCGCACATGAATTCGTTTTGTTACCCATTACATTAATCATTCAATGCATGCAGCGTATAATTATATTCAATCTGTCTGTTCAGTTATAACAAATGGCTAACTCGAACCAGACTTAGTATTTCTAATAGCATGGCTTTGCATGACCTAGGTATTTACTCTCTGTAGAATTTAGAATAAATTCTAAAACATCTAGTATATGAAACAATTCTGTCATATAAAACGAATAGTAATAAAGAATGCAAGATTGCTCCCGTAAAGAGGTAAGCTTTCTGACAAGACTCGTCGTATTGTAGTTTGTTTATAGAGAATTTGCTCTATATGTACCCTAGCTGTGACAAATATGCGCAGCTAGGTACTGGGTTTTCACTGCAATCAATTTACACATGCAGCATGGGTTGAGTCGCGCTCAGTATTTTGAAATAACTAGAGCCGAAAAAAATAAACCTCCCTCGGGTAACGCTGTACGCGGCAACGAAACCCGGGTACATTTTCGATCACATATATACATTGATATAAAGCATACACAATTCCGTGACACACATGTGCGCCAATGGTGATCAGCAGGGCAATGTTGGCGACGCCGCTCGTCATTGACACGACGGTCAGGGCAGAACGGTGACGGACGGGCCAGACAGTCTAGATTCCACTTGTTTCGGTTCCTTCTTTTGGTCAAAACAAGGCTTCAGCGGGTTGGGCAAAATACCGGTATTTCACGCTCAATGCTAGGCGTCAAACGCTCCAGCCAGCGTGTCTCAAGAGTCCGAGGACGCTCAATGAGGCTAGCTTTTGATAATAAAAAAGTCTTCGTTTTGTTGGTGGTCCTTTGACACCGACGAAAACTGTCATTTGTCAAAACCGAGGCTTCCAGTGTGACTCTGGAAAGAAGTCCGAGTGGATAAAGCTAATAATGTTCTATTGTTTTCTCGTTTTATGGCCCATTGAGATGTCATATTCCATCATTCATTCCATGAATCTCTCGGTCGCTTTGACATTCTGTTTTCTTTGTCAAAACTGGTTGTATTAACTACTTTCTGTTGGCCATTCAAACTTGTGTAAAGTTGCCGTCGGAAAAGTACACATGTGATAATCCCTCAAAACGAAATATATCTGTGCATGACACATAAAATCAGCTGATTTTATCATGATTAATATGGGAGTTCGTATCCCTCCAACAAACAAAGTAAGTCCCAAAATATTGGCACTATTTGTCTAAATACGGTATACGATAAACTTCAAGTGCACCAAACATAGCAGTAGGATTTAAAATACGATTGATTAAAAGTGTGCTGAGTGATGCTTATGAAAGTGAGGTGTCAAAGCACAAGCGCGAGTAATTAGTCTTTTGATCCAACGATCATTTGGCACTGGCAATTAACAGGTGTCTTAATCTCCTTGTCTGTTTTGATCTAACCTATGCGGTTTCACCTAATCCCTTTACAGTCTCTTGAACTTTGTTTGATAGCCAGCACACTACATGATTGCATGATTGATACTTGATTTGTAGAAATGGATCAAATAATAGGATGTTCACCGACAAAAAAAAAAAAATACTAATGACTTGGCTTTTGGAATTTTCATGCGTACAAAATTAAAAGTACGCGGACTTTTACGCGGATTTTGGCCTACAAGAGAACCCTGCAACCCTGCATAATATGCCAAAGTTGGAGACAATATCTTTTCTTGCTAGATATATGTAAAAGCTGTTGATCTGGACTTTATGTCCACAAGATTTTACTTTTCAGAAGCTTCTCAAACAGTTTAGATTTTTTCGCCAAATTTGGACAAAATTTACCAAGTTGATTTACCATGCCCAGAAAACGTCATATATCTGTCACAGATGTCGGAATTTGCATTTTAGTTATGGCTTTGATTATTTAAGGATCAGGTCTGCAACCATTTTCGTAAACAACATACCCATGAAATCTCATAGATGATCTGGAAAATTCATGCTTTTCAACGTTCAGAGAAACGCCAGCATTTTCAGTTGACTTGCATTACTCGTTCAAGCCCTTTATCGTGTTCTTGTGTTTCCCCATAAACTAAAACATTATCCATGTCACAGAGCATTCCGTCATCTTATCGCTCTGGAGTTTCCAACATCCTTTTCTGAAACAAATTCGGACACTGAACTGATTTTGAATGGAAGGCGATTAAAATAAATCCTACCGAAGGGAGTAATGAAAGTTGTAAGATGGAGTAAATCTTCTGATAGATTTTTCTGCCAAAAGAAGCCTGAGTTTGGATCAAGTTTTGTGACAATGCTTGCACCTTTGAGCTTTGCAAGAGACTCATCAACTGATGGTAGCCAGGTGATCTTCTCTTTTAACTGACTCATTCAGTTTAGTTAGATCCATGCAGGGGACATTGGTAGCTAAGTGGTAGAGCATAAGACTCATAATCCAAGGGTTGCAGGTTTGATATCCGCCCTGGTCGGCTGACCTGGTGTTTCCTTAGGAAAGGAAGGAGGCCCGGGTGTCCGAGTGGTCTGAGATGCTCGCCTTTACAGCTCACTAACATCTCACCTCTGTCCGCGTGGGTTCGAGTCTCGGGCTCGGCAAACGTGCGTATGTGAGAAAGCTTGCCAGTAGATTCCCGTGGGTTGGTGGTTCTTCCCGGTTTCTTCTTCCACCAGATGTACTGGCCGTCATGTATAGCCTATCATGTGCTGAAAATTGGATTTAAACCCACAAAATTACAAACCTTGGGAAATGCACTTAGCTCCCAATTCCTCTGCATGATAGAATCATTAATGTGTTAAAAGTGTCGTTAAAACCAACAAACAACAGATCCACGCAAATTCTTACTTTATCATTTGGGTTTGGCAGAACAACCTTTCCCGCGCACCACTCAGTGATCTCATCTACCTTTTAAATGAGACATTTTTGTTTCCATTCTACCAAGTCCTCTTGGATTTTATTCAGTAAAGGGATAGGGACCTTTCTTGGGGTAGTTAAGGTATAAGGGTTTACATTTTGTTTATAAAGATTTATCTTACAGAACCACTTTGTTTTTTTCCTAGGCCTTTAAACATATTTGGAAATTTCTTGCAATAATCTGTCTAATGTTATAGATTTTCAGTGCGCAAAAAATCCGATAACCCGACGCTCGCGGCCTCCCTAAATCTAGATCGGGACCCTCTCGTATTATAAGTGAGTTTCCCCTCGGGCTTGTCTCCCCCTCCCCCAAAAAAGTGTTATCTATTTTGCATGAAAGAAACCTCGAGCCCGCCGATGAAATGATGCATTTTTATTATGAAGTTCTTGAAAGAAACGCAAATTATTAATGCTCAGCATCGTGCTGGGGCCCATCTGTAAATTCCTCCACATTAAGATCATCTGCCTAATTGCATCAAAAGCTATAAACTGTTTGCGTACAAAGCGAAGCACGTGACCTATGAATAGGGAACAGTACTATTTTTGTTCTCGGTATTTCTCGGTTACCTATAATTAGCGCTCGCTTGTACCGCGTGAATAATAATAAGCCGTCCGTTGCTCACGCTGGCTGCACAGGGGCTCGTATCGTCGCTTACAATTTACGTATAAATCATATATGTACTATAGATAATAACCCAAGGGAGGACACTTTTCCCATTTCCCCAGTGACCTATTTAAGAATCGACACTGATATCCCATGCTATGCTTCGCGTAGCGTAATAACTTTAGCACCGATGTTTAGCTCAGAGATTCGACTTTTTAGACCTACGTCATATTTGACTCGCTATCCCACCTTTATTGAATGCCAGTCGGTTTTCCAACGTTTCTGCTGGACATGGCCACATGATTGCATCCGCTTAATATGCAAGTGCAAGGCGGCGCTGAATGGAGTAGTTCGCGTTGGTCGACTGAAAATGAGGTTATCAGTAGGCGCAGAACGTAAATTGTTTGTTTGTTTGCTTGTTTTGTTTGTTTGTTTGTTTGTTTTTTTAGCTTTGGGTGAATGCGCACGTTTCGTCATTTTGACATGAATTGACCTAAGAAAGATTTATGATTTTTACTAAACGACTCACAAGCCTTTGGCCTTAAACTGTCCATATTACAACAATAAGGTAAACAATGTACAGCTTGTTGGGTACACATGTCAGCCGTCGTGTAACAATTTTTAATCAGATTAGTAATCACTCAGCACTCATCACTGCACCAGTTGTTGCACCGAACAGTTCGGGTTCCTAGTAGACTGGTTATGACTGGTTTCTGTATATGTGTAGATAGAACGCGCAAAAAAATAATTTTTCTTCAGAATTTAGAGAAAAAAGAAATAACTTTCAAAAGCGGTGGATTTTTACTATAAAATTGTATGTGCCGTTGACGGCCTTTAAAATGGTACTTTTCTCTTATCGCCCATAGATTCACATGTATGACTTTTTCTTCGCATGTAGTAAATTAATGTATTCACTTAAAGTTCCTCCTCTTTTCCACAAAGTACTGATGCTTTACAAAAGTGTTAAAGGCAATGAAACCACTTTTCCCATGTTTCAGGTCTTGAATAGTCAAATTTATCCGGATTTTGGAATTAAAATGAAGCCCTGTTCAACTCTAATAATTTCAGTCTTGTGTTTTTACCGCTGCCACTGTGTAATGTTATTTGTCATTTAAGAAGAACTGGTTACAATTTATTAATTACAAGACATTAGTACAGTTGTGAAGGGAAGACACGATTGCCCTGAAAGTATTTTTGGTATAGAACTTAAACCCAAGTGAAGGCACGATGTGAATCAGCTGTTGGTGTATATCAATTCTAATCCAGTGTGAAATGTATGTTTACTTTACGGTCAAGAATAGGTAAGTGCACTTTTAAGTTAATTTGATGAACGCTAACACTACAATAATATATTTTATCTAGGCATGATCAACAAATAACAAGTAGTAATACATATAACAAATCTAAATGAGTGGCATAACATTGACTCAGTACGTGCATAAAAAACAGTTATATTACAGACATAAAAACACATGATCCACCTAGAATGATCCATACAATTTATGAAACTTATTCTCAATGGGGTCCTGAGGTGTCAAGATATTGGGGACGTGGTCGAACAATAGCTAGTTTCAGTTCATCAGGGACAATACCACTTAATATAGACAGGTTAACAATAAAAGTAATTGAAATTGTCAAAACACTGGCACCATCTTGTGTAAACCTTGCTTGATATTGTCAAGACCTGTACTTTTACATGGAGTGTGTTATTATACAGATTTATTATCCTGTCAAACTTTTCTAAAATGTTGATCCTGTTGTAAATGTATTTGAAGATTATGGTAATTTCCCATGAGAGTAGATCCTACATAAGTGAAGAAAGTATTATAGTGATTTGCAGTTCCACAGAGATCATGGTATTTACTACCATCAATAGTCAATACAGTATTAGCATTATCTTTTGGTTTTGAACTGTAACCAATGGATTTCAACTGTTGCCATAATTTCTTTGGGTTGTTTTTATTTTCTTCAACTTTGTTACAAAAATTATTAACTTTTGCTTCTCTAACATTTCTCTGCACTTGACTTCTAACTTTGTAAAACTTTCTGTATACATTAGTGTTACCTTTGTTTTTCCTTTAAATGTTCAATAACTGTCCCCATATATTTTTTAATTGTTTCCAAAATTACAGTTGCCATCCATGGTTCTGTTCATTGTTTAAATATGACTTCCTTAATTGGAACAATCTCATCGAGAACTGTTGTAAATACATCTCTAAATTTGGCTCATGCAGCATTAACATCCTCAAAGCTAAGGAGCTCTTGCCAAATAATCTGTAACAAGTTTGTAATAAATCCTTTATTGTAGTAAGTAGTCATTACAGTAATATCACAATTCTGAGTGATTGGAGACAAGTTTATCGTACTGAGCATTTGTTACGTATCCAGTGCGTTTGATATCTCCAGATGTGAGATAATATTTTAAAGTACATGCACATAGACTTGTGTCGAGAACAACTTGTTAATATGTAGAATGAGGTAAAGAGTTAATTGCAGTCATAAATCTTGGAAACCCTTTAAGATTTGGTAGTGAAGAAAATTCTTACAAATGAAAAGTATGTTATAAAGAATCTAGCTGGGCCGTATGCCGACAGTCCAGTTTGAATTCCAAATAATTCCTCTCATTAGCAATTTCCCCGTTGGTGTATTTGTCCCCAAATCATACGCCAAAGATTTTAATTTCAGTTCAAATGACCAATTATAAGGCGGTACAGTTTTAGCAAAGATAGCATAATCGTTCCATGTTTATATCGTGACGTGCAAGGGGGCATGCATACATAAATATTTACAGCTTTGGTAGCGAACAATCCCCCTGTTGTTCATACCCATTTTTTTTTTCTTCGGCGGATTGGTATTGGCGCTGGATAAATCTTCTCGTGTCCTGTCGCTTGCTTATGTGCACAAGATAAAATAATTGTTCCCTTTATCATCTCTATTTTTACTGCTAGGGCCATTTAAAGCCTTCTTGAGGCACTTGACCGCTAGGGTACACTTAGAGTAATTACTTCTTGGCCCGCCGAGGGGGGGGGGGGGGAGGCAATTGCCCAAGGGCCCGGCGATTTCTAGGAGCCCGCCGTCAACTTAGTTATAACAAAATAAATTAATCTTTGCAGTAAATAATAAATTTGTTCCTTGCAAAAGTCTAAGTTATGGTAGATTACTACAGGTTTTATATGCAAAACTGTACAAAGGTTTTATATTACAAAAAAATTAAACTAGTTTGGGGCCCATGACTACTCTGCCGAAGGGGCACGAAATTTCTGTTGGCGGGCCTGCTTCTTGGCCATCTTGACTTCTAGCTGTCTTTTATCTTCTTGTTATGAGGATGATACACATCAGAATCCAGAATCGACTCAGCTTTGATCGTTATATTTAACAGGTATTGCATGGCCTACCACATTACTTGACGAGTCTAATCATAACTGGGCGAGTCCATTCTGAAAAATAATCAAGATTAAAATCTACATGGGCCAGTTGATATTGTACTGCTATGATAGGCTACATGTTGTTTAGCTTGCGACAGAACCATTAAAGTTGTAGGGATGGAGGGGATTTGCTGCAACAATCAAACTTTTCACTCTGTATTTTGGCTGTGCATTAGTAATTTGTATAGGACTTATTTCATTTTCTCTTTCCTCTTGTCTTTTTTGTAATTGACTTGCATGAAAAATCCAGTCTTCACATTTGTTAGACTGTGTTAATATTCATTAAATTCATCATTTTTCAAAGTTATGGCTAATACGCTGATTAAGATATAGGCCATCGTTGAATTATCACAGGGCGTCTGGATACTGGGGCTCTATCCAGGTAATTCGTGAAGAACCGAATTAACTTCCTTTTTCTTCAAGTGACGTCACACCATACATCCATCTCGCTGGTGATAATGTTTGGAATGTACACATTTTTATACGAGTCTACACTCCTCAGATTGTTTCTTTTCTCTATTTACATAATTGTGTCCACTATGTTTATTAGTTATTAGGATGGGAATTCATTTATAAAAAAGTATGTATGCATAATAATTCATTTTTCAATCGCGGTAAATTCTTAATATAATTTACAGAAAATCCATGCAATATCCACTTTTATCAGCCAGTATCTGGTAAATATCAGCAACTCATTACAAAAAGGAATTGATAAGTGAATAAGTGCATATATATATACACACACGCACGCACACACACACACACACACACACACACACACACACACACATATATATATATATATATATATATATATATATATATATATATATATATATATATATATATATATATAATGTATTTGTAAGGCTGGGCAAGGAGCCATTACAGGCCAGTTAAACAGGGCGTGTGATTAACAAATCAGATGGTTTTGAAACAAATATTAAGCATCCCTGATGTTAGTCACAGCGAGTGATTTAAGAAGTTGATTCGTGTATACCAACAGACTTACACAAATTCAAGGACTACCCGTTTGATACAGAGAATCTTGCATCAGACGAATATGAAAAATCAAAGTTGCAAAACAAATTGACAAATAATTGCAAGGACACTGGATCAACTGTACCAAAACTAGTGTGTACAATTAAAAACAAGGATAAATATGTGATAACTTACAGAAACCTAACGCTATACCTGCAATTGTGTTCGAAAGTGAAAACGATAGACATAATTATATTGTTTGAACAGGAACCTAACTAAATACATACAATGAGCTGAATACAAGTTTGAGACAAGAAACAAACTTCAAAAGGATGAATAATTCAGTGTTTGGAAAGCAGATGAAAACGTTCAGAGGAGGATAATAGTTAAAATACTTCCGTATGTAAATTAAGTTTTGAAACGTCATCAAGATATACCCATTTCCAGGGGACAATTATTGAAGATGACTTGGTACTAAAAAGTTTGAAACATAAAATGGTAACATTAACCAAAAACCTATCTATGGTAGATTTACTCTCTTAGAACCATCCAAATGACTAATGTGTAAATTCTACTACATGAAAACTAAACACTATAATAGAATTTGACTACTCGTGACTGACAGATTATCTGTGCAGTCACGTCGAGACAGATTACTTTAACGGTAACACGAAGGATGACATCGAGTCTTGTGAACCTAGTGACTATCCTAAAGACAATGGGTTTAAGATGGCACAAATGAATAAAAAGATATCCGGTCTTTTCATGAATAAGATAAATGGCACACCAATAAGAGAGTTCTGTGGGTTAAGGGCAAAACTATATTAATACTGGACTGATAACGACGAAAACAAGGTTTGCCAAGGAATATAAAACGCATGTTCAAAAAGAATTGCTATATGGGATGTACAAAGACTGCTTATTCAGTTACAAAGAAATTACCAGGTAATACATTTACTCAGATCATATAATAACCAGATGTTCATTATCACAACGAACAAAGAAGCGTTGTCAATGTACGATGACAAGAGGCATTTGGTTGACACATTACCTTACGGTAATATCAATACATTGAATTGAAAAGGAAACTTGGGTCTCGTCAAAAGTATATTTATTTTGTTTTATAAAACTATCTGCAATATCTAATTTCATTTAACTTGGAATCAAGCGATTTCATTAAACAACTTTTCCATTGTCTTCTTGACCTTGCCGTAAAAGACCACTAAATACAGCATATTCTACCTGAAGTAGTGTATCGCTGTTTTACTTTTTCCACAATCACCCATATAGATATATGAAAATGTCTTCTATTAAAAGCTAGCTTGGTTTAATGAGTTCCTTTCATTGTTAAGTCATCAAGATTTATATGGTCATCAACTAGAAACAAAGTATTGGCTCCTTGATACCAAACAGTACCTCTAACCCCTTATCCAATTTATCTTCTAGGTCCATTAGGATCACCTTTTTTCCTCGAATATCCACTTTCTACCGTAGGTCATGTTGCAGAGAACGGTTGGACAAATTTAGTGGAAGCATTGTTGTACCACAATTAGTACACAAATACTAATATTAAAAGCTTCATTCAAATATATTTATACATGTTTGAAAGAGAATTGGTTTGAGTCGATTGCTTTGAATGTTAACCTGACCATCTGAAACGAAATACATTTTGTGGTCATCAATATTTTCTTTGTAAAGTTTTTATTACTACAGACATATAACATTACCAGGGAGGGGGAGTCTTGGATTCAGGGTTTACAAAAACAGCGTGTTGAAAATCACTTCTGCATTATATGTTGCAAATTATAAAACCAACTGCAATTCGTTCTATTGTCTGCAGCTTTGTCAAAGGTTTAAGAAATACGAATAAATAAATAAATAAATGAAACAAACAGATAGCCGGTTAGAAGCCACAAAGAAAAGATGAGACACTTGCATATATTTTTATTTTTATTTTCCAGCAAACTTATGTAGCGTGGATAAGATTAATGGAGAGGACAGCCTTTCTAATAAACTATGTCGATTCAATTTCTGATGGGTTCCGTTTAGTGATACAATACATCCCACGTCTCATAACATGTTGAAATTAAATTATTGTTGTTTTTTGTTGTTGTTTGATTCTTTGTTGTTGTTTTCGCCATATAGAATTCAGAAAGATAGTAAATGTTAAAAATTTCAATCAAGTCTTGTAGATTCCAATTATTTGCTGCTTAGCTTTCAATATATATGCAATATTTAGTAATACAAATTATACAGTTTAGTGCTTCTGAGGTTTTTGATGTGTCACCAAAAATAATTTGAGGTGAGAAATTAATTTGTGATCCGGTTTTTGCATTACACATTCAGAAAGGTTTAACCAGAACTCATTGGTATAATTTCATTAAAAAAAAAACAAACGTTGAATAGTTTCTTCTTCTTCTTTACAGAAACTATATAGAATATTTGGATTACACCTATCTTGTTTAAAGAGTCTTTTACAGATAATATTCTGTGAAGTATTCTATTCCGGAACTGATGTATTGTAGATTATCTAATGCTTTTGAATACATTGTCGTAAATTAGTTTCCATACTATCTATGGGTTAGAATTAGCAATCCTTTTTCAGTTTTCGTCTTGATTTAGATAGTAAGGTAATATGATTAAGAATTGTATACATATCTTTACACTCCTTTGCACTTTTTAATACTACCCTGATACGGGACAGTATACTCGGGTGAAGTATCTGAGTAAGAGCGAATTTTTTTTTCTCCTGGATCTGATAATATTTTTTAAACTGTTATAAAAAGCCATAAAAGTAATTGATTTGCCTTTACAGTATTATATTTTGTCCTTATGTTTTCAAATGCAATAAAGTTAACTCCATGAAAAATATTGCACACACTATTTCTTCGGAACATGGAAGTAAGTACTAGTAATTCCCAAAGAGCTTTTTTCTGCGTTTGATCGAATTTAAATGCTTTTTGCTTCTGTTTTTGTTCGCATAAATCTGTTTTATTTGTAAAGAGTATATTTTCTAAGGCACGTAAATATTGTGATGATTTGTTGCCCGTTTCAAATTATTCGGGTCTACTTTTAATGTCATAAAATTTTGAAGTAGATTTATTTTTTCTAAACTTTTTCTAGTATGCATATGAAAATATTTTTTTCTAGCTTAGCTTATTTTTAAAACTAGATTTGTGTCATTTTATTCCTTTCATTTACTGGTATCTAGAAAATGAAATAGTTGTGCCGGTATTTTCATTAATAAAACTTCTAGAAATACAAAATGTCATTTATAAACTGGATATCTGCCACATTTATAGCAGTTAATTCAAAAAGATTTTAAACAGCTAGTGCTTATATTTTTTTACTGTATCAATTGTATCTTTGACTTTTGTAGCATCATGTGGATCCTTTAAAATACTTTTATTTAGATTCCAAAAGCATTTTCTCTGTGCAAAGGTGTAATTCAAAGGTAATAAATGAGTGATCCGACTTGTAACCTGATATACTTTGTAAGTCATTTACTACGTTTCGTTGAAATTTGAAATAAGAAAAAAAATTCGAATCAAGTTTGCTTATTTGGATTTTCCCTGCACCAAGTGTATCTTCTTAAATATAGATGAAGAACTCTATAATAGTCAAACATGTGATGATTCTCAGTGGGTTTTGTTTAATTTCCTTTTTTCTTGTTTGGGGTTCGGGAGTGGGGTGGGGTTCAATCCTTCTCCAGCCTTGGGTTTATTAACATTTACATACCTTTTCAAATACAAAGTCGGATCCAATACTAAATTGAAGTCACCACATAAAATATTGATTGGATTTATTGAACTGTTCAATTGCTTCGTTCACTCTGTGCAAGAAATTATGATCATTTGAATCAGAGCCCTACAATTTCAAAAGTGTTATTCTATTGTTTTCCATTTTCATGTCTATTCCCAGTAGAATATATTATGGCTACCGGTCTTGATTTTTTTCACTCGTGTGAGTAAGAATATACATGTATATTCTCACTGTGTCTCAGTATGCTTCTTCCTTAGATATACATTGAGAATCTTGTACGCAAACAATAACATATTTTTATTTTTATAAAAATTCATGACAACTTTTCTCTTAGAAGGCATTTCCAATTCCTGAAAGCTTGCAGATGCTATTTTAATTATATTATCCGTCGTTAAAATGTATGAAATACTGACCTTGTTGAACATGGTTTGTACATTCAAACGGTAACAAAATTATCATTTCAACTTGCTACAACATATCGACATATTTATATATTAAGGGTCAATACCCGGCCTAAAATGCATGTCGAGGTAATTTGGTTTTTCATTACAATACGGCCAGAAAAAAGGATAAATATGTACGACAGTGTATATATATATATATATATATATATATATATATATATATATATATATATATATATATATATATATATATAGTCAGGTCATACTACGCCTGATACCGTAAGTAACAGTAGACGCTACTACCTCCGACTGTTGACGCAGAGTGGACATCTACACCGGGTTTCCTCTGGAAAGTCATTTTTGGTGGCTCGGTCGGCCGCGCAGATATGCTTCTCACCCGGCTGTTAATATCTGTGTGGACAGCGCAGCGCATCGGCACCCCCCCCCCCCGGGTGACTGAGCAGCCCTTTTTCGGATCACACTGCTCACCTCCATAGCATGAGGAAGGGGCTAGAAAAGGTGCTATAAACATTGCCTGCTTAACCTTAACCATGGTCAGCATACCGCAGCTGACGGGGATCCCACCTCAGCGGTCGTAAACCTAACAAGAAGACAAAGGTGACGCAATTCACCATCGGTGCCTGGAACGCGCGCACACTAATGGACAGTACATCAGCAGGTAGACAAGATAGAAGAACACCTCTGGTTGGTAGAGAACTGGCCAGATTCTACATCCAGGTAGCAGCCCTGTGTGAAACTTGCCTAACTGAGGAAGGCACCCCAAAGTGGGAGCCGGAAACACCTTCTTCTGGAGTGGCCGAAGTAAAGAAGAGCGACGTGAAGCTGGTGTTGGGTTTGCCATCAAATTACAGCTAGTCAGCGTGGTCACAAATTTCCCAAAGGGCGCGAATGACAGACTAACACAAATGTGAATCCCAGTGTCTGGAAAAAGACATGCAACCATCATCAGCGCCTATGCACCCAGTATGACCAACCCAGATGAGAACAAGGTCAGATTTTATGAAGACCTGGCGTCACTTATCACAGAAGTAACAAAGACAGACAAGCTCATCACCTTAGGTGACTTTAATGCTAGAGTTGACATAGATCACCATTTATGGCCAGGTGTCAGTGGTACAAATGGCTTTGGCAAATGCAATCACAACGGACTCCTTCTACTGAGGAAATGCGCTGAACAAGACACCTTGGATGCACCCACGCTCCAAGCACTGACATCTCATTGACTACGTCATCATCAGGAGAAGAGACAGGCATGATGTCCGAATATTGAAGGCCATGAGAAGCGCAGAATGCTGAACTAACCACAGACTCATTAGTCTCCAAGCTCAATATCCAGATTCAGCCTAGCAGGCGACAACAAGGCCCAAAAAGTGCCAAAAAAACTTGATGTTTCCAAATTGAAACATGAAAATGTGAAACAGGTATTTGTCGAAGAACTGTGCAGCCACCTTGATTCAATCGATATAAACTCCGAGAATGTTGAGGAAAATTGGCATCCTTCAAAGTCTCTGTACTCAACCGCATCCAAAACCCTCGGTTCCACCACACGTAAACATCAAGATTGGTTTTTATAAGAACGATGCTGCCATACAGAGACTTCTGAATGTGAAACGTCGGCTACGGAAGGCCTGTTTAGAAGATAGCACTTCAACATCTTAAGAGGCAGCCTTCAACAACATCAAGATGACTGTCCAATGGAAGCTCAGAGAGTTGCAAGACTCGTGGCTGAGCAATAAGGCACATGAGATTCAGTCTTACGCAAACAGGAAAGACATGAAGAACTTCTATGATGCTTTGAAGACAATCTATTGGCCAGAGACATCAGGAACATCTCCAATACTGAGTGCTGACAGCACCACACTGCTCACTGACATAGAAAAGATACTTAAAAGATGGGCATAACACTTCAACAACATCCTCAATCAACATTCATCTATCAGTGAGAAGGCAATAGATCTACTGCCCCAAGTGGAAATGAACATATCACTTGCTGATACTCTAACGCTGACTGAAACTGAGAAAGCAATTGATGTGCTGTCAAATAGCAAAAGACCTGGAGCAGACGCTATACCAGCAGAAGTCTACAACCACTGAAGTCTTCCAGTCAATATGGACTCAAGGAACTATACCCCAGGAATACAAGGATGCATTCATTGTCCACTTGTACAAGCGGAAAGGCAACAGACAACCCCGTGACAACCATTGGAACATAAATCGCCTTCTGCATTTCATCGATCAAGGGCTCCTGCCCGAGAGTCAGTGTGGCTTCAGGAAAGGACGAGGGACCACATACATGGTGTTCCAGCTTTTCAACTCCAGGAGAAATTCCAGGAACAGAACTCCAACCGGTACACGAGATTCATCAACTTGACAATAGCCTTTGATACAGTCAGCCGTGGGGGCCTTTGGAATATCATGACAAAATTTGGTTGCCCAGAGAAATTCATCGTGATGGTTCGGCAAATCCATGATGGCAAGTTCGCTCGCTCGTATTGTGGACGTACGCGAATCATCTGAACCATTCTCAGTCACCAATGGAATCAATCAAGGCTGTGTGTTGGCTCCAACCCTCTTAAGTATGATGTTCTCTGCCATGCTTACTGATGCCTTTCGTGACTATGACACTGGGGTCGACATCAGCTACCGGACTGACGGCAAGCCCTTCAATCTGAGGAGACTACAGGCGAAGACCAAGTTACAGGAAGTGACTGGCGAAGACCAAGTTACAGGAAGTGACATTTTGCGATCTCCTATCTGCTGACGACTGTTTCCTGAATGCCAAATCTGAGTCTGACATGCAACAGAGTATGGACAATTTCTCTTCAGATTGTGACAATTTCGGTCTCACAATCAGTATCAAGAAGACGGGGATAATGAACAAACCTACACCAGGAAATCCTTACGTAGAGTCTAACATGACAGTAAATGGCCAAACCCTCCTGGCAGTGGACAAGTTCAGCTATCTCTGCAGTACACTGTCACGACTAGTCCACATCGATGATGAAACCAACGCCAGAATTGCGAAAGCGAATCTGTCCTTTAGTATACTACGGGCAAATGTGTGGGAGCGCAGAGACATCAGTCAACAAACAACACTGAATGTCTCCAAAGCCATTGTGTTCCCCACCCTGCTGTATCATTGCAAAACCTGCCAAGACGCTGAACCATTTATACATGGGCTTCCTGAGGAAGCTGATGAGGATAAGATGGCAGGACAGTGTCCCAGACACCGAGGTTCTCCCACAGGTAGGCATTCCAAGCATCCACACTCTGCTGATGAAATCACAGTTGAGATGGGCAGGCCACGTCACTAGGATTTCAGAAGACCGACCACCAAAGAAGATCTACATCGAGCTGAAGGAGGGAAAGCGATCTCAGGGCGGTCAGAAGAAACACTTCAAAGATTCCCTTAAGTCATCCTTGAAACACTTCAACATTGACCCTGAGTCTTGGGAAGATCTATCACAGGATCGCTCCACCTGGCGCAGTCTCATCAATACTTTGCTACAGACCTTGAACTGAGGAGAATTGCAATGTCACTGCAGAAGCGCAAGCAGCGGGAATCTCAGAACTGCAGCACGTCCTCTATCGATCAAGGAAACCCAAGCGGCATCTCCTGTCAAGTGTGCCACAGACAGTTCAGAGCACAAATTGGCCTGATCAGCCACTAACGTACTCACAGGAACCAAACCAGTTAGTGATGTCATGGTCATCTTCGTACTCGAAGGACGAACAATCAATATATATATATATATATATATATATATATATATATATATATATATATATATATATATATATATATATATATAAGCAAACAAACCCCCCACTAGAATTCTTTGTAAACAAACTTCAATAAGCTAAAGAATTATTTAGCTAATTAAAAATAGAATCTTGCTTTGTTTTACAACAGTAAGTCACATTTTAACAAAATGTAAATTTTGATTCAGAAACTCAAGTTGTAAAATGTAGCAATTAGTACATAGTTAGCAATCGTATTTGATAATAAGTGTTGCTGCTGACATTTTTTTTTCAAATAAGTCTTTAGTAAATCTTTAAGGAATAAGCTTTGATGTAATTTGGTACGACCTTATAACTCTTGAATTAATTTATAATTGTTGACCAGCTATTTAATCGTAAGTTTTAAAATAATTACAAAATACATCATTAGTAACATTTC
The DNA here is from genome assembly GCA_029931535.1 of Margaritifera margaritifera. Taxonomy (NCBI): domain Eukaryota; kingdom Metazoa; phylum Mollusca; class Bivalvia; order Unionida; family Margaritiferidae; genus Margaritifera; species Margaritifera margaritifera. The sequence goes on along the minus strand of JAQPZY010001419.1, from coordinate 1,485,918 downwards.
TGGAGAACGCTTAGAAAACAATAAATGTAACATTGATGATAAGAATTGAAATATAACATAATTATCGCGTATGAAAGTAGGATCATACTTTGTACTGAATCAGGGAACAAAAGAAGATGTCATCAGTCTTTTATCTATATATACATACATGAAAATGTAACTCATTGATCATGTGTAAATGCAGAATGATACATTTTATGTGAATCTAAATTATACAACAGTTACATAGATACGTACAAATAATTGCAATATGTGGTTCCATTAAATGATTATACGTCAGACTTCTAAATGTATACTTTCCTGCATTATCGTATATGAATACTTGTCAGTGATACGTGCATGGACAGATCCATGGTGTCAATTGCGAGAGAGAGAGAGAGAGAGAGAGAGAGAGAGAGAGAAAGAGAGAGAGAAAGAGAGAGATCATTTCAGTTATTTGTGCAGAGTGCGGATGTCATAGAATACATTTTCATATATGCACTGTTTACGAATGCTACAATGTAGCGTTCCTTGATCTGTTTAATGGTTAATTGCAGGTAACAATGCATAGTATGTTGTCTCAATCTATGTCTCGAAATTGATTCCACTTTCAATACAGATTTACAAAGTAAATGGTAATGGGACGGCCATCAGAATTATACTGACAGAGGAGTGACAAAAGTGACGTAACTTTTTTTTTTTCTCAATTTTTCTTCACATAATTACGATGTACACAATGACTTTCATTTCTTTCGACATTTTGCATACCCTTGGATTTTATCGGAACAAAATTACAGCCCAAAACGTTATAATTGTTCTGGTAGCGGTAAATAAATCCCACCATTATTTCATTTTTTAGAGCACACATGTGCCATTCGGGATACTTTTCGGAATCGAGACCTTGTTTGAGTAATTAGATTGGACCAAATACCTGTTCAATGTGTTCTTGTTCAAAATGATATGATACAAAATATCTTAAAATACGGCAAGGGCTTTAAAAACAAAAAATCCCGTATCTTCAACAACACTTTTTACAAGCTAATATTTACAAAAACTTCATGTGATGGGAACAAAGTCTTGATTGTTGTTTGTGAGAGACGTGAGACTGAGTTTTAAGGAACTCAAATTTAGGTCGTTGTCTGGAACATACATCAGCTTCAATTTGATAGAATGTATGTCATTTTCTGGGTTTTGTGTGCAATTCTATTGGAAGTCTGTGGATGTTAAAATCGACTATTTAATTATTGTGGTGACAAAATTCAGTTTTATATTTATAGATGTTGTTGTGATAGGTGCCTCTTCCTACCTTCGCTTTGGGTTATATGGAACAAAAGCCTTGGTTTTCGTTTGTCGCAAACTAAGTCTAAACCTTGACAAAGTTCGGCTCTAATGGGACGGAAAAAAAAACCTCATGTGGCTTTTTCTTTGTAAATACTGCAATTTTAATTCGATGGAAACTAATGACATTAATTTATTTTTAAGTCAGGTTGTTTATGTTTTTGTTTTTTTTCTTCTTTGTATTGTTTTGTCATTTATGGTCCCAAAACATCAAATGCAGACTTTCTGAATTGGGAAACTCTAACATCATATACAAGGTCTGACTGACTCTGGGCTTGAATAGTTTATATTCTCCCATGAAGCCCCTCAAGTTCTGGAAAGATGCATTATTATTAATCCATATAATTTGTAACGCCCTGAAGTTTGCGTTGTTGTGGCTAGCCGCCATTTACAAAATTAAATAGTTTCACTTATATAGTAATTGTATGATGCTAGAGTTAGAAAATCAATTTTATGTGAGTAAAATATTGAAACTTATAAAGTTGAAAAAGTTTAATCTCAATATTTTCCTACTTGAAATAAAGCCGTCGTCACCTTCCGCATGCTTCGTCTGTTGTTTCGTCTATAAAGTTTCCCTATATAAAGCAATCATAGCTACCCGCCATCCGCTAAGCTATCGTATGAACAGAAGTCATTTTTTCAGCGTCAAATTCCTAGATATGTCTTTTTATCTCCACGGATGAGAAGACATAAAGTTATAAAGTGTGACTGCTGATCAAATTCTACTGTGACAATTGCTAGAGTGGGTGGCTGTTGTTTGTTCAAAGGTAGAAAGAATGCAGTACTTGCAACCAAATTATACATATTCATTAAAAGTTTCAATTACTTAACAAATTACTTAGTGTAGTTACCAACCGCGTTATTTGTGTAAAAGTTCAAGAGGAGGTATTCTCATCCTAGAGATTAATACTGCTTTAATATGCCTACATTCAATGTGATATTCAGCAAAACATCGTTATTTTGAACGTGAACAATCGGTGGATATGCCAATCTAATTTTTATAGTATTCATAATTGTACTTGTCTTGAGCAATATATTTATAGTTGACTTGTAGAAGATATTTATTTCTGGTTTTATTTTCCATTGCAAATTTTGAAATATGCTTTACAATGAGCTGACATAATAAACAGACAAAGAATAAACCTTAACATAACGAATACTATTATTACGTTATTTACAGCTGAATGTAAAGCGTTCTATTACCGCCAACCCAGATATATTGCCACATTTAGTTCGGTTCAAATGTTTGCATAGGATAGTAATGACTGTTTACACCTCACTACTACCTATATCGATGGGCGACATCAACTTTACATAAATAGGTGTAGGTTTTCAGAAATGGGTAAAGTTAATTGGTAAAGTATACTATATAGTAGGGTATATCAATTAAAATACCACAGATTGGTGTGTTCGAAGTTTAATATTTTGATATAATACGAATCGAATACCGGGAGCATTAACTGTGTTCCCATTAGGACATGTAAGAACTTATTCTGTATGTGCTAATGAGAAAAATATATTGCCTGAGAAAAAGAAACAACTATTTAGAGTGGTTATGATTGGAGTAAAAGTTAAAATCTGTGTGAATCGTTTTGGTAAAATTGTATTTTTGAAAATGCAGGGAAAATATAAATGGTCCTTTAAAATTATTGGGGTTGGGGGTGGGGTGGGGCAATAGTTTGACAATCTTAAGGCGCATAGTTATAGTTATAAAGATTTCGGAACTTTATTCAAAGTTAAATCAACAACGAATTCAGATGGCACGTTTCATGAGATATTACTAATAGTATCGTTTTAACATTTTCTTTTTAACTTCTTTTCCTTATTTCACACACACACCAACACACACACACACACACGCGCGCGCGCGCGATACATGCTGGTCTGTCTGTTTATAAGGGCTCCTTTCAAGATAGACTCTCCTGAACATTTTGGTTTCTCACTGTTATTATAGAAAGATTCCCATAATAAAAAAGGCCCATGAAGAGAAAATCAAACCCTTCAGTGAGAGGGGCTGTTACCTAGAAACGTTATGTTCATCAACAGTGACCAGAGGCTAGCTCACACACTATTCACACCACTTCTTCGCTTGGTCCCTGTGTGAATTGTGGATTATTTTCCCCGTTACCGAGCTTTGTCATATTCCGCTAAGAGTCCTAGCCGATAATATTATGATCTGAATATGTAAGATGACTTCCGATGTGCAAAACTTCTGGGAATCTGCGATCTGAATCCTTGGCCGAAACCTTGTAAGATGAAATAGCAGAGGGGAGAGAGCAATAAACATTGCTGCTAGATTTCTCGTTAGCTGTTGGAAAATTATTTCAATATCACATATATATATATATATATATATATATATATATATATATATATATATGTGTGTGTGTGTGTGTGTGTGTGTGTGTGTGTGTGTGTGTGTGTGTGTGTCAGATATAGAGCAAAGAGCTTTTTACCAATAATCTACATGTTTATATTTGTGCACCTGTGGAATACGTAATGCTCATTGCAAAAATTGCACTCTCACTTCCATTAAATGTTCTATCCATTGTTAAAGAATGGTCGGTTTATTTGTATGAAAATTAAGCCCAGTTGTTTGTGTAGGAAAATCTTATGTACCGAAATTAATAGAAGTCTTAGGAGTACCCTCTTAGAGTAAAGCCCTGTTCACATAGCGGTGGAGAATTTACTTTCGTTATAAATTTGCAAACTGGTCAGAATAATTATGTATTTCATAGGATCGACGATTTATTCATTTTGCTCCAGGATATATACAAAGAAAGGTCTGGAAGCTCTTCAAGCGGGAAACGGTTTTTGTAAAAGAAAACTGCTCTTTCAGTTTGGTACTTGTCATGTAAATATATTATTATAAAGAAACAGCAGTATATCATATTGAGAATATTTAAAGACACTTTTTTTTTCTTCTTTTTTTCCCTCAAAATCAATAGGTTACGTTTTTGTTGCAAAATCAATATGTTACTCTGGTAAATTGGGTTACAAAATGTGAAGAGAATGCTTACAGAAAATTCTAGAGCAGGATAATTAACACGTTTAACAACCCACAAACTATCCAAACTACGTAGATCCAGGATAAATCGACAGGAAACCCAGGAAACCAGTTCCATATCTAACTACTAAAAACAATGCTTCATTTTAATAAGTTCATGATAACTAGATAGTTTTTTTTTTTTAAATATATAAGAAACATGAATATACAGGTAGACCTCAATAGTTTCCAAATTATGACCTAGGGACAAAGTCCCTATCAGTGGCGATGAACCTCATGGTCAATGTCAATTGTATGTATAAATTTGTCTGTGCATTCCCAGTAAATGCATATTTGGTTAAACGGTGGTGATCTCCATAGTTTCCAAGTTATAATTCAGGGACTAAGTCCTTCTGGGTGGGACCATCCTAAAGCCAATAACATAAATTGTTATTTTCATACCTAGTTAGTGCACATATGGTTATAGGGTGGGGATCTAAACGGTTTCAAAAATATGATCAAGGGGCTATGCTCCAGCGGGACCGTTGGACCCCAGGGTGAATATTATTTCCATGTATAAGTTTTTCTTGTCATACCCAGTAAGTGAATATACGGTTATAGGGTGGAAATTTCAATAGTTTCTATGTTGTGACCCACAGGTTAAGTTCTTGGGTGTAGCTAAAAACCACAGGGCGTCACCCAGGCGTTCCAGTTTGGTATTTGTTGACACTTTTAGGGATCGGATCACTAATTCATTTCCCATAGAACTTAATACTAATATATGAAAAATAAAAATAATTTCTACATTAGTTTGACAGAGAAAATATACATGCTTCCAGTCATTAAAATTAGAGAATTTTTTCAGCCTTGAAAAACGAGTGTTTCGAGGCATTGTTTTTAGCCTCATCCTGATAAACAGGGGACTCCCTGGTCTGCACCTAATAACATAACCAAGAATCCATGTGATATTTTGTCAGTAGGAAATTAAACACAGGATATAAAAATAAAAGTAAATATTTTGTTGTCAACTCTAGCACATAGATTGAAAGTTTATGAAATGTATAATGGAAGAAAATATAATCCATTTGCTAGCCATTTGGTGCATCTCAAAATATTTAGTACTATATATTTTATTCCCACACCAGTAGACTGGTTCTCTGGCTGTACAATGATTATTGGTCCGATACCTATACCGAACATCAATTTGTTAACATATTTGTGTATTGATAACCTTAGACGCCAGGTATGCACTACACTAATTTGGGCGGTATTCTAATCGCACAAAGTGATAATAATCGACACTTGCAGACAGATGATAAGAATGAATGTTGCATTTCAAGAAATGTTTACCATGTTCATACATTATTGATGTAGATAACTGAATAAATGCAGTGATTTTAATAGTCTGTCTGATGTTTTCCTTAATTTCCTGTATGTCTACCTATGGACATTATGTAATAACAGGTATAAAATTACACAACCCCCAGTTTTCATGAATTTCTGGTGCAAAGATGATATTTTGAATGCCTAAAATGTTCTTCATTAGAGTTTTCGTATTCTTTAATCATATGTTAAGAAGTGTTTATTGCAGTTAATAGGTTCATTTTGCTTTGCATCACTTGTCACATGAGAAATTTATGAAAGTAGGGGTCTCACAAACAAAGGCCAAAAGTTGATTTGGACTGACTGTCAAGTGATACTAACTTCCCTTGATGCAAAAAAATAATACACACAATGCAAATTATAATTCTAACAGCACAAAACAGATACTGCAGTCACACTTGGAAACTCAAATCATAAACTACAGTCATGTTACAGTGTCAAAAATGACAAAAATAATGAGAAAAACCAAAGGTTATTTTAATAGGAGACATTTTCATTTCAAACCAGGAAATAGTGCTCATAAAAGTGTGCGAAAAGTGAAAAACACGTGGAGAAGGATGTCACAAAAACGCAATATAAACGATTTTTAGAGGGAAAGTACAAAAATGTTGAAAAGAAAAAATAGGTTCACACCTTTGTTCTAACAAAGATGAAGTGTTTTTTAGTCCAATTCAAATTTGTAGGGCTCACTGGCACCAACATTTTATAGGTTAACCTATGTGCCGAGGACTCCAAACAAATGAGGTAAATATAAATTCATCATTATTCAATCTTACCACCCCCACCACAACCTTCCTCAAACAATTAGCATTGAATGTGTTTCTTATTTTGCATGTACTGATTCATGAAGCAAAGTAATGTAAGACACAATTTAAAAGAAAATATAAATAAAAATATTATGAATTATAAGTAAAATTTCATCCAAAATACAGCTGACAAGATATTGCACAAAGATCGTTTATTTTGCGAGGCAAGGCTCTGCAAACAGTTCTTAATTGTAATTTTAAAAATGCAGAATACATGTACTATTATAGTGTTAAAGTTCATACAGATGGTCTAGGGGAGGTAACCTTTCTCATCAAAGTTTGTCTTTATCAATAGATAATATGGAGCTGTTTTTTTTTCAGGCAAAGTTGCCTTTAGCGTTTTTTTGTTGTTGTTGTTCTTTCTCTTAAGCTTTTTCTTATCGTTCTTTCCCCCCTTGCACCTGAAAGATATGTCATTTTAGTTATCTAGATCGTCCCATTCAAGTTCGACTTCCACCTGATTTGTTTGAATATCTGGGGCTTTTGGGTTAGTTATGTTTGATTCGTGTTCCATTTCAGGTCTATAGTCCCCGTCTAGAGACACTTCTGAACCTGCTGTTGTGTAACCATTTCAGTCATTGTGGCATAGGTACTTGTTGTCTCTGGTCTATTTAGCGGATTTTTACATTCTCTCGGTATGTGCCTAGTTTGACGCATCTTGTACAGGATCTGTGATCTATACAGCCCCCGTACCATGATTTCAGCAGATTTCACGTAGAAAAATGTTGGGATTTTCTGTTCATCTTCTACAGACATAGTTATACTTCTGAACCCGGTATTAATGTTTGGGTACTCCAAGAACGTTGCCATCCTCTGTTTTTCAACTTTCACTTTTAATTTCGACTCCAATATGAGAAGCAACTCATACGTTGGGACCTCAAGCGAGTGTCCCGTAAAATGGACTTCTACCTGCTTGTGCTCGATCGTTCTTTCAATCGGTGGGGGGCATTGCCACTTTGACCTTCTTCCCCTTTACCTCAATACTCCCAGTCTGGAGTAGTGGTATTGTGCCTTTAGCATATAAGTAGTATCTCCTACTGCCACCATTTTGGATGGCAGAGATTTCATCAACCGGAACGCCAATTGTGACCAGGGTCTGCAGGATATCTGCTGGTCTGGGACGCTCCGATTATGTCATGTCCTGGCAATCTAATAGTTGGCACCCCGGTTTCCTGTATGCCAACAACACACTATCGCCTCCACTTGTTTCTATTTCTGTCTGGAAATATGCCTCCAATTTCTTCCTGATATTTCCATTTCTCTCTTTGATACGATATAACTATTCAAAAATGAGGACAAGTGCGTGCACGGATGCCCACAAAATATTCTATATCTAAGATAGAAAGGATATTGAAAAATAAGCACACACGATAGTATATATTTGAGACAATGTGAATATTTCAAATGAGAACATTAGCGTGCCGATGCACACAAAATAATCTATATTTGAAGTAATGTAGATATTGAAACTGATAACATTAGTGTGCACTAATGCACACAAGATAGTCTGTATTTGAAATACAGAGTACACACACAAGATAGTTTTGTATGAAATAATGTATTAATAAAGAGATATTGATGTGCACACAAGAAGACAATTGAAGTGAGAAGAAAAGGCAGTGAGTAATATTCTGTAAGTAATACCTGGATACAGCACAGGTGTCCAAGATAGATTAAAGGCCACTAGTTCCTATCCAGGATCCTGAAATCTACATGTACGTGTGGTGTATTTTAGTCCCTGAAAAGTGGTGTACTGTGTCCACAGATCGCTTCGTGAGCGATATTGGAGAGAAGTTTTCTGTGTTTCCGTGCTTCTCAGTTGATTTTCTATTCTTATTCCTTACTACCCGTGGCTTCCTTGGAGGTATTGTGCTGATATCGCGCCTTATTGGTGTGAACTCTGATGATAAAATGGCAAGTTTGTTGGATTTGACCTACAAAATGAAGAGCAAAATCGCCACCTATTTCTCCATATAAAGTAATGTAGCCGTAGATTATATCCTGGATGATTCATCGTCTCTATATTAACAATAACCACAACAATGATACTAATACCAACAAGAACTACAAAAAAGTAGCAATTATAGGTAAGTGAATGAACAATGAGTTCAGTGTTAGGTCGACGCGATTTCTGTTCAATTTGTATTCTGTGTTAGGGATGTATTCTGTGTGCGGGATGTTTTCCTTCACGTCTGTGTTTAAAGCATATAAAACGGCGCGCTTCGCACCCATTTGAAAACGTTAGGATTACAAACCTAAACTTCAATGAAAGACTAACTACCCCAGATAGGGAAGCAAAATCACCAGTCACATTCAACCTGAATGACTCAACATCGGAAGCCAGTTACAATTTGGATAAAACCCGACCGATGTTGTCCCCCTGCACAGATAAGGCTAAAGACGATGACCCCGATATCCAATTCAAAGGGAGTAGCAATTGGATAGGGTATTCAGACCAAAAGGCCACCCTACCGCTATACGACCTTGTCATCTCCTATAGCCCCCCCCCCCCCCCGTATCGCAAAAATCCAAATGGCAGTGACACCAATAACTGGAAGTGAGGGATGACAGGAAGTCGTCACAATCTCAGAAACACCCACCTCACCCCAATCAAAGGAGATAAAGGAAAAAGGGGAATCAGAACCCAAAACTTATGCCTACACTGTCCAGGGTCTAGAGAAGATAGGGGAAAAACAAAAACTGACATTCCAAAACACATTAAAACATAACGAAGTGACAGTAACGCCAACTGGCAACACAACAGTCGCAACGTCGACACCAAACGCCATTAGACCTATATACGCTAAGGTGCATAACAGCCAGGTAGCAGGCCCCTCCAAAAAAGACAAGAAAGTCCAATGAAACTAAATGAGGCATTCCTAATCCCTGACTCACCTGAAACACCTAAACCACAAGGAAGCCCAGTCATACAAGGCAAGTGGAATCGACCAGTCAAAGGAATAACCAATATTAAAAATTCTGGAAAGGCTACAATACAGCCTGAGGTCAAAGGCAAAAACACCATGACAACAAAAGTAACGGAAGCATCACAACCATATATATAACAAAAATCCACACAATACAATAACTCCGACTCAATCTGTACTGAGCGTCAGCAAAGAAATCAATCATCCCATACCAATAGTAAAAGTGCTCGAACTTATCTAGGATGTAATCGACTAAGCACTCGCACTAAATAGAGACAATTTTGTACCGGTCGCAGTAGATCAGTCAAGCGCCATGGGTAATGACCACTTCCCAATATTTATCACTAAGCATATAAAAGCAAACAAGAACAATACCGAAGCTACCACAAGGTGGAGATTTGACAAGGCAGATCGGAAGATGTTTCGCTCTCTTTGTGGAGAGATTAGCAGAGATCGGCTGTACAACAACAATGTTGACACTTTAATGAAAACATTGTCAAGGCACTGACCTATGCAGCGGAACGATGCAATCCCAAAACGGGAGGACTAGGCAACAAACAATAAGTCCCTTGGTGGAATGATGAATGTAGGCAAGTCGTAGGGGGAAAAAGGGCCCTAAATAAATTTAGGCACACCAAAACTCACTTGATTTCTTTGCATGTAAAGAAAAAGAACGCCTGGTGAAGAGCACCGTATTCACAGCGAAGCAAAGCTCATATAAAGACTTCTGCTTGTCTCTAAACTTTAAGACAAATTCCAAACCAGTGTGGGATAAAATTAAGAAGATTAGGCGTAAAAGTACATTTTCGACTCCTAAGATATCCGGACTTATCACGGACGGCGAAAAAGCAAACAAATTAGCCACCCACTTTGCAGATATGAGCATAAACTATAATCATTCTCAAAAGTTTCAAGCACACAGAATTATGATAGAAAATGATCACCCTGAAATCTTCACGGACAGGGGAACCACTCCAGCCCCTTAAACGTAGATTTCATTGTACATGAGTGGCAAAAGGTACTCAGTAGGAAATAAACCACCTCACCGGGCGAGGACTAGCTGGGCTATGAAATCTACAAAAATCTCCCAGAAAATATCAAGCTAGCGATTTAGGATCTGCTGAATCTGACCTGGCGATCGGGGGAAGTACCTATTCACTGGAAACAGACGATCCCGAAAACCGGCAAGGACCCGGCGGATGTCAACTATTACAGACCCATCTTCCTTACCAACGACATCTGTAAGATTATGGAAAGAATGATAAACAATAGACTGAATCACCACCTGGAGAACAAGAATTTGATATCCCAAAATCAAAGCGGATTCAGTAACAAGCGATTTACTCTGGACCAATTAATTCGCTTGGAGTCAAGCATAAGACTGGCGTTCAACGCAAAGAGGAAGTGTGATCGCAATCTAATCGCAGTTTTCCTCTATCTTGAAAAAGTGTACGAACTAATGTGGACCAATGGTCTAATTTCAAAGATGAACCAATACGGAATAACAGGCCACATACACAATTGGATCTTAAACTTCTTAACAGGCCGAAAAATCCAAACTAGAGTGGGCAACCAATACTCTGATATACGCGAGCTCGAAAACGGACCACCCCCACCCCCTGGGTCAGGGAACTAAGCTCTATTCTCTTTAACATCATGGGTAACGACTTAGAAAAGTCGGTCGATCAGACCCCCCTGGATCTGTCCCAGTTTGCTGATGACAATGGAATCTGGAAAGCGGGCAACCCATTCAGCAAAACTGTGGTCGGCCGATTGCAGGCAGGGCTCTATGGAATCAAGCGATGGGTCGATAGGTGGGGCTTTAAGCTAGCCCCCGGCAAGAGAGAAGGGGTATTGTTTTCACCAAAACCTAAATGGCATAGGAAACCCCCAACATTATACCTCAATGGGATAGAAATAAAGTTTTAAAAAGTGGCTAAATTCCTGGGGATGCTAATCGATGAGCACCTTACATGGGGTAATCACATAGCAGAGCTAGTGAGAAGATGCGTGCATGATCTAAACCTTGTGAGGAATGTTAAAAGAACCGATTTTATTTTATTTTTTATTTTATTTTTTTTTGGGGGGGGGGAGGATCAGACCACACTTCATACGCTATACAAGACACTGATTCGGTCCAAAATTGACAATTGATGCCAGGCGTATGCCTCGGCCAATCCTAACTTATTAAAAATTGGATGGAATACAGTACCGGGCTCTGGCTATTTTCACCGGTGGTCTCGCTAGCACCTACGGGGAGGAACTAAGAATCCTAGCCGGAGATCCCACAAATCTGAGACGGGAAGAGTTACTGCTCAGGTATGCGACAGAGGTCACTATGCATGAAAAGTCGCACCCTACTAGAACAATGATAGAGAAATAGAAAAAATACTTTAGACACCAACTGCGGATGAATTTACCAGGGGGAAAAATCCATGATCTAAAACTGGAACTTAACATCAAAGATATCCAGACGGCCGCCCCATTGACCTGTAAATTGCCCAAAATAAATTTAAACGCACTCAAATATGGGGATAAACAATAATAATAATAATAATAATAATAATGAGGACTTTGTATAGCGCCTAATCTTTAGAAGCTCTAAGCGCTTTACAACATTATATAACACCTAAACAAACATATATAATGATATGATTACGAAAAAAAGAAAAAACAAACGCCATGAAATTAGAAAACAAAAACATGCTGAAAATAGTTAAGGTAAGAAAACATTAAGTCTTTAGGTCTATTCTTGCAGTCGAAAAAGGTGAGTTTTAAGAGCACTCTTGAATGAGATCACTGTGTCTTTGTGTCTAAGTTCAGTTGGCAATTCGTTCCACGTTGCTGGGCCCTGGTATGCAAAAGAACGTTGTCCGTATGACTTCATTTTGGTATTGGGAATAATGAGAATACGGGTGTCGGAAGAGGAGCGTAAGTATCTTGCTGGTATGTACACATGGGTGAGGTGAGATAGGTATGTTGGACTGGTGCCAGTCAGTGAAACGTAGCACAGAGAACAAATTTTGTGTTTGATTCTGGATCGAATGGGTAGCCAGTGTAGGATCCAGAGCAGGGGAGAGGTGTGCTCTGTTCGTGGTACTCTAAGAATGATACGAGCAGCTGTGTTTTGAACTTTTTGAAGATTCTGGAGTAGATACTGAGATGAACCATATAGAATTGAGTTACAATAGTCCAGTCTTGAAAGTACTAAGGAACACACAAGTGTTTTAGTGGCATCAACTGAAAGATAATTGTGAATGGAGCTGATACGTCTCAGCTCAAGGTATGCAGCCTTGCATATGTTCATGACATGTTGGTGCAATGAGAGTGTACTGTCTAGAGTAACACCTAGGTTTCGTACTGACTGTGTGAATTTAATATTGGTGTTGCTGATATTTATTGTTTCAGGTAAAGGATGTGAATGAGAAAGTCTTTGTGTGGTAATCAGAATGGCTTCAGTTTTATCATCATTCATCCATCTGCAGCTTGTTACATGTCATCCATGATTTCACATCGGAAATACACCTCTCTACACCTTGGATGGTAGCATCAACTTCAGTTGGGTGGCTAGATTTGTATATGTGGGTGTCATCAGCGTACAATTGGTGAGACACTGGGTGACGATCTATGACACTTGAGAGTGGTTGAGTGTATAGAATGAAGAGAACAGGTCCAAGAACAGAACCCTGTGGAACACCAAAACATAGATCAACTGGGCTGGAGTGTTTTCCATTTGCGGACACAATTTGTGTCCTGTTGACCAAGTAGGACTTGAACCATAGTAAGTCTGTATTGTCAATGCCAAATACATGATGGAGACGATGAAGCAATATATCATGGTCTATTGTATCAAATGCTGCAGACAAGTCAAGGAGGGTGAGGACTGTAATCTTTCCACTATCCAAAGCAGAGAGAAGGTCGTTAACTACTTTCAGAAGGGTAGTTTCGGTACTGTGGTGAGGGCGATATGCAGACTGTACATCGCTAAAAAGACTGTTTGAATTCAGATGAGATACAAGTTGGGATAGAACAACTTTTTCTAAGATTTTTGACATGAATGGGAGGTTAGAAACAGGGCGGTAGTTCTTTAAATCGTTATGGTCAAGTGTTGGTTTCTTCAGCAGAGGCTTTACAATGGCAGTTTTGAAAAATGATGGGAATTCCCCAGATGAGAGAGAAGTATTAATAATATCAGTTAGTGAAGGCAATATTGGATCTAAGCACTCAAGCAGCAGTGATGTCGGAATCGGATCAAGTTCACATGACTTTGGGGCACTCTTTATCATGATTGTACGCACTAAATCCATAGAGACCGGTTCAAATGGTGCTAACGGTTGACGCTGAAATTCTGTATCGCAACTGTATGGTGACGACGACTCAATTGAAATTATGTTGTCAAGCTTATCTCTAATGGTTTGTACTTTGTCACGGAAGAAATTTGCAAACTGGTCCGGAAGGTGGACTGGAAAGAAGGTAGTTGGAACTGGTGTACATTTGTTCCTTGACATTAGCTTGTTAGTAATCTCGAAGAGCTCTTTGCAGCTGGAACTTTCAGTGATCTTAGTACTGTAGTGGGCTGATTTCGCTGCATGGACTATGTTTAGGACATTCTTCTTAGTGGCTTCATAGATTTGCTTATGAATGGTGAGTCTGGTGGAAACCCAAAGCCTCTCAGCCTTACGGCGGTCTCTTTTAGCAGTGCGAAGCTGGTCCCTAACACTGCTATACCACGGAGAACACTGTTTAATTGATACTCTGCACTTGGTTGCTGGGGCATGTTTGTCAAGCATTGAACGCAGGCAGTTATCAAGTTGTTCTGCTGTAGGAGGTAGCAAAGTTGTTAGGATTGCTTGGATGTCATGCATTAGTTGAGTTCTATTTATCATACGGAGGTTTCTCTTAGTAGCAAATAAAGGTGGAGGGTTTGGGACTGATACGTCAAGATGGCATATAATGCAGAGGTGATCTGATGCAAGTTCGTGGGACACCAGGGAGGACTGTAGAATATTATCATCAGGTCTATAAAGAATCCAGTCTAAAATGTGACCATGTTTATGGATCGGTTGGCTCACTGACTGTTTGAGGTTGAAAACGTGAATGGAATCTAGCAGTTTTGATGTGTATGGGTTTCCAGGACAATCAAAGTGAAAGTTGAAATCTCCAAGAATAATCAGGTTGCAACCTATCGAATTTCCATACTCTAGGAGATTCGGAAACTGCTCCATAAAGAGAGATTCAGTCAGCTTATTTTTTCTACTAGGAGGAGGGCTGTAGAGGCAGAAAAAATGGACTGACCTTAGTTCCAGTGCGAGTGTGGTTTGGACTAGTTCAAACGATGTGTGGTTGAAATTGAATGTTGTAGTGTGATTAAGACGGTTGATCATGCAGTTCTTTGCGATGACAGCAATTCCACCTCCGCGGGAGTGGCGGGGGAACGACTTGATGGAGTAACCGGGGGGTGTTAGATCCGCGCACTTGGGCTCATCGCCTGATGTTTTTAGCCATGTTTCTGTTAGGAAAAAGATGTCGATATTCTGATCGTTGATAAAATTAACTATTTCTGTGCGCTTTTCCGGTGGTCCTACTGATTGGGCATTGAATAATGCGATGCGTAGTGGTATCTCTTGGATAGTTGACACAAAGGTTGACGATTTAAGAGGAATTTGAATTAGGTTATCTAAATTAACGACCGAGTTTTCAAATTGGCGTACCGGAAATGGCGAAAGGGAGATAACTGGAATTCTTCTTCCTGTTCTACGTCGGCCAGCTTTAAAACAACGTTTCTTTTTTCGCTTCTGTTTACATTTAAGTAATGATGAAGAATGTAGTCCCTGGTCGTTTAGTCTAGTGCACAATGTAGTGTGGAGAGCCAAGTAGTGGTCGTTTAAAGCAATTAATGAGGGTCTATCATAGCGTAAACGGGTGGACTGGCGAGTATCACGTGATGGCGGTATGTTTAATAACAAAGGAAGTTGTAGCAGTGGTGCAAGACGGCTGAGAAAAAGTCTAATAGTTCTCGTTCCAAGACAAGATGATGAAGAAACACATTCCAACAGAACAGCCAATGCATGATGAACACAATAACGTAGACGAAGACAGACAACAAGCACATAAATCATGAAAAACGGCACAAAAATCCGGAGCAGCTGCCTCAAGCCTGTTAAGCGATAGCGGCCCAATTATCCCATATAATTAACAACCCATATAATTAAGGGCCAAAATTCTCACCGAAATAGAAAGTAGATATGAGGGATATACCAAAATTTACACAGACAGTTCTAAATCACCAGACCCAGCACAAAGTGTAGCTGCAGTGGTGATTCCAGAGGAGGGCATAACGCTGGGGGCGACGCTGCCTGATAACTGCTCCATTTATACGGTCCAATTTCTGGCCTTCAACCAAGCAATCAAATGGCTACAAGCATCTAAAGCGGTTATAGTTAGCGACTCCCTCAGTGTTCTGCGATCCCTGGAATCAAGTAACTTGACCAATAGAGAAAATCTGTTACGAGAAGTCTACTTGAGACTAAAAACCCTGGAAAAAAATAATCACACCATAGAATTTATGTGGGTGCCCTCCCACATAAACATTCCTGGAAACGAAAGGGCAGACAAGGAAGCTTAGAACAGGCTAAAAGCTGCGGAAGTACATCACGTGGACTACACGGTACAGGAAATATATTGTATGATTAGGTATACAATAGACCAAAAATGGCTGGGGGAATGGGACAATTCCCCCAAAGGGCGCAAGTTAGCTGAAATGCTCTTGCCCCTAACCTGGCAAACCCATATGACTCCTAAACACAATCAGAACTGGCAAAAACACTACTAGCCAGCAGCTTTGGAACATTTTTTCCAGGCATAAAAGAGCTAGGAATAAATTGCCCACACTGCCAACCCAAGAAACGCTCTGTCACATACTCAATGAATGCCCTAAATACAGCACAGAAAGAATCAAATTCCAGGATAGAAGACACTAAATGCGCCAAAACAAGTACCCGGATTTTCTAAAGACACGAAGCAACAACATCATCTCGGTGTACTCGAATATCATAGGGAACGTCTCAGATATTGGGAAAAGAGGAAACCTTTAAATCCGGTCAATGGACCAAACCTCCCGAGCCAAATGCATACATCGCATACCTAACAAAATTTAAATCCACCAAAGCAGAACTTGTCTTGAGAGGGAGAGGAAGGGCTCCGCCAAAGACGGAAGGGATAGTATACTGGGCCCATTCGGGGTAGTCAGTTTGCAAGGAGCGGCCTATCCCGACCTCAGAGGCGAGAGAACCTCTGCTCTCTTAAATAAAGACCAGTCAGAAAAAACTAAAATTATTAAGATACAACCAAATGAATAAGTAATAATACTCACTTAACACAACTCCTTAAATCAATTTACTTACAAAATTTATTGCAAAATAACATAATTCCCCCACCAAATAAATATGTGTCGTAGAGCATGTGTACTTATCTCCCATTACCACTTTCTCAACCTCTAACGCATCCAATTCCGATGAAGCCACTAACAAATTGCATTGAAGCTCCTCCTACTACAGGAATTTTCAAATTAACATAAGGAGTTGGAATCCTGGCAGGCGACCTTTATCTCTACACCCCATAAAACTAAGAAATATAAGGTTGTCCTAAGTCCATACCACCAGGGCCGGCTGCACAAGGTGGTAACATTGATTTCAGAAACTCATAACTGCCCCATAACTATCTATATGAGGTGGTCCTAAACCCAGACCATCACAAGCCAGCGGCAGAATGCGGCAATCATTGGAAGGAAAGAAACTCCCTTCAACTATAGACAATCCCCACAGCTTAACCAGTATGAGGTGGTCCTAAACCCACACCATCAGGGGCCACTGCACAATGCAGTAACAGATTAACTGCAATAGTTGCATAGACACACAAATAATAAAGAAATTCGCCATACCAACAAATACCACTCCTTAAAAACTCTGTCTCTCAAACTATCTTTGACGTTACTACTTAAGCCATCAGTACAGCGATATGCCAAATTAAAAAAATTAGTGTAAGACGACAAATTCTTTATACATTTTGGCACACCAATTAAACTTAATATAATCTGGACCCAGCGGAGCCCCCAGGGTCGACGGCGCGCCCTATGCTGAGCTCTTTGTCTCAACTGCCTCGCCAGACATACAACCATACAGGTAAAAATTGTAATGCATCGTACATGCCCGTAGGGCCGAACACGACTATAATGTAAGATCAGTCAGTCAGACCCATTTGACGAAGAATTAAATATTGCACGGTGTGCAAATTAACTCAACGTACATGGCCGAATGGCCGCACACGTTGTAAATTCAAAGTAACTACCAGTAACTAGCAGTCTCGACATTTATCGCCGATCGTGTGTAAAAGAAGAATGGCTAGCCAGCACTGCAAAGTCGGTAACCCTTTGGACAGAATGTAACACCTCCTGGACCGAGTGGAAGAGTTAAAGGTCTATCCCCACAAACGTCACCTGAAGAGGGAGATGACCTCTTTAAACGCAGCCAAGACACTTATAACAGAAGTGATAGATGAGGTTGTGATGAAGATAAAGGCTGAATAGGCGGAGGAAAAGGGGGTGAAGAAGCAAGAGAGAAGGGAGATGGAATTCCAGTGTCTCAACTACAACTGGATGAGGATGCAGAAGAAAGTGCGTCAGCGAGGGCATAAAAACTGGATCCCTTATGAGGAAGACTGTGGGAAGGAGGCCAATGAGATCAGTTTTAGGCTCATTGTCTCCACCAAGATAATTTGGCTTAAAAGATGTGCGGTATGTGGTACCTGACCCTGGAGGTGTAACGGCCACTAATAATGAGTAGTGGCAGAAAACCAACTGCCTTTTTCAGGTCCATCCAGATCTCTAGAAAAGAGAGGTACTACTCATTTGCCAATTTGTGTTTGTATCCTTGTGTATGTCTATGTTGACAACTAAAACTTAAAACCCCTTACCCCTTCTCTCTTATGTGTAATAGTGTGTTTGTGTGCGAGGGTATAGTGTGTCTAGAAACACTCCTACCCTTGTGTGATAGTATATTATGTTTGTGTGAGAGGGTATAGTGTGCTGATAAACGCTCCTACCCTTGTGAGTAGTATATTATGTTTGTGTGTGAGAGTGTGTATGTTTCATCCCACTTTTTTTACATTCTAACCCCCTCTTGTGTGATAGAATATTTGTGTGTTTGTAAGTATAAAGAGTGCACATAAACACTCCTACCCTTTTCGTTATATAGTAGGGTTGTGTATTGGATTGTAATCAAAAAGCGGCTGCTGGATTGTTGGGGGTGTGTGTGCAATCAAAAAGTAGTTGCTGAATTGTAGGGTGTTTTTGTGTGTGTTGGATTGCTATTAAAAAGCAGTTGATGGATTGTAGGGTGTGTGTGTTGGATGGTAATCATAATACCAGTTTTTTAATAGGATTTCCAGTTTGTCCCCAGACAGGTCCATCTGTCCCTTAATTATTAAGGCAGGCTGGAGACAAGATAAATCCTAATGTTAATTTCACATTGTCCCCAGAGAGGCCCATGTATGTAAACATATGGGCTAATGTAAATTCCCATATGTCCCCAGATAGCCCCACATTACTACTAGAGTGCAGAATGACTTAAAAATACTCATAATATGAAGCATTATATTCCGAGCTTTCCAAAAAAAAAATTATCAAAGGGCAAGCTGACTGGATAATTGAACTTGCCTTCGGAGATCTGAGCTTGCCCCAAAACATGACAACAATAAACATCACAGCTAAAGTTAAAAAAATATGGTGAAATGAAATATAGGATGTTTTAAGGAAATTGCACTATATTGTACAAATATGGAACGTTTGTTTTCTTTTTATCTTTGTTTACACCTTAAAAGCAAATGTCAGTAATTAAAGTTATCAAAAAAGATATACAGGGCTGATCAAATCCCATAGTCCGATATCCTGAACTATTCATTTTCAAAGTTGGACAAGTAAAATTTTACAAGGCGCCAGTCCAGGACAAGAGCTTTGATTTTGGTTGAAACAAAAATGAGATCAGACCCGATATATGTAAATAGTACATGTTGATATATCTGTAGATGAAGAAAAAAAAGGAAGGGTAGGAGTGCAGATATAGTTAGAAGAGTAAAGACATACATATACATGTATATAGATAGACAGATAAATGTATAGGTAGATACGGATTTTGGTAATGGTTAGATTTTGAAGAAAGAGAGATGTTTAGGTAGAAGTCGTTAAACTGAAAAATTAAACAGACAAGAACAGAAACATTTTAACTTAATTTTAATCACGTTTTAATATTTCATAACATTTTTCTTTATCTACATTTCCACTTAAAGTTCAATTGATCATGCGGATTCAAGTATCCATCCAGTAAGAAAAGAAGGTAAAACCAGGTCCCTCACTGAAATATTCCATATCAATGAATTTACTCTTTTTTTTTTTTTTACTCGTGAATACTGCCACTTTTTCCATTACAAATTATATGTTTCTTATAGTATTCTGTTGCGAAGGTAACTAGCTTGAGGTTCTATCACAAAGTAAAATAGAGTACTTCCACTTGGCAACTAAGATTTATAACCACTAATACTGATTTTTGCTTTGTCAAATGAATATGTACTATTGATATCCAGTTTATGTCACCAGCAACTTTCTGTGCAAATCAAGCAGTTTAAATGCCATGCTACCATGTTATCTCAGGTTCTGTGACTGACTAAATATTCTTTCATATACTTCACATTATTATAGTTTATTTATAAATCATGATGCTTTGAATGTTGTTTCAGAGTTTCACTTTGAGGAAACTCTATATCATATTCTTTACATTGATAAGGTTTTTCTCCACAGTGACCCATTTCTGAGGCATGGAAATTCCAACCTGTGCATTTTTATGAGGCACGTTGATTTGGCCCTGAACATCAGTCCTAATTACCCTTGATTCGCCTAGACTACTGTTTAGACCTGTGGTTTCCAGCCTTTTTTGCTGCAACCCTAAATTGACCACTAAGAGGACCTCCCGACCCTCAGGCCTATGGTACGATTTAAACATTTTCTTCTGATGACCCTTCGCAACCTTACTTGATGACCCACTGCAACCCTGATATGGGTCGCTAACTGAGGTCAGGAACGACTGGTTTTAACCTTATCGGCCCATAATATCGCACATATGTACAATATAAACTGAGGGAGCTAACGAGTCGCTGATGTCACGCTTAGGTGTGCATAACTGAATAAAGGTTAGATTATTTTGAGATTATCTTCAACGTTTATGATAGTCAGATGATCAGAGAATCAATTTTGACTTAACTGGACCAACTATTGATCAAATATCAGCGTTTGTTTCATTGCCCATAAAATTATAATCAATTTGACCAAAATGTGCAAACTAATGCAGCTCGCGAAACCAGACCTCAAAGGTAAGTGGACAAACTTTAATTGTGTTTTATTGGTGATTAATTTGCTTCAATCGTCAAAATGTTTAAAAAATTTGGGTGTTTAAATTAATGTGTTATTCAGTAAGAATTTACCCGACATCACGCTCAATGATTTATTTCGTGATTTGGAATTACTAGAGACTGAATAACGAGATGGAATCATTTTTTTAATTAGATCTGTTTGTGAAATGGTAAATCACGATGGCTCAAAGAAGTTTATTTTCTTTTCTGTCTCAGTCTGAGAAACGACCTGCCAGTGATGTTCATTTTGACCTGGAGACTCCAAAGAAACCAAAAGTTAGTAACAATTCTGTTTCTTACAAACACTGTACAAGTGTTATTCTTTATTCAAGATTCTGTTCCTTACAAACACTGTACAAGTGTTTTTCTTTATTTAAGATGTCCATTGTGTCTTCTCAAGTGTCTGTCTAGAGTCCATTGTGCATTCTTAAATGTGTTTTCCGGTGCCCTGCCTGACTAAACATTTTACCACATACTTCACATTTGTAAGGCTTTTCTCCGCTGTGAATTCTTAAATGTGTCTTCCAGTTGCCTGCCTGACTAAACATTTTCCCGCATACTTCACATTTGTAAGGTTTTTCTCCGCTGTGGATTCTTAAATGTTTCGTCTGGTTTCCTCTATCAATAAACGTTTTACAGCAAACTTCACATTTGTAAGGTTTTTCTCCACTGTGGATTCTTAAATGTGTCTTCAGGTCTCCTGCCTGAGTAAACATTGAACCGCACACTGCACATTTGTACGGTTTTTCTCCACTGTGCTTTCTTAAATGTATCTTCAGGTGTCCTGTGTGAATAAACGTTTTACCGCATACTTCACATTTGTATGGTTTATCTCCACTGTGGATCCTTAAATGTGTCTTCATGTGCTCTGCCTGACTAAACATTTTACCGCATACTTCACATTTGTAAGGTTTTTCTCCACTGTGCACTTTTAAATGTCTATTTAGGCTCCCTTTCTGACTAAACATGCTACCACACACCTCACATTTATAAGGCTTTTCTCCGCTGTGGATTCTAAAGTGCGACTTCAAGTTTCTAGAAAGACTAAACATTTTACCACATTCGACACATTTGTACGGTTTTTCACCATTATGAATCCTTAAATGGCTCTTCAGATATATGAGGGCACCAAAGTCTTTACCACATTCTTCACATTTGAAAGATTCCTCTCCATTGTGGATTCTCAAATGTTTCTTCAGGTTCCCTAAATGACTAAACATTTTACCGCATACTTCACATTTGTAAGGTTTTTCTCCACTGTGGATTCTAAAATGTGACTTCATGTTATGAGCATGACTAAACATTTTACCGCATTGTAAACATTTGTACGGTTTTAAACCAGTATGAATCCTTAAATGGCTCTCGAGATATGCTAAAGCAACAAACTCTTTACCACATTCTTCACATTTGTAAGATTCTTCTCCATTGTGGATTCTTAAATGTGTCTTCAGGTTATGGGCCCGACTAAACATTTTCCCGCATACTTCACATTTGTAAGGCTTTTCTCCGCTGTGGATTCTTAAATGTATTGTCAGGCTAGCTGTACGAATGAACGTTTTACTACATACTTCACATTTGTAAGGTTTTTCTCCACTATGGATTCTTAAGTGTATTTTCAGGTCCCCTACCTCACTAAACATTGAACTACACACTTCACATTTGTACGGTTTTACTCCACTGTGCCTCCTTAAATGTGTCCTCAGGTTTCCTGCGCCCCTAAACATTTTACCACATACTTCACATTTGTAAGGTCTTTCTCCACGGTGGATTCTTAAATGTGTCTTCAGGCTTCCTATCTGACTAAACATTTTACCGCATACTTCACATTTGTGAGGTTTTTCACTACTGTGGATTCTTAAATGTCTCTTCTCGTTCCCTATCTGACTAAACATTTTATCAGATAGACTATACTTTTATGTTTCTCTCATTTGTGGACTCTGAAATGTGGACTCGGGTTCCCTGTTCCGCGGCGATTAGTAATCAATGTGAAAAATGTGACAACCAGTGTTTTGAATCAGCACTCTTGTCCGTGCTGCATCATGTAAACGATATTTCAGACCAGCCTCGAAAATACTAACAATACATGGGCGAACTTAAGATCGGCAGCATAGAATTCCCTGTGCAAGTTACCTGCATCAACAAATTTGAGCGACTCAACCCTGACATCGCTATTATTGTGTTTGTTTGGAACAAAGGCCCACAGCCGATTCCACTATCCACGGTGAAAAGCACGCTGTTCAACATTGATTTATTATTGTTGAGCAGCGTGGATAGCTCAGTAGTGCGGTATCATTATGTGTGGATAAAGATGTTCCACGAATGGTATACGGGCACACTAAGTACAAGGGTAGGAAACGTGCATGCAAACATTGCATGCATGTATTTAGCACACAACAGTTGCTCGCGAAACATGGGTTTTACTGTGGTGGAATTAGCGAAATGTCGCAGCGTACAATCATGCTAGAACCCGGCAAGAATAGTCTGAAATTTACCGCGGTGCATCGAAAAATGAAAGTCCCATGTATCATCTACGTGGACTCCGAACATATCCCATGCGGGTTTTCCTACACTGTAGTCAGATGCGATAGAGTGACTGAGCCACCAAGGTTATATCGTGGCCAGGATTCCGTGGAGGTCGTCTTTAAATCGCCGGAGGTTACAGTGAAATGGATTCGGCAACAGCTCTCCTGGCCAGCGGACATGATTATAATCCCCTGATTACACGCGCATGTTTTCCGTGACCACTAATTGCTGGATATATGAATGAGCTTCAGCTCCACCGATGAAAATGTTTGCGATCACTGCCACAATACTGGTACGTACAGAGGAGCTGAGCACAGTGCAATGTACAGTTGCGAATTTACCCAGGCAAAACAAGTATTCCGGTATGTGCTTCATAACATGCGCGAGTACGATGGTCACTTGATCATGCAAGGGATCGCGACAGCGGCCATTTCTCCAATAAGTGTCATCCCCAATAATATGGAAAAATATATGACGTTCAGGGTTGGTCAGCTGCAGTTTATTGACTCGCTGCAGTTTCTCAATTCAAGCCTGTACAAACTCGTGAGCAACCTTGCAGCGAATGGTGCAACGATACACACAATCACTCGTCGATACGGTGATGCCAAGAATGAAACGTTCGGCTTGCTCACTCGTAAAGGAATCTATCCCTACAAGTACATGAGCGAATGGGACAAGTTTACTGAAACTCAGTTGCCACCAATCGAGGCCTTTCATTCATCACTCTCTAAGAAGACATCTCCACCAACGACTACGAGAATGCAAATAAAGTCTGGTCTTCGTTTCGTTGCCAAAAACATCGGTGACTATCACGATCTTTACCCGCGCACCGACGTACTTTTACTTGCAGATGCTTTCGAAGCCTTCCGCGACACTGCATTGCGGGCGTACAAGCGTGACCTCGCACATTACTTTTCGTCCCCGGGAATGGCTTGGTACGCCTTCTTAACGAAAACAAAGAGTTGGAACTGCTGACAGATATCGATTAGCATCTGTTTGTCGAACGAGGAATCCACGGCGGGATTTCTATGGCGAGTCATCGCTACGCTAGCGCGAACAATCCGCTCGTGGACAGATATGACCCTTTTATCCAACAACTTGTACGGTTCAGCGAAGGTGAGTTTACTTGGATCGATCCCGCGGATGTAGACATACACACACACGTACTCGATTATAACAGCAATAGCGACTATGAATAGTTCTTTGAAGTTGACCTAGAGTATCCAGACGAGCTTTATCAAGCCCACAATCATTATTCGCTAGCCCCGGAAGCGCTGTCGTTGCCGTACGCAGTGAGAAAGCTAAGCAAAAGTTGACAAAGCTCATTTAAATTGGCGCATCTGTGCTGGATTTGTCTAAACTACTAATGTACGAGTTTTGTTACGACAAAATCAATCCACGATACGGTGACAAAATAAAAATGCTTTGCACGGACACCGATTCTTTGCTACTACACATAACAACAAACAAGGTCTATGCAGACATGGCTGAACCAAGTCTAAAAAAATGAATTTGATCCCAGCGAGTATCATCGAGACTACCTACTGTTCAGTAACACTAACAAGAAAGTCTTGATAAAATTCAAGACAAGTGCGCAGGCAAGCCCGTCGAAGAATCCGTGGGACTGCGCCCCAAAATGTACTGGATTGTGCTTGGCGGCTCCAAAAACATTAAGAAAGCAAAAGGAGTTCCCCCAGTTGTTGTCGTGAAAGATCTCAAGTTTAACACGCATATGGAGTACTTACGCGAGCGGCGCTAATTCGCACACACAACCAATCTCATCCGGTCACATAAACATCGCATAGGTGTGTATCGTTGTACCAAGGTGAGAGATTTTCACCGTTCGGACACCAAATGATGGATTTTCCCTGATGGTGTTACTACTTACGCGCAATGGCACGATTTGATCCCAAAATAAATCTTTGCTGTAGTTCCGAATCCGAGGGAATGACTTGCAATTTATCTCGCACAAATGCTCTACTAGGAGGCTTTGCCTCCCATGGTTGGATCGGCGCCAAATGGTAGCGGTATAGTTGCCCAGGAAAGTCAATCGGGTCTGAGATCGTAAATACATCCACGGACCATACCAGGTAAGTAGCACGACGTTGCCCGTCTTCTAACTCCCCCGATGCATACAGATACCTAACGAAATTGTTTCCGAGTGGGCCTAACGTGGGTGGTTGTGAAACTGTTTTGTGGGTAACGGTGACAGTCTTCTGCCAAATCGCCTCAGTGGGTTTTAACCCAAATGCGCGTGTGGTTTCATTATTCAATGCTGCTGTGACTTATCGAAGCCGTGTCACCCACTCGTGAGAACAGTTCTTGCGCGTACTGATGCCCGAATAATCATTCCACAAGTGTACGGTTGAATTGTTCCACAATGGCCTGGTCGCGATGTATGCTGACATGTCCAAGACGAATCCGCACCTTATGTTTTGCTAACAACGCAGTAACGGCTCTGAGAAATTGTTTGCCCGGGTCCACCTGTAGACGTCGTGGTATTGTTAGCGGTGAACGTCCATCGATGCGTCTGAACGTGTCTGCGACACTTGGTGAATCTATGGAAATCAGCGGCTCAGCTTCATTGTATCTGCTGGTAACATCCACGATGGTTAACGCGTACTTGTATGTGCGTACCCTATAATGTGAAAGAAACAAAAGATCCGCCTGATGAACTTGTTTGGGCGTTCTCATATCAAACCATCCACTGGAAATCTTTCTTGGTGCGAGTAAGTAAATCTGCCACAACGCTTGTTTGGGAAGCCACTATTAAGCGACCCCGTGGGCGACTTTTGCCGCGCTCGCTAACCTTTCAAACGACTGCTTCACCCTTCCAATACCCATGCGGACTGTAGTATATTTTATCCATGTTATAATACGGTTTTCATACCTCCTTTGATGGCCATCTGGCAATTCTTTCTCCGAGTGTTCAAGTCATGGATGAGATTCACATCAGCACGTTGACGCGCTTGGATATCACTTGATGCTCTGTACGCGAGATCATGTCGGTAACATTCAGCATCGACGAGGTTTACAGGTTCTTCTCCAGGCTTCGGTCGATTGTTAGAGTTCAGTCGTATATCCAATCGTGTCACAGGCCCGCAATAAATGTATCCAGGGATATGCTTTTCGCCTGGATATTTACTCCACAGTGCCTCAGGTACCTGCGTTAACGCAGCAGCGATATCACCGCGAAACTTTTTTTAGACCCTGCTCGTGAGATGCTTTTGTCTCAACCGTTCTCACAAACGTAAATTTGTTTCCTCCACATCGGGCACACGCTCCCGCGATTACGACTGTACCATCAAGTGTTTGAACCCGCGTTGGATTTGCAGTACGAATTTTCATGCGACATCGCACACAATATGAAGACACGATTGAGTTACAACAATTCACATTCAGCATGGCATCAAGAAAGAAAAAAAGTTGAAGATTTTACCGTCATTGACTTCTCTGCACAGGAAAAGCCCAGACCACCCAAGTACGGTGACATGTTTCCAAACTCAGTTCGCGCACTAATCATGGATCTGGGAAAACTGAACTGTCGTTGAATCTGATCATGTGATGATATCATAGCAGAGCATGCTTACTGACGCCGGAAAACTGCCCGCAAACACCTGGAACTGATCCGTAATGTCATAGCCGACCGGAAACGTGTCAAACATATGTTACAGTGGCGACAGACTGCACGGGAAGAGACCACAGAGGGCTTTGAACAAATATTGGCTCCGCTGAATAAGCCAGTAAAAGAGATGATAGGAACAGAAGAAAACCTGGTCCTGTTGTTTCGATAGCCAAATGAGTCAAGGATATTAAGAAAGCCACGAGAGCATCTGCGGAGACTGTTGGACGCTTGCCATAGGCGATTGCGGGAATCCAAGAAGACATCGGAGAAATTAGAGAGACCGTTGGTGGGATTGCAAAAGGCACCCATGTACTTGACGAAGACTTCAGACCTCCACTGCCACCCGTGTACAAGTCAATGAAGAAAACATCGAAGCAATTATTAAATGAACGAGGTCGCCAGTGGATTTTTGAAATCCCACGCTTGCCGCTCTTACCTTATCCCCCGAGTAGAAACAGCTCGTGTTGAAAACACCATAGAATGTAAATGATTTATGGACCAAGTGGGTATACAGGGAGATTACTGGATACAAAGAAGCTTCTGGCGATCCGTGGGTAGCCTATAATCTAATACTAGATACATTTCAAGATGGAGACCTTGACCAAGGCAATGCAATCTTTCTAGAGATTATGCAATGATCAGAGGAGGGAAAAACCATAAAACGAGGTCGCAGGCGGCAAGCACGTCCATGCGAACCCGAACTCGAACTCGAACCCTGGGAAGAATCTCCACTGATATTATTTTCCCGATCCAAAGACACGAAAAAGAAGAACTTTACCAGGTTGGTAACAGAAATTAATCAAGGGCAAGCGCAACGAAAACGTACAGTTACACCCCCACCTACACACCAACAGCAACAAAGACGTGTATGAAATGAAGAAGTGCAAAGAAGACCTGCAATCAGCAGAGAAGAAGAACATGCCAGATTTATAGAAAAAAAAAACAAAACAAACAGGCGGCTAGCAAAACAAACAAAAATTCCAACGACTGGAAAAGGCCTTCATGGACCGTGTGACCCCCATGACCTTCTGGATCGTTTGGAAACACTCGTGGGGTCGGTTCGCGCGGGCAACAACACACCAGAAGTCATCAATGAAACCGTATCGATTTATTAGCGGTTGCTCACCAACGACATCATTGACCCGGGAACGTTTCGCGGATTGTTGCACAAACTCATTGAAGACATCGATGATGTATATAACACCGATGATGAGTTCTGATGCGATTCTTCGATGATCACGATCTCGTCTACGAAACCAGAATTCAAAGTGGTTTTCTCTACACCAATTACTGCTAGGGAAGGTCGCGCACTCGAAATCGCACAAGCGTCCTTGCAAGTTTATTACAGTTGGCCTAATATCCGAAAGCGACCGTTTGGAGGCATTCCCGTGAATAACTCGTTTACGTTTGCGTGGGAGGGCGATTAAAAAAGGTACCTGGAACGTTATTGGACTTCCTACGGGCGCGTACGACATTGACCCAATCAATGAAGAGATCCGACGAAGGATTTCGTTGGTAACTGGCAAACACTCTAAAATCTATATACACGAACACGATCATATAGTCAACTCTGCCACCTCGATCGAATTTCCACAGCACGAGGTTGACATCACACAGTCATCTCGGAGAACAGTTCTCGGTTGGCCAGAATATATTAATGAGATTCCCGCAGACGAACAAATCTTAAGCACATGACCTGGAGGGTCCGGATACCATATCTAGCCAGACATGTTAGAATCACCACCACGATGCAGATTAAGCTGAATTGTGACGCCACCAGTTGTAGTTACGAAAGCGGAGCTTCCAGGAGAGTAGCCTCTGATGGTTTCATATTGTTTGGGTTCTCCCCGAATTTGCCACCGGGTACTTTGTTCTCGATTACTCCCAAGGCGCCCGTGTATCTTCCATGCCACAATCACAGGTTTACGCAGCTTTGTTTTACTCTTGTGGAACGGTACGGGCACATGTTAGATCTCCGCGGTGAGACCTTGACAATACAACTGTACATTACAGATCGATCTAACATTTAAATATAATGACTGTGGTACGTGGACGTGTGATACCTTTGCGTGTTGTGAACGCAAGAAAACCGGTTTACATGACATATTACGGAAATGGTCTTGGTGATGTTGTCCAGGGAATGTTTACAGGAGCCCCAAAGAGTCTAACGGCCCTAATCTCGCGCGCTGCACCTATTGCTAAACAAGTTTCAATGCTAATCGTTGATAACATCAAAAGCGTTGCTGCGGATCGGTTGACAAATCTGGGATTGCAAGCGGTTCAATTGATTCGAGATCGACTACGAGGATTAGTAGCTCTTTCACCATCAAAAGCAATTACATTTCCATCAACAGCAACAATGCCAGCTCCAGTTGGTAAAATCATCAATGAAGCCGCTCTGCAACGTATAGCCGATTTGATGCATGCAAATGCGGCAATGGGAAGCAGATTACAGTTGTGGACGCGAGCGGCGAAGCCACCAAAAAGGTATTGGACTAAACCAATAGTGTATAAGTAAAAACAATGGCCCAAGTCAAAGATATACTCGATACCTCGTTTGATGTGGGTGCGCCTGTGAGAGTAGATCGAAGCGAACGAGATTTTCAGTATAATTTGTACCCGGCTAGGGACCTCAGGCCACTAAAAATATAATTACAAGTCCAGGACATGTCTAGTTTTTTTTCTTCACCGTGAGGCTTTCTTGAAAATAGAGGGAAAACTTGTATGCGCCGACAACGGTAACAGTTTCGCCGCCGGTACCAAGATTGAATTTGTCAACGCATTATGGCGTTTTTCAACAGCGAACGTTATTCCATCGACGGAATGGAAATCGAAGAAATTTTCGACAACGTTGAAATTGCCAGGACGATTATCGAACTCGCCAGATACAGTGACGAATATGCAAAATCCGCTAGCCGGTCTATGGTGTTTCACAAGGACGCAAATACCTATGCAGATCATATCCGATATACTATTGGAAACGTCAGAAACGCGGCAGGAAGTGCTGAATCTTCCGCTGTAACTGCCATCAATGAAAATTACAACCTTGGATTTCAACAGCGCACATGACAACTTCATGGAGGTTCATTGATGTTTTGTGTGCGATTTCTCTCAATTATACATTCGGGATTTGCAGAGATATTCGCAAGGTTATTTATGGAGCCAAACACACATTCACATTAAGCCGTAAGGGGTACCGCCAACGATGCAATTTGGCATTATGGCGGCGTTGATGATGGCAAAGCTGAGTTGTCAACATGAACATTGTGAATGCCTGTGCTAACCCCTTTGCTGACCACAGAAGACCGTTTCTTGTCGTTTATGCAGTCTGGAAGCGCGTAGACGCTGTCGCTTCTCAAGCACCCAAGCGACGTTCAGGGACAGTTTACATGGCAAATAAGTACCCAACATTGTCTCAGCGCACCAAAACACGTGTTCGTGGCGTTTCACAATGCAAATATAGTGAATGATCAAGAGTATAGTACGAGACTATTTGACAAGTTAGGAGTGTCTGAAGTTTCTCTGCGGTTAAACGATCAGGAATCCTATTAAGAAATTTTGCTTAACTTCACAGACAATAAAGTAGCACATTCATAAGCTGTGGTCTTTCATGTGCCGAGACCAAAACGTTGATACAGATCTGTAGATTTCCCAGCAAGATTTTACCACGTTGTACCCGAGTTACTATGTTTCATTGGAACACCTGGAGTTGTTCAAGCAGTCAATGGTCGACATGTACTTTCATGCACGTGGAGGTGGGTCCCGCCAGCGGTTACCCCATAAAATCCATTGTTGTGATCCTCTCCGACAAGACTATGTTGTTGGAGGGCGTAAGTGGCCGAATGAGGGTGATTGACGCGGATATGGAAAATTCGTAATTGTTGTAATTGAACAGCATAATTTAAAATAATGTCGTATCACGGAGGTAAGGTTGTATTTTGACTCGTATTGGCTTGCACCGCCACTTGGAGTTGTTGGTTATGTAACCAGGGGCGCTCAACGACTACCGCTGCTTTATTCAACGCTGCCGTTGCAAACTCGTCTGGAAGGTCCCATATGTAGACATCTTGTTATTGATGCACTGCGTGCACTCGAGCGTTTACCAACCCCACGCGCACTTGTGGATTTTTCATTGTCACTTAAAATGTACGCTTAATAGTATACGAAATGCCTATTGACATTTACAGACGCGCAGTTGTCGCAATCTGACGCGGCGCTGATCTGGATCTGAGCAGGTTTGCTACCAAAGCGGATTTGATTGAGTTCACTAGCCGGGTAGTTAGTTACTTCCACCTGAACGAGCTTGTGATTTTCCAAGATCAAACTGGAAAACTTAAAACGTCTAGCGTGGACATCAATGACTTTGTTTTGAAGCTGCGAGGCGCATCGCAAAGAACCTAGTTGAAATAAATGAAATCGGGAGAATAAGAGACGCCGGCGTGTTGGTTGCCTTTATCAAAGACTACGTCAATACAGGTAATGCTGGTATGAAACAAAACGTGGATGTAAAGGTCGTAGAGGTGCCCTCACCACCACGCGTAGTAACTTCATGGAACATAGTTAGCGGAATATTAACCAAAGAAGCGGAGCAACAAACTAACGTTTTAACGTTAGCAAAAAAGGTCGACTTGTTTTCCTTTCTATTGAAAATGGTTTTGATAGACATAGTCTTACATCTTAAAGGTGCGCGAGTCCGGATCATACTTGTTTATAATAACCGGAAGGAAAAGCGGGTTGGGTCAAATGGCGATGTTGATAAGTGATCGCGGCATCGTGATTTCCTAGCATATATATCACGTATCAACAAAACTGTCATTGGTGTTAGTTAAAATGTTTTCACAGGTACAGTATCAACATCATTAATCGCTGGAGATGAAATTCAGTTCGAAGGAATTAACATATATCCGGACGGGTTCTTAACCGTCTTTGGTGTTTGTGTTTAAGATTTGTTATTACACATGTGTATTGGATTCTGAATGCGATGAGGATGATGCGGAATTTACCGACTGGGTTTTGGATCAGATAAAGCTGATGCTAACATCGATAGTAATTTTGTTCCACTTGTCGATAAATATCTGCTTCAGAGTTGTGTTACCAAGCCCTCATAACGCTCAAATATAATCTAAGCGATGGAAAGATAGAAATTGACGGTTGGGACCACCCTGATGCACCACTACCAACTCGAGTCCAGCTTAGAGTCCTAGCATTAGCAAGCGAAAACGCCAGACAAAAAGATACGCCACCGTCATGTGTAAAATCAGCTAAAGACAGTTTCTACAATGATGAACTGCAATTCACCGCCAAATCCACCCAATTACATGCTTCATATGTTAAGCCAACATTAACTCAACTATGAAGAGAATGATCACGACTGTTATTCAACAAGGACGAATTTGTTAGCGTAACAGTTCTTGGACGAAAAGGATCGTTAAAGGATAAAATGTAAAGGCGTAATCTGTATGTTTCTAAGTGAACGTGGTGCCAAACCTCAGGAACGCACAATCACTGGATACTTAAATTTCCACAGGAAGATATTTTCTATGATTGCACGACGTTTGTATCAGTGAAGAAAAGTGCTTGGTTGGAAGTGCGTGCGCGTGTTGCAACTGAACATGGCAAGCCTGTCGAGCAATAAGTCTCCACGATGACAATATTAATAGAAGGACTATGATAGACCCTCAAAGCTACCGACGAGTACAAATAATCGAAGTCTTACAACAGCTGATGAAATCACCAAGAAAACCGTTTTACTCGCAAAATACAAACGCGTGCGTGTTCTCTTGGATTTTATTTTCGGAATCACAGTCGCGACTACCGCTGGCCTTAGTGTTGCTGAAATGGTAACTACGGCAACTATCATGGGCACGCCAATCGGAATTGTTTTCGGAGCCATATCAATAGTAACCAGTTGAACTAGCGGCGCTTGCAAAATAATTTCACTACGGCTCCATTCACGAATACGTGTTTAATCGGAACTTCTCCCGACGGCACAAAATATTCTCAGCACAATTGCTAAGCTGTACTCGATAGCCATCGAAGATAAACGATTAGCATGGGTGAGTTTGAAATGGTGCTAGTCGAAATGGAAAACCACCGACGTCTCCGAGCACAGATACGGAACCGCGGAGTTAGACGACCCAAAACAGGTAGTTGATTTACAGGCAGTAAAAAGTCGAGTAAATGTTTGTCAGTGTACTGATCTGCCTACAGAGGCACCTCATGGTAAGTTCGCTTGTGGGGCGCCCGCGGGACACAAACGTGTGGATAAATCCTATGTTTCGGGATTTGGAGCCACGAGTAGCGTGATAATAGCAGTTTGTTTCGTTAATGATCTAGGTCAAAGCCTTTTATACTCATGATTTTCCTCTCGCATCTCGCTGTATTAGGACACCTCGTCCCTTGGAGGCGCACACGGGTTGCAATCTTGGGCTCGCGCGCACTCACGTGTGATGCGGGGGCAATGCAATGGGGTGTAGAAGGCTTTGACCTAGATCAGTAGCCGAAATCTCTAATCGCTATTATCACAATACCGTTTGTACACTACTCCACCAATATCAATTCAAAATCTATCTAAATAACACGTAATAAGATCGAATTTCCACACGTTTTGCTTACACTTTCAATTCAAGAACGGCAACTTATTCAGTCGTCAAGTTCACTAACAGTAACTACTGTCATCGTGTTTACATCGCTATAGACTACAATGTAGACAAGTCGCATGAAAAGTCATCAATTATAACTTACACAATCAATAGATCAATGAAATTCTATGTAGTTTATAAACTAATTTAGTCACAAAAGTAAAATTATAGGAATTTAGCCTTAATTTTAAAACATCTTGCATTTTATGGGGTAATTCTTCGTTTTTCCCCAACTTGAAATCCCCTGGTGGATCAGTAAATATTATTTTGCAATATCTCTCTTTCATCTTTATATGATCTTATATCTGTATGTATCTTTCTTTCTTTTACATCATCCCCATATGATCACTTACAGTTGAGATTGTTTTATTTTAAGATCAGCCCATAATGATCACCTTCAGATGACTATCTTCTTCAAATATTTATCAACAGAGATCAGCAAAAAGTTCCAGAAAGAATTATTGAAATAGAAAAGCAAAGACTTGACGAACAATGAAAAAGTTGGAATTAGACAAACTGGAACTACGAAGGGGAAATAATTTAACTAACAGTGTATACTTTTTATCATCATTGGCAAACAGAAAACTAAATCAAAGAAGGGATAGCTAGACTAGGCGTCAATAAAAGTCAGGTTAACCAAGGTTTACATGCACAGTTTAAAGTCATGAGAACAGCACTGAAACAAAGCACTGACAGAAGAAAATGTTCAGTATTTCCAACAGGTTCCCTGTGAGAAGTATGAAAATCTATCAGTTGAGAAACTGAGAATTAATTTCCTTGAGCGTGTTTAAGGTACAGTAAGTGTAAGTTCCAGTGAAACAAAACCTGACGATATATATATATATATATATATATATATATATATATATATATATATATATATATATATATATATATATATAGAAAAGTATCGTGTTTAATTAGATACGAGTAAACACTTAACCTTGATTTTCATTTGTTTTAAATATATTTCTCTGAATTTGTTTTCATTTTCTTATTTTTTATTTACTTTGCTGTCTGCCTAAGAGTAGCTGAAAATCATTTGATGAATTTACATTGTTGTCCATGCACTACACAAGAGCATCATCTCTATCACAAAACTGTTATCCTTTAGTTTCAATCTCTTTGAATTTCATCTAGAACCCCTAGTTGCAAAACAGAAGAGTGTGTGGTAGATCCCATTTGTCTCTATTAACTATTCATAAGCTTCAAGTTTTTAATAGAAAACATTGTGCCAGGCAAGCTTTATTTATTATAATAAATTATTGCCAAGTTAGTCGATGGAATATTTTTCAAGTTATTGATAAGTAAGTCATGTGAGATGATGTTCATTTATAAAGGAGCACTACTGTAATTTTTTTCAAAAATGTTACTCTGCTTTTGCTTTTGCAGTTTGATTCGAATGTCGAAGAATTTATCAATTAAGCTTGTATTCAATCTAAAAGGACTGAAAATCGCGTTTAAAGACTGTCAAACTTCGACGTACGATGTATAAAAATAGAACTTGACTATGCGTGACAAATCAAAATGGTAATCTAAGGAGCAAATAATAAAAGACTAGCTAATGCTGTCTCCGATGGGATGAAATAGTTTTAATACATAGTAATGTACTCTCTTTGAAGTAAAGCAGTTTTGTATATGCAGTTTAGTGGATAAAGCAAGTAATTTGTTGTGTAAAGGGACCATGGGGGTCATCTCAAAGTGTTACTGATTGAAAGTTTACGTTATAACATCTCTCTCTCTCTCTCTCTCTCTCTCGTAAAATAAAAGAATAAAAGGATGAGCCCTCTATTGTTTATCAATATGGTAAAAATACATACTAATCCCAAGTTCACGCACAGTGAAAGTTTTAAGCTAATAAGTGAAGCTGTATAGAAATGTTTGCATGGACATGGAAGACAGATGGACCCACACACATATATGAACAAAGTAAATCACATACACCGTTAGGTTATAGACATGAAAGTATAAAATAAAATATATTGAATAGGTCGGAACTCTTGAGCCCTTTTCAAAAAATGAAGTGAATTTTATTGCGCTTAATGAAAATATACTAGGATAACAAAGAGATGAAAATAAAACAAATTATTGTAATTCGCATGTTAAACTGGATTCAGAGATGTTTTTCTCCTAGCTGCATTAAATTTAGAGAATGTTTCGGGGGGGGGGGGGATATTTTACTCCCCAAAACTAAATATTTCCAGCAATCAAATAGCTTGAAAAAATTATCGGACAAACAAATCTTATTTTATCCCTTATATTAATTGAAAAGAATAATTGTTTTTTTTTTTTTAAGGTAATAGGAAAAGATTAATTCTTGTTTGAAAAAATGCAAGGCGCCCTCCTCCTCCTCTGCCGAATTAATTATTTTGAAGCAATAAAACAATTAATTACCGTTTGAAAGAAAATTCAAGGTGCCCACCACACCTTCTGCCAATATAAATGGTTGGTCCCTTAGCAGACATTTTCTAGTTCTCCATAGATACAGCTATTGCAGTAAATGTAAAATTCTTGTAAAATTTCTGTCACTTCATAAGTTCATACAGACATCATTAATAATGTATAATATTGTACATGTAATGTCTCACTTTATTTGATGTTCCTAGCAATTGGAACACTCCTCATATTCTTAGTCTATTTCACAAATATGTTCATGGGAATAGTTCTTCGGAAACAAAATTAGTATCATATTGAACATATGGAAAGTTATTTTCCAAAAGAAATCTTCAGAAAGCAGCATGTCTGCATTCTCTTCCCTATCATACATTATTAACCCCATAACACTACAGCCACATGAGCAAAAAAATGGATGAAAATTCCACTATAAAGATGGCTAAGATGCACATACTCAAAGTACCCAAAATTTCACGTCAGTGTCACATGGGTTGATGGAAAGAAACAGGTAGAATAACCCTCTCAAAGTCTACAATTTTGATCTTGATTCCTGATGACACCAAAACAAGATGAGATGTGACGGAACCTCCAGGATTTAAGTAACACGAGTACCACACAGCACATTATATGCCCATCTCGTGCCCTCTTGCCTATCAATGACCTTGACCTTAGAGTTACAAACCTGCCAGCTGCACGATAAGGTGTGGAGCTGGATGAAATGTCATCAAAATATATGAAGTGGTTAAGAGTGTCACCCTAGATAATGAAACAGGCCAGTGACTTCTCTTGTTTTTCACCTTATTCTTGGGGGAAGAGGGTATGACTATGAATACTCGAAACACTATCAAGTCCAGATATATAGCAGGCTAAGGTTGCATGAAAATACTCTCATTGGCTAAAATGTTATACCTGTACATGGACAGAGATTGCTGATTTATATTTTCCCTGGTTGTGACCCTAACCTTGAGGCTGAAGTCATGGTTATGGTATATCTAATTATGATATATAACTGGTTCAAGATTCGTTAAAATATCTTTAGTAGTCTAACGGTTATCCTTCAGAAAATGTAAAAATTCACATAACTACATTTTCCTTTGCCTTGCTGTGAACTTAGCTAGTGGCAGTGGAGGCCTGTATATGACATGCGACACACCGTCTAGTCATTATATATATATATATATATATATATATATATATATATATATATATATATATATATATATATATATATATATATATATAGGGAGAGTTTCATGAAATCTCTCCAGCTGTCACAAAGTTATGGGCTGCACAAGCAGATGTCAACAGAAGGATGGACGGACAATGCGTTAACATAATTTTGCCCATTTAAAGATAGTGTAAAAAAAATTCATCAATAGTCATATCAAAGTGTGACACCACAGATCAGAAGTGTTCTTGCCGTGACACTATCCTTGGGAAATCAATAGTATATAACACAATCTCTGTACATTCTTCTAACTATCTTAAACAGCTTTAGAGCTATAACCTGGATACAAAACTTAAATACCTTAACATTCAAGATAGAACCATGAAAGTGGTATATGAAACACTGTCAGATTATCATGGATATGAGTATATTCAGTTTAGTCTCCTGAAATATGGGATTTTAGTACAAGACTTGGCAAGACATATATGCATATTAACATGTGACCATAACTTTGTGCCTAAGATTATGAAAGTCAAAAAAGTCAAAATGTTAAATTGTTTGATAATACTACTTTTATTGGCTTAAAGTTATAGCCAGGACGTCACAAGTAAGTAACCTTGAGATGACTGAGTCCATAACTTTGGAGATAGGATCCTGCTAGTGGTACAAGACACACGTAAATATTACTTAATCAGCTTCCGAACTACACCCCAACTATGAAAAATGACTCTGACCTGTAAACTTGGATCATAAAAGTTTGTTAGGTGACATGACCTTAGATCATGATGCATGAATATGCAAAGTTTCATCTCACTATCCTTGAGAATTTGAGAGATAGAGCCTTGACACAAAAGTAGATAATGCTGATCTGTGATCTAGACGTTGAGGAAAATACCATAAAAAATAAATGACACATTCAGAAGTCATGATTCAAACATCCGTTTAATTAAACTACCTTCAGTGACTTTAGAGTTACAGTACTAATATAAAAAGTGAGTATGCTTCACGCGTGACTTTGATCTTGCTGATAGGACCATGCTATTGATACACCTGATAGATGCATCATACACCCTCAATCTATTTACAGGGCGAAACATTACATTCCATGTTCTTAACAACAGCTTCTGGGTGACAATTTGGACACGCAAAATATTATATTGACCTGAGACTTTACCTTACAGATAGGTCCATTAAAGTGCGAAGTGACACATAATGTCAAGATGTATAGCTGTATCAAGTTTTTTGTCTATTACTGCATTTAAACGTTTGCAAGTTACAGCTCCAAACAAATATAGTAATGTCTACCGTTGACCTTCAAATGCGAACCATGAAAGCTGCAAATTTTACACGCTTGTCTTACACGTATGTAAACGTTTATCAATTTTCATACCACTAATTATATCAGATTCAGAGTTACAAAAAGCACACTTAAAGTAAATGTAATCTTATTATGTGACATTGACCTTAAAGAAAGAATAACAACACAATCTCTAGTTCTGGTGTGTAAATATACAAAACATCATCCAGCCAATATGCAAGTTTCAGTAAACTTTCCAAGAAGAATAATATTGGAAGATTTTGCAAAAAATTACACAAGTATCCATGCACACTGATTCCGCATTTTCTTCAGGAAGCATGAGAGTAGTGTCACTTGTACAGTTTTCACACTGGATGAAAGTTTATGTACCCATCACATTCACTGTAATCCAAAGTGAGATACAGGAAGATACCTAGAATTAGGTAAATGACATGGCATAGCATTTCACCACGGTTGCAATCTATACGGCTAGAAGTGTGGCCAGATCCAGGAGCAAATCTTTCCATACTGTAAATGTGTATTTCTTTTTTAATATCCAGTTAGTATATATATATATATATATATATATATATATATATATATATATATATATATATATATATATATATAGTGGGCATCTTTACATTTTCAATGCTATGAACCAATGACAAGTCTCCTATTCCGGGGGAATGACCCAGGATATGCATTGGATGGACAATTGCATATATTTCCTTGTGCCCATTAAGTGTATGTTTAGTTCTAAGATTGGGGATCTTAACAGTTTCTGAGTTATGAGCCAGGGTCAAGTTCCCAACCACAGGGGCATAACCCAAGGTCTGTGCTGTATAATTTTGTCTCCCTGTGCCTTTCAAACCTATATATAGTTATAGGCTGGAGATCTCAACAGTTTTTCCAAATAATGACCCAAGATCTAGTCTCCTTCCTTATGGTCTGTGCTGGAAATGTGTCTGATTTGTTATCATGTATTTCAACCAATATATGGTTAGAAGGTGCGGATCTCCATTATTTCCAAAATATAACCCAGGGGCAAGTCCACAACCTAAGGGCATGACGCATGGTCTGTATTGGATATACCGGTATGTCTGGTTCCATCTCATGCCCTTTAAACCGATATGTGTATATGTTTATTAGGTTGAGATCTCAACACTTTCCAAGTTGTGACCCATGGGCAGCCCACCCACAGGAACCATCCCTGGGGCAAGACCAGAGAATGTAACTCAAAAGCCCAATGCATATAGTATAACCCTGTCCTCGAGGATGACACAAGCCAACTTTCAGATCTCCACCTACTATACTTCAAATACTTAGATTTTTTAAAACAAATAACTATCCCCAGACACTGGTCTCATCCTAAGAGTCATAATTAATATTTTAAAACCACCGTATACATCTAAAGACTACACCAATCACATCCCAAAATTTAACGTCTGTGTCTTTAATGGTGTAGGAGATACGCTACATTATTAATGGAGGGACAGACAGACAGGAAGAAATGATCCCCACCATTTTAAAAGATGCATGAGGATAAAAGTCAGTTATTTTTTATTTTTTTTACTTATTTAAACATTATGACTGTCCATAAAAATTATGAAAAGATTTGAATTACTGTCAATACTTTGAGAAAAAATCTTTAATTGGTTGACAAAGTACACCTTCCATGAAATCGCTTTACGTGACATGAGAAACTCGAAACAAACCGACAAATATCTGAACTTAATGATATAACTAATAACTGCACATTAACTATATTGACAAGACTTTTATCTTAATTTTCAATAATAATTGTACTTTAATTACAGCTATAAACATCGGAAACTAGCAGAAACATTAATTTCCATTTACCCTATTAATATGATGTTCCAATTGTCTTCAAATGTTTCATAAAATATCATTTTCCATTCATTTGTCATAACTGTAGAAGGAATCGTTGTGAGGTGCATACAAATAGTGAATGGAACAAGGCAAACCGCAAATAACAACATTTGCACATTGCAGTTTAATAATAATATTAATAATAATAATAATAATAATAATAATATTATTATTATTATTATTATTATTATTATTATTATTATTATTATCATTATTATTATTATTATTATATTACCTCAAGATTTATGATTAGAAAAATAAAGCTTTTAAAGTTTGTGGTTTCTGTGTGAGGCTGTGATTTCATGGTATTTGTGATAGCCGAATTCTTCAGACTACTATGTACTAAAAGTCTACTAAAGCTGGCAACAAGAACATTTGCTTTCTTCTTTCAGATAATAATTTAAAAAGATACTGAAATTATTATCTTTATTATGATACTGGACAGCAACAATATTTTACATGCAAACATTCATACATCACATCATTTTACACTTTCCCAAAAACACAGATTTAAATGTATTTTGCAAACGGAAACTAAACCCATTTATTGGTTGCACAGTAGGTAAAATACCGAGCATATAAAGCCAAAAATATACATAGAATCCTTCACCATAACAGTTACACTTCTGTCAATGTAAGCTAAGTTCAAAATGAGTCTAAACAGACAAACGGGTTTTGGATTCTAATATATAAGAGTCACTGCCTGGCCTCTGCTATGTTTTCTTGAATAGTTCTATTAAGCAGTGTTTTAAAGGTCCTTTATGTGATGTAATACCTGAAGAAAAATAATTAATAAAGAATATGAACTAAAACAAATTCATGAAGTATTATGCCTTGATTGCACATTTCAGTACATACAATGCGCAATACAGAAATGTTGAGTAAAGCAACTGAACTGTGGTGTACCAGTAATAGTTTTCTGAATTAAACAATATTATTGACATTAGAAACATTAGAAAAAGTTTCTGGTTTTTAGATAGCATGCACTGCAGTAATGCACTCAATTAAAGGTGAAATGTATGAGAGTGCATATCGACGCCTTGACTCTCCACGTTAATTTTCAGCAACGATAACTTTACCCATTACATTGAATGCATATCCATTCATGCATTACTAATGTATCTAAAAACTATTCTTCTGCTTTACATTTGCTGTAAGCATCAACTGAACTGTGATGATATCCTTGTGATTTACATTTGCTGTAAGCATTGACTGAAAATAATGGTATCAGCGAAATAACTAATAATCCAGCGTTTGCGGTTAATTTTGTTTTGAGACGCCCAACTTTCTCTCATATCAATTTACCTTAAGGTATTTTCAATAGGTTAGAAGCATATAGCTCCGTTGTATCTGTTGTACTGTCTGCTATTTCTTCTGTCTCCATCTTCTTAATCAAACTAATCCCATCTGTACAGGCAGTGTTTCCACAAGACGCATTTCTTCTTCGCCACACTCATGTTTACACGGAGTCATCATCTTCTACGATAACAGTCGCAGCTGCTCGAATATGTATAACAGTCGCAGTTGCTCGAATATGTATACATTATTCATGTGCACTATTTATAGAACTAAAATAATACGTCGATACTCCTCAAATCTGAAAGTGTGACTTCGATTATCCAAGTAAGCCCAAATATTTGACATGGTCTTTATGGGTCAGAAAGTTATGTTTTTACAAGGACAACAATCCTCCCAAGTTTTCTGGAATTTTATAGAGTTTTCATATTATACATTAGTGCTTCTTTAATCTTTGTTATTACTAACAATTATAACTCATATTCATCATTTGAAAATTGTATAGTGATTAATTTACCGATTTTCAATAGATCAAATTTTCATTCTTTCATGGATTCCTGAAAATTAGTCAGCAGTCAACCAATTGAGTTTTCTCCTACGTGATATATATTTACTGTTTCAATGCTTTTTTAAGTTAACCGAGAAGAACTTTATTGCTTTTTTTTAATAAGGCAGTTGGCTAAACCGCAATTATATAATAAAATAAAGAATCTCTCTCTGTTTATATATATATATATATATATATATATATATATATATATATATATATATATAATTAGAGTGAGAAACATGAATATTGTCTAAGTTTACAGTATGACAAAAGGTCATAATGACATACAGATAGCAGAGAATATATACTTACGTAATTTGCAAAGTATTTATTTTCTTGAAAGCATAATATATAAACTGTGCTGTTTTTGTAATTACCTCATCAGATTTATTACAAAGTAAATCGCAAAATATATCAGATGGATAATCGTAATAGTACTTTGGAAGCGACTTATATTTAATTCTGAGTATTTTGGGCATTTTATTCAAAAATGGAAGTCATCTTCAATTTCCCAACTGTGAACAATAATAAATAATTAACATATTCTACGTGCCGTATCGAGATGGTGTTTTTTTATGTTGTTGTTGTTTCCTGCTTGCAACGATATTAATAGGAAGTTTTCCTCAACTAAAGAGAGTGTACAACCGGCGGCTCATTTCGTTATTTTAAACAACATATATGTATTTAGTCACATTATATAAGACTTTTGTAATCCCTATAATTTTTTTTAAACGGTTGATCCATTTTCTTCTTCATGCCACTTTTTAAAGTTACAATCCATTAACCGCCGTCTATATTGCACAATAAATAAATTAATATCGCCAAAATTGTTTGATATCCATACAAAACCAAATCTATATTTTCAAAGTACTTGTCTGATATAAGTTTCCCAAGTTATTCTCTCACTATAATCAAACGTCTTTAACATCTGACAACATTTCCTGGCATATCTATAGCTAGACATATGCAAGAAGTTACACCAACATTGTTTACATCTAATATAATAGTCAATACATATCTTACAACGTCTTCATTCATCAATAACTGCCATGTTTGAAACTGTCTTCCAAGAGACAGATACAATTTTAAGAACTGTTGATGGAATTTCTCTACAGATTTTCTATTCTTGTATCTCCAAATTGCAGATGAATAGAGGAGAAGAGGTCCTGATACGAACATCAAATAATTTGAACACAATACTCCGTGGTGGAGATCCAACATTTTAAAATTAATTTCTTTACTTGGATTAGAAATTTATAAGCTTGTATGGCAAGTCCTGTCCAGTTCAAACTACTAGTAAACAGTCAACCATTGAGCTTTTTCCTAGGTGTATTACGTTTAGTGTTTTAATAACTTTTCTAAGTTAACAGTTTGCTTAAAAGTAATTAAAGTACACATATACAATCATTATGCATTTATTTCAAATGAATTTAAATTTATAGCAAAATAGAATAACAGTTTTATCCAGCAAGCCCCTCTTATTCACATTGTAGAAGTATACTTCAGACTTTACATAACGTGATATTCTTCTCAGATGTATTCATTTATACAATATTTGGACAGTGGAAAATAAAGTCAATATTTTAAATAACATACGAATATGCATTATACAATGAAATATTTCATATTTATTTCTTCGAAAATTATATTATACAAAATATCTGAAATAAATAATTCAGACTATTAAATATCTTAAATTAACCATTTTTGACGATATCATGTGGAAAAAATCCCCAACAAAAAAGGAAAAAGAAAAAAGGCAAAAATAAAGAAAAAGAAATCAAACAAAC
Source organism: Margaritifera margaritifera (assembly GCA_029931535.1). Lineage (NCBI taxonomy): Eukaryota > Metazoa > Mollusca > Bivalvia > Unionida > Margaritiferidae > Margaritifera > Margaritifera margaritifera. Next base: position 1,441,865 of record JAQPZY010001419.1, on the reverse strand, counting down.
ATGCAGATCAAATGCTCTTCATTGTGTATTTACTTGCAACTAGTAATATTAATGACGTATTTTGCTAGAATATTAGCAAAGCAAACAGTAATTCATTAAGTAGTTTCCTTTGAAAACTTGCTTCAAAGAGTAGTAAGCATGCAGTTATAAATTACCAGGGAGAAAAATTAATGTAAGAAAATGTATATATTATAGTTTCCTAATGAGAACATTGGCTATATGCATTCATCGGACTCATCTGTTCAAATATCTACCATATTTCCAAATGAAACAATATTGTTCAGAGGAATATTATGCCGTTTCCAAACATAATTTGAATATTCCATGTTCAGCAAGAAATGTGCAGCAAATAATCAGCTTTACATAGCATGAAAATTTATACTTCTAATATACCTTAGATAAAATCACTTTGAATATTGCAAACAAAAACATAAGAAAAACTACCCAAAATATCAATTGTTATTTTCGTGACAAATTAAATAAATATTTAGCAGTCCAGAAAGCATGTGTCTGTTTAAATTGCATGCATATTGACAGTTCAGACAAAAGGCCTAGGCCAGTCATGTGCATTTAGATAACTGTTTTCTAAAAGTAGAATATTTCTGTAAATATTCATACACTGTTTCATTTTGAATTATTTGTTTAAAGGTTGTTTTAAGGTTTACATATGGTCAAAGGCAGCAGCGTTGCAATTGTCAGCTATTTAAGCACAAAAGACACTGCAATGAGACAAAGTTTTTTTGACAAAATAATTCAGGTATTCAAAATCAGAATAACTGTATGGCTTGATGGTCTTCAGGACAGTAGAGGGTGAGTAGAACGTTTTTCGTAATGATACAATGGCCTTGTCAATTTGAATATGTTCACTTGGTGAGAAGAGAGAAAATACATTTCGGAAATAATCAGCAAAAAATCTGAAAAGCTGTGTTAAAGTAATGATTTAATTGTAATATCTTGCAGTTCGAGAATAAGCCCATCTGCAGTGCAACAAGAATTACACGCAGAACGTGTAGATCACTACATTCCCAAAAGAGACATATATAGAGAGTTGTTAGAATTATGTCAGTCTGAAAGTCCTAAGCATTAAAGACACAATTTTATTATGTTTTATCAAGTTGAAATATAGCTGTCACTTTAGTTTGTTCCATTTGTAGTATAGATACAGTATCTTCAGATAGAGGTATTTTAATAATGTTCATTGCATTATTTTGAAACCAAATCAGAATAAGAATTAAACTTATGTTAAATAGTTAAGGATAATGGTTTATTCTTTGCCAATATTTGTTTTCTTCAGATTTAGATGCCGTTTTTAATTCAATGTTGCTAATATTCTCGTCTTGAAATCGTTAAAAGAGGAGGAGGAGGCTACTAACGATCATGAGAAACTGGACCCAATTTCTGTGATAATCGCTGTCATAATTGTGCCAAATACATGGTATATTGCCACTCTATCCAAATATACAGGAAATAGGACATTGTACACCACAGAAAGAGCAAAAACAAAAAGAACAAAACAAACCAACTTATATATGGCTTCCATGAGTCACAAAGGTGCAGGTTAGGTCTGTAATCGGCATGCAGTCAGGAGAGATTATAAAAGGTCAAAGGAACAATTATACTTATAACTTTCTATTCTTAAATTTTCACACTATACTATGAAATGTAATTACTGCCAGATTTAGACATTCCAAGTTTTTATTTTGAACTCATACAGTTAAGGTCTAAGATCAGAGCACATCAAAGAAGTTAATTTGTTTGGAACAATATAAATATTTTAGAAAATGGTTATTTTCAATAGATTCTTTTTCTGCTGGTATTTGGTTTTGTGCAAGGAGTTTTCGCTGAAGAAAACAACATTAAAGCATTAAATTGCTTTGTTTGCATGGGTGTCCAATGGAGAACCTTGATTAGGTATTATGCTATAGCCCAGCAATGTATCTCAAATAATAAGGGTCTTTTAATAAAACAAATACGCAAAAAGTTTAAAATATGAAAGTTATGTCAACATGCAAAGGTAGCAATTTGGATGTATTGAAAATAAAAGGAATTACTGTGTATGAAATTCTTATATAGCAGAAATAGCAAGTGAAGTCCCAAGATGAAAGTAGATACAGTGAAGAATATGATACTTGTCTTAACTACGGCAGATATTAATTAGAATAATTTGCAACATACGATACTTCTGGATTATTCAGCATTAAATTCTTTGTTCTATAAAATGAAGTTAAGAGATGACAATTTGTGTTCTTTTTGTAGCTTACACGACGAAACTATATCAGTTTGTTTTTTCAATGTACATGCATTGGATCATTGGTTCAAAATTTTAGATAATGGATAGGTGAAGTGGGTGTACAAGGTTTTGCTATTTCAGAAACAATATGTTATTTAGAGCATACGAAAATTGTTCAAAGGAGGTTTTAGATATTCTGTTCATATTGTGCCTAAAATATTTCATCTATAGGAGTAGATTCATTGCAGCTTTGCCTGATTTCATGGTTTTAAAAGATATTTGTTTTCACTCTACAAGATTGATTGATCTGTTTATGAAAATATTGGAAAATCGGCTATTTATGCTGGCAAATGTAAAGAAATTGAACTCCTTGTATTATATATATATATATATATATATATATATATATATATATATATATATATATGTATGTATATATACGAGCTTTCCCTATCTCTCTCTCTCTCTTTATTCTCTATCTCCAAGTCTTTTGTCACAACGGATTGCCATTTTGTTCTTGTGTCATTTTGCTAGTACTTAAGCAACTGATATATAGTATTTAATTGAGAAATCAGACATTGTTTTGTTTTAAACATCTACGCCCTCTCTCATATTGTGAAAATGTCTACATATAGAGTATGTAAATATAGTGTACACACACACACACACACACACTACTTTCCGGGGTTACGTTTATGATTCCAAATCTTTGTTCTCATCTATACTCCTCCTTGTGAAACATCATACCAGATATGATCACCCATTTTTAAGTTTGGATATAAAAACTGCACAATCAGGAATGTATAATAAACTCTAAGAAATAGAACAAGAGTATTATACTATAAGTTTTAAATTAGAAGTATGTTTCAGAAAATTAATTAGTGCATTAATAGGATAATGGTTCAGTGTGCAGATATGGTCGTCGCAATTTGCACTGAATGAAACGGTGCCCCGGGCTAGGGTCACCTTCGGCGCCTCCCACCCTCGGAAAAAACCCACCGCAAACTGTTTATTTTTAAAAATGTATTAATAGTTATGAGAATAATAACTAAAAGTAGGTATTGTATTGAAAACGTTGTACGTTCATTTCAGTAAAATACAGAATAAGAAAAAATGATCCGTGAAATGGGCCCCCCCCCCCTCCTCCCGGGCTTGGCGCCCCTTACGACGGTCCTGTGTGCAGAGCCTGATCTTAGCCAATTTAACCTGCTTATTGACAGAACAGGTCTATATTTTCACATATTTAAAAAGTATTATCCCAGTGTATATCACCCTCTGTGGGTTTATCTGTTCATAATTTGATGGCCTAAACTGCTAAATCACTTACATGGTTGAACAGTCGTGTGCAAACTGTTTCAACTACACCTTTTGTTCCACTGGAATGAGTAAAAAAAGAGTCCATTGTACTTAATTTTACATTATATAAATATTTTCTTTAAAAGAAATTCTCTAAATTAATGTATATATCAGTGATGTGAGGACAACATGCAATATGTAATAAATTTAGCATTACTACCCCGAGGTTGAGCGGGTTGCGGAGGGAATGTGGATACAGTGGAGTTCTAATATTATGCGATTTCTATTAGGTAACAATAGGGGAAAAGCACAGAAGACTTTAGATGAAGTGTCATAAAGTCTGCTTTAGTTCACTTTGTTGTCAGATATGATTTAAAGTACATTATAATATGAAACAGCTGTACGTATAATTATTGTTTATGTTTAATTTGATGAAATTTGTACACAGTTAGAAAAGTTCAGAGACAAAAATATAAATTATCGAGTTGTATATAGGCATTGATATAATTGTGATCTATATTTGCTTCTGGTAATGTTAAATAAGAATTTAAGCTCTTACTTATTGTTACATTGGTCTGAAGCTACTGGTACATTATGCCTTATGCATATAGAATTTAATCATGCAAGGTATATAAAGAAACTTCGCTATGTTTTTTCCACTGTTTGATTTTTTGTCTCTTTATTTTTTGTGTTTTCTATCAGCAAACTGTAAATAAAGGCCTCATATTTCATTACTACCACTAACAAGATGATCGCAACCTTAACATTGTTGTAACAAACTGAATCGACGTAAAACTCATATGTACTGAAATTTAAACTGCTGCATTTAGTATATTGTGTTTTTATACTAATTGACATATTAGTGAACTAGAATTACTTTCTGGTTGGGATTCTGGCTAACACTGCAAGAATATTTGCCACAAATGACCAGAAAGCTTGCTATAGCAATATGTCGCAAGCTTACTGGCTGATCAATAACCAGAAAGTCTGCCATAAGAAAGCTAGCAGTGCAAACTTTATGGCCGAGTTATATCAAAGGATGAAGAGGAGAAGGTTCATTAACAATTCTGTCATTATTCGTTTACACATTATCGCTTGCATGTCACAATAGAAATATGAATAAAAATGTTACCATATTCTGTATAATGTGCACTTTTGATACATATATTCCTTTTCTCGCGAGGGAGTGCGCATTTTACGGTAGCATAAGAAAAAGATTTTCCTAGGTCGATCACTAAATCTGCCTATGCACGGCAGGTCCTTGTGAAATACTGAATTCGTTGCATTGTTACTAGTCCTACTGATGAAATAGCCACAGCTTACAAACCTCGATAGTTCTGTTCTTTGATTGCTTATGGTAAATTAACTTTTTCCATTTCACATCGTGTAACTTTTATTCTGTGGCTCAATCTGAAACACACGAGAGACTTATAACTTGTACATCTACTCTGTCGTGAACACTTTTAACTTGTGCAAATACCGCATCACGGTAAAATTAATGCATACCGTGAAACCAAAGAAGTTTATGCATGAAATTTGCATTTTGTTTACTTTTCTTTGGAAAATAAAACTTGGTTCTTTGTTTAAAAACCATCTTAAATCACAGTATATGATAGGTATTTCTGACCATACAGTGATCAGTGCCTCATTGATCCAGTCTGTTGTTTCAGGATAACCAGCCCAGGCAAAAGCTTTGATGTGCTAAGCACAAGTACAGTGCAATGTCTCGGTAAATTTGCAATTTATTTACTTTTCTTTGGAAATAAAATTCTCAAAGGACACACAATTTATCCAGTTAATACGTCGCCGCGACGCACATCATTTGTGAAAAGGATTGCCTCTCTGAAGGTTACTCTGACGTACTTCAAAGAAACCGATTTCCTGTTGAGTGTGTATGTAAGCATCTCCGATAATTTGACAAATAAACGATGCGCTATATTGTTGTAACAGTGCTTCAATTAAATTTGTGATTACGCAAAAATATATCATGAAAATAATCAAAGCTTCACAAAGTTTGATTTGGACAATATTGTCGAATCATTCATACGCCGTAATAATATTAACTACTATTTAAGTACATCTGATTTTTACTAGTATCAGTAGAGACTTTTTAAAGAGTTCAGAAAAGTACGTTTCCTCGTAGACATAAGTCGGAAAAATCTGTTTTAACTTTGGACTTATGATGACACTTATACTAATGCCAACAAAATGCCAAAAATAGACGAAAGGTCCATTTGTATCTGATATTCGAGTATCAGTACCTAAAGCTTGTGTGAACATCTTGACAACAGTTTAAATCTGCAGTCTCAAGCTATTTAGGTACCGTACATGTACCAAGATTAATTCATCTTTTCTATAGAGCCCACGTTATATCCCATCTTTATTCCTAAGCTGATATACAAATAATCTGCTTAGACATTCTTCTAAAATTATATATATATATATATATATATATATATATATATATATATATATATATATATATATATATATATATATATATATATGGTTCAAAAATATTAGTTTTGTATGCATTATCCCATGTATCATTGACAATAAATACAGGAGGGTAATAAAACGATGTTTTAAAGTATAAACTCTAATTAAAAAAATGTGTTTTCTCACAAATCCCATTATTAAAATTTGTTTGTTATGATATGTAACTTGCGGTTTGATTCAAATAAGTATAGTACATGTACTGTACAAACAACAGTTGTTCTCTTATTTGAACTTATATTGATGAAGATGAGTTGAAAAATTTTGTTTTCTTTTCTTGCGCTTGAAATGCTGATTTTCGATCATTTTTCCAACTCATATTTTCAGAGTTCAAGAGGTGTAATATCGGACTTGGAAAATAATTAAAGATGTACTATTCAACAGTCAAGTTTGTTTATATAACTTTCCAGTGAATAAGTCCAAAAGATTAAATTTTAATAAAATGTCAGAAATGTGCAAACTTGTATATCCCTTTGAAATTGGTTGTCTCTCACATATATTGATTACAGTGGGACACACTGTCCCTAGGCTCACTGGGTGAAACACCGTATCTGGTAGTAATTGAAATTGAAATACGAATAAACATTCAATGTTTAAAATGAATTTTAATTTTATATTCATATTGAAGACAGCCACAAGGAATAGTATTGGTATTCACAAGCAACCACAATAGTGCGCAAAGTTTACAATTATATACAGCCTGTCAAATCATTAATATATTAGATTACAAATATTCAAATAAACTGACGCCATTCTGACTTTGGCTGCTGAATAATGGACATTGGCTGCTGGATAATGGACAAGAAATAGGCAGGGATCCATACTATGCATGACGTTTGTGCTGCAGTTATGCTGTAAAAACTGTATAATTCTAATCTGGAAGAAACGAATTTCCAACATGCTGTAGTTAAGTTGTATCACTTTGATGTAAAGTTTGAACGATGCTACAATTGAAAAGTATGTTTTAAGCAATAGTTGTTTTGGTTTTTTTAAATATGAAATTTGCTAATATAGTTCACAATAAATTACTAGCTTTTATACAAGAAAAATATATTTGTGTTTGTAAACCACCTATGTCTCTACTTCAGAATTATCAAATTCTGTGGTTTTTCAAGTGCTTATATATATACCTTACAGAAATATATTTTTAGGCAGCTGCATGAACAAAAATATCAATCCTATCTTGTGACAACCTGGTGAAATAGTCTGCAGTTTCCTGTCTTTAAATTAATGCTGATACATCCTGAACTCAGGATCAAGATATTTCATCAGGAAGTATCAAGATATGAACATTTCCTCAATCAACTGTGGTGATATCTCATGATTTCTCAGGACTTTTTTCTCTGCAAGTTTCCTGAACTAATGGATATGTGAGAACTTGTAGATCTTTAGCATGCAAGAAACAATACAAACTGGAATTTATTGCTTTCAGGACTTTTTTCAATCTGTTTTCTTCTAAAGTGTTTCAAATTCTGTCATCCCCATCTGTAAATAAGGTATGTAGATTTGTAAAACAAAAATACAAGTGAATGTGTATTTAAGTATTTAAACACAGGAAAGTTACAAAGAAATAAATGCATTTCCATTTTACAAGCGACTTGTTTCCACGAGTTTTGATAGCACGCTCTATTCTAAAAACAGTTTGCTGTTGTTTTTGTTTTTTTTTTTGTTATTTTTTTGCTTTTTGTAACTCCTGCTCATAGAAGACCCCTCAAATAGGGTCACAATTAAGGTCTGCGATCTTGTATGTTACAGGAATCGTTTTTAATACTTCTGTCGCGGTAAACACTTCTTGAGTCCAGTTTGCTGTATGACCTTTTTCAAACATTTTTTTTTCTAGAAATTCTGACCCGTCACCCACATTAAACGTTTGTTGAACAATAATCTGTTTGCAGCACTATCTTGATTTCGCTTGTCGCTGGCTTGTGTTGGCGTCATTCCAGGGCTTCAGTCTCTGGTACTGCTTCACTTGTCTACTAGGGAATGCGACACTTCTACATGTTTACTCGTTTTATTTTTGTACAGTGTTTCCACATCACATTCTTTAGCGTTCGATTAAATCTGTCAACGACAACTGCTTTGCCTTCATTGAACTTTGAGTACTTATGATTTTTTTTTACTTCAAGCCAGTTCACAAATGCAATATTGTAAAATTCGCCGCCATGGTCCACCCAGAGTTTTGCTGGTTTGCGTTGGACAACATTGTTGTCTGATAACGTTGTCATAGATGCAAACGCGTCTCTGATAGCTGCGCCAGTTTTGCTTTTCTAGTGGCAAGCTCCATGAATATTTGCTAAAACATCAATGACATTTAATAAGTATTTACCGCCGCCATTATTTCTGGAATATTCGTGCATGTCTAGAAGATCAGTAGACCAGATATGAACAACACTATTAGTAACAATTCTGCGCCTAGGAAAACGTTTAATTCTTCTGCTATTATATCATCATCTTGTGTTTTTTGGCTGGTTTTTGTTTGACGACTTTTAGCCGCTGGTTTGCTGGGTTTTTTTAGCCGCTGGTTTGGTGCCAACGCCAAATTTATATTTGAGTCCCATGGCGCCTCTGACAAAAGTTTTGTCAATAAGTTCTCGCATACCTGATGGTTTTAACGTGGCTAACTGATCAAGCATAAGTTTGTCGCAGCGGGGTTATTTTTCTTCTGGATGATCTCTGTCGCAAATGTGGTATCTACTTGATTGTATGGTTGTTGGCCAGGAAGCAGTTGATCATTGGCATCCAGTTGTTTATCCAGAGGATTTCGCGGACCAGCATACGTTTGTCCTGGCAGGGTCCAGGCGCCCTTCGTCGGCTTAGGAAGTTTTTCAATTAGAGCATGAAGATCAAGAACGCTGCCATATACTCTACGACGCTTACAAACAGAACAGTGTCCAATAATGTTATTGCCTTGAATACAAATATTATCATCGCAGGCATGCATATATATGTATATATATATATATATATATATATATATATATATATATATATATATATATATATATATATATATATATATATATATATAACGAGTAAACATAAAATTGATGTGTAAAGTATAACAATAAGCTGTGCGTTAGCACAATCACCAGAAACTACTTTAACAAATCTGGATTTTCTTTTGCTGCATTCAGCACATATTGATTTCACTACAGAACGACCATTTTTAGTTTGAGATGAAGTTTTTTCAAGACTGTCAGTATTCTTTCTGCACGATAAGCTGTCATTATATTTGGTATTTACACAAAACACACTTGGAAAAATCATAGTTATTTCTGCTGGTTCACTTTTTAAAAAATACTCATTTCTGCAGATTAAGCTTACTTGAAACTAACTTGTCATTGTCTAGAGTTGGCATCTGGTTAAATTCCAGTAAGATATCTAATGCGGATTATCCTTGGCATCGTGAACTGATAAAATAAATACAATAAAGACCACAAGCTGAACTATTTATATGCTGAATTTGTGTTCAGTTATAAACGCAAACTTTACTAGCACCAGAAACATATTTTTTATAGTGTCACATGGTGACAGACCAATCGAGTCAAAATATTCTAGGTCGCTACTATCTGGCATGTTTGCAATGACAACCAAATGTGTTCCAGATCCATCAAAACAATTCTCTACGTTTATAACGCAGCTTTCCTTGACTCTGATTTTTTCTGGCATTTTATCTTTAGAAAAGACATCTCAAAATTATTTTATATCTTTAAGCGCTTTCTCAATGTCAACATTGTTCCTGGGTATTGCAAGCCTTCAGCTCTCTTTTTGTGTTAACTTTCATATCACGTCCAAAAAGCTTTACAATAAGTCCAGACAACATCACACCAACGCTACCAGCAGCTAGCAATGGTAGCAGTGGTAAGAGTGCGTACAATACCTTTTCCTGCCATGCTTTGTTTTTCACTTTGCCACGTTGGCGTTTTGTTAGCATGCGCTTATCACTGACATAGGATAGCTGTTTTACAGTTAATCTTATTAACAATCGGCAACTTCTGGAAGCGGCCAACGCAATTTTCTTACGTTAAGCTTCAGAGAAAGATAGACTAACTTCCTGACACGACATTTCTATGTAAGATGTTTAGACAAAACTCTTTCTAGAAGTAAAATGTCAGAAAGTGTCAGCAACGTTAGCAACTTAAGCAAACACATTGTCCGCAGCATACGTCTGCAACTTAAGCAAACACATTTTTCCTGCGCCTAAATCCTCTGCCGCATTGTTGCCTTTTCCATAGCACCAGATATTGCTCAAGAAGCCGCTGCGATTCCTAACGAACCAAGTATTGGTAGTATTGTTGGCGCCCACGCTGCAAGAAGTGGTAGCAAAGTTGGAAATGGCAGATGTTGAAGTCAAGTGGACTCTTCATCCTGCTGCAGCGGCAAAATATCATGATATGCAGTCATTACTGCTGACAGATTTTTGACATTGGATGTTCTTAATGGTAAGATGACAGTGATCGTGTAGAAGTAACTAAATTGTCGAAAGATATCATATAAATGAGCTACACTTAAGCAAAAGTTGTTTTGACGTAAACACAACATCAATCGATTGCAACAGCACATAAAAAGCGCGCGGGCGTGTCCATCAAACTTGGAAATAACCACTTGCAGCAAGGACAACATGTTCTTGCGCTCACTCGAAATCATTATCTCAAGTTTAGCATAGCAAAGAATTTTGGCAACAGCTTAACCTTAAAGTTTTCTGCCAAACAAATATCTCACATGGGCAGATGTTCAACATCTGCCATGGATTCTTTTGTGCGTTCCAAATGCCTACAAACGTCAAAGTGGTAAATAGTATACGGATTTGCAAATTCCTCCATATATAATTGTGTTCCTGTATCGACATCCTAGCACTTTTGCATAGCTTCCTGAAACATAATCATTGCTTAGTGGTTTAAATTCCATCAAGTCTACGCTCAGGATATTGTCTGCTATTGACTCTGACAGCAATGCGAGTCAACCCCATGTTGTCAAATATCTGGCTGCTTTAAGCTTGGTCTGCATCTCTTGTGGCTCGCTGAAAGGCTATAAATACATAACTTGGTAGCTCGCTGCCTGACAATGTAACTATTTTCCATGTATCAGATACATTGCGCTGGTAACTATGAAACACATTTGTAGAAGCGCATTTGCTCAAAATAAAGTTTCTTGCTAAACCTGGACAAAAGGTTATCAAGTTCGAGCGCATGGCAAATAGAAGGCGTTATTTATGGTATCCAAAGTCTGTAATCAACACCAGCTGAACTATGTATGTACGTAGTAGGATCAGATCTTTCAAAAACAAGTGTGTGTTTAACGCCTCTAAAAACTGTATCAATGTCGCGGCAAAAACCAAAAATGAAACTCTGTGGCAACATCATGCACACTTCAATGTGGCAATTTGTGATAATGTGCCTAATCTAATTGCAAAGCCAGAAATATAATTAGGATTGTCTGGATCCAGAAAGGTATTACGAATGGATGTGCGAATTTCAGCTGCAGTTGGATCAGCTCCAATAGGAGAATTAGCATAAGAAAAAACTTCGGCACCTTGTTTGTACTTTATGCTAACTGCTTGAGTGATTGTATCCTTGTACGAAAACACGTTTGTTACTGAGCTTCTGTTGTGGTAATCGCTCATCGAAATGATATTCATGATGATGATGGCAGCAGGCAGATAGTTGCTGATGTCCTCAACGGTCTGGTTATTAAGTTGATATCGTGCTGTCTTAAAGACGTTCAGTGGCGTAGCTAGGGGAAGGGGGCCGAAGGGGGGGGGGGGGGGGCGGGCGGCACTTTCTTGGGGGCGCCAATTTGGTAAAAGTACCGTATATATAATAAATAATACGAAAAATGGAGTGGGGGCGTAATTTTGGTAGTTGGCCCTGGGCGGCACTTTGCCTCGCTACGCCACAGAAGACGCTCCAACCCTTGTTTGCCAAAGCCACGTTTGTATCAGCTGGAAAATTAGCAGGTGAAACACCAGTGGTTTGCAAATAACCTCTGACTTCAAGAAAAGCTTTATAAGGCAACAAGTAAACGCTATCATCTCGAGTGGCAATAATTTTTGTACCCGGTGTATTCATCTGATGCGAATCTTTGTCCAAATACTCTACATATTCGTATTCTGCTGTCGATTAGTCAATTGGCGCTTCATCAAAAAGCTTAAAATACTCTGGAGTAAATCTAGACAGCATGTTTAGACATCCTCGTTACACACAATTTTTTTTAGACCAGATCCTGCCATAATATTTGACAATCCTGCCATAATATTTGACAATCCTGCCATAATATTTGACAAGTTATGCAGCAGTGATGTAGGCGCAAATCGCATATCTAATTCGTTCATAATTTCCTGGCCGCGTTTCAACAATATGTTTTTGACTGTGGTGGTCATCACACGCTGAGCTTCTATTGTTGGCGCGATATCTTTGATAGCTTCTTTGACCTGTGCTGGCGTTGGCGAAATTGTTTTCTACGATCTTCTTTCCTGCTGCGCTTCCCTTTGTAAAACTTGAGGCAACAAGAACAATGTTTTTTTCTCTATTCCTGGATCCGCTTGAAGAAACTTAGAGAACAGCGTTGATAAGAATCCTCCAATGATCTTTCTGCGCTTAATTCATATTGGCTTCATTTATACAACACTGATACATAGGTTTAGTTTTGCGCTCGCATATGCAAATAAAATGTTACTCGCTCATTATCAATATTGACGTTGTTTCCAGATTGGTACGTGATTGACATTGCGATTTCTGGTATGCTGAATACATTGTTGCTAGGATAGTAAGTGAGCGGCGAAGGCTTTACTGTCATCAATGATCCTGGTGGCGCATTAGGACTAAAGATATTGATAACGTGGATATGGCCTCCTCGCGCGTCAAATGATCCTTCAGCAATTTCCGAACTAAAACCTAATAGATTTCTTAGGCTGTTGTTAATTGTAAAGTCAAGTCGGTACCCGCGCTTAAGCGTCAATCTCGTTTTAAGCGTAGAATAATTTGGCTCTAAGATTATGTTATAGCCAATATGACCTTTTTCGCCAATCATTCTCTTTGTTTCATCAGCAGTGTCAACAATGTTGTAGGAGCCTGGAATGATGGTTAGCAATGTTCCTGCATCATTAGAAGAAGTAAAATCAAAAACTTGTTTTTGCTTGCGGTAAGATTATGAAACGAGTTCAATATCTCAGCTGATGTTAATGCAATCTCGTAGCGCATATTCTGCGATAACTCTATGGGCGTACTGTATCTGACAGTAAAATTACTGCTGCTTCCTTTAGCAATTTTAGAATTGAAGAGAAGAGTTTGCGACATATATATATCAAATCTTTGTACAAAACTCTGTAATCGGCATTACTTAGTAAACTTTGCTGAAGCAGATGATCTAATATTTCCACGATCTCATTATCAACTTCCACACCAATGTTGCCAGCTTGTTTACTGGTGGCTAGCAGCTTTAGTCGCGTGATGAGCTCGAATGGACTGCCATAATAATTTATGCCATAACCTGTTTCAGGTTTAGTTCTGGATCTAAATCTGAATCTAATTTTAGGTCCAAGTTTATCAATATTTGTTTCGAAATCTACTCTAAAGTTCTTACCACCATCAACAAGTTCTCTTAACTTAGGATCACTTTTTCCAGCTTTTCTGCTAAAGAATTTGGTTGCATCTGCATGGTATTTCTTGATAAATAAAGATGTTCATACTCTTTTCTGGTACCAATCTTTTGTTTTTGAGCTTGTCAGACCATACGGAAATATCCACACTAATTGTATTTGTATATGCTTCTTCAATGCAATCCTCAAGCCAGTCAGCGGTAGGTTCGTCACTTTCTGGCTCTGATACAGTTTCCTCATAGATTTCCTTTAATTCAGATGCCTGTTTTGGCGATGCCCTCGCTGTTAGTTTTTGTAGCTCCTGAAGCTGCTGTTCTGAAATCTGTTCTTGTTTTTCTGCTTGGCATTTAGCGCTAGTAATAACTTTGCTAAAACCGCATCGGTAATTTTGGGATCTTTAATATGCTAGTCTTATACTGTTTTAGTTATTGCTGTTTCACAGGTTGAAATAATGTTTGTGCTACATCACGATGAAATTCTCGTTCGCCAATCTTTTCTGCTATAATCTACGTACTGCCGCATAATTTCAGCTTTTTCTTTTTGATCTTCCACTCCTACAAATGGCATTGTATACAATGTATTTGCATAAAACATTGTTGTCAATTAATCTGGGAGAAAACAATCGTCGAAGTCGAGACGATACATTTCATGCACATGTTTTGGATCTCTATGAAAGACCATAAAGTCATATGCGGCTAACGAACAGTACGCAGATAAGTAAGCAAATCCCACGGTGTTGTTAACAGATGCCAATACAAGTTTTCATACAGTGTGCTTACTTTTTGTAGAACAAAACATGGCATTGGTAATCCTTGGCAATGAAACGCTAGTGTCAGAACCACACGTTTTGCCGCTAGCTGGTGGGACTATGACTGGCGACATCGACATGAATTCTAAAAAAGAATTACAAACTTAGCCTCACCACTTGTTGATGCAGATACAGTTACAAAATCATATGCAGACACAAAAGTTAGCGCAGATGGCGATATTTTGGTTAGCGCACCAGCTGCACCAAACTGATATATCGGAATGACCGCGGCTCTGCCAGTGCGTAAAAACTTGTGTTTTGGGTTTGGTTAACCCATAAGGCGGATTTTTGTTCAAAGATCATCTGAGATATCTTATAGTCCAGTCATTATTCAAGCGCCAGAAGATTTTATAATTACCACCCATGTTAAGTTTGAAGTTAATGGCGCTGAAGTAAACGTAACCTCTGCGCAAATCAAAAATGTGGGCGGCCAACTGATGATGCAGATGAGGCAACTAAACTGTATGTGAATTCCAAGCAAATAAAAATACGATTCGACATATTCAATCGCTGTCGTTCATATCTGATAATTTCAACGGATTTGTATCATCGGAATATTCAGCAGCCTTTAGTGCGCATCTGGCTTTTGCTGAACACATATCTACTAGCGAATGGGCTACAGCAGGCGTTTACAATAATTTTTGAATCAGAATAGATTGTCCTGTGGCAGTTACTATTTGGCGCTTTCAACTTAGAGGCAGATCAGTTGCGGCTGAATAGATCAATATTTTGCGTCTAGAAGCGTCTAATGACAGCGCTAACTGGGCCACGCTTTACACAAGTACGGTCACATTAGAGTCGGTTCTGGCTACGCTTGACATTGCAAGCCCTGGTATGACAAATTATCGACTCCACAGACTGTACTGCATTTCTGCGATGACAATCAATCCCGGTCTGAGTTATTTTCAAATTTTTATGCTAGATGATCTTATGTAAACAACATATGTAACATGACAGAATTTGTAAGAATTGTACGCGAATTTAACTATGGGTGAAACGATACACCTCTGTTGCGTATCGATACGATTCACGATACAAAGCCTACGATACGATACGTTATCGATACAATATTTTCTTCTTTAGAAGCTCTGTCAGTGGTAGAGTGGTTCCATTTAATATGTGTTGACATATTGGTTATATTTCCACTATACAAATTGCGGACAGACATGGACTTATCATCTGTTCATATACCATTCTCATCCTTGACAAGATAAAAAAAAATACTTCCAAACATACAACCTGTTAGTTGTCAGTGACTTAAATTCAATCTTTTAGGCCATTTCAATCTGCTCCATTTGACAGATGCAGGACTCATCTTGGTCATTACGCCATTTGTTTTGCACTGCATGCATGCTTGAAAAACATCAAATTACCAATTTTATGCCTTCACTTAAAACTGGAAGGCATTAGTGTGTTATCTTCAAAACAAAAGAAATAGTGCAAATTCCTCGTGCAAGAAAGATCTTACCTAGAGTAAGTCCGAATGTGGGAGCGGAGATAACTAACAACCATATCCTTCACATTATACTTCCTGCAGGTGGAAAACAGCTGATGTGGCCACAGGCACTCGTTTCTGTCAGTGAAAAAGGAAATTATTGACAACACCCACTCCTGTTCAACAAATTAACAAGGTGCCTATAACCCGTAACTCGTGCGGTTTGGAATCTGCCCCCTTGCCGAGTATGTGGTAATTTGTTCTTTTTTAATCCAGTCGGCAGGTTCAGTTGCTGATTGCATATATCAGCGTAGAAGGAGACATTCCAAACTTGTTCCCCATGTGCAATTTAAATACTTTACGATTCATTTAAAAGCCACTTTTGCGCGAAGTGTCTATGTTACTTTGTATCTGTTTGGATTGAGTTTGGATGCCAATACATCCAGTGTGTCACGCAGTGAACAAGTTACAATTAGTTCTGTTTGGTGGTTATTGTTTTACCCTGGACTTGAATAAACAATTACCACCAATCAGAATTGAATATAACATATTTCACTGAGTCACACACCAGAAGTGTAGCCTTCAAAGTCGACAGATAAACTTCGCGTAAAACGGTTATTAAATGATAAGTAAAGTACTTAGATCATACATGATGAACAACTCTGGATTGTCTTCTTTGTGTTGATATATGTTATCAGTGACTGAACATGCTGACGGGATAAAATAATTTGTATGCAATAGGCGGAGGGGGGTGGGATGGCTACAGATTTTGAACCACGTGGGTTAGTCACCTTGTGTTAATTTGTAGAAGGTGAGTGGGTGTTGTCAATAGCTTTTATTTTTTACTGACAGAAATGAGTGCATATGTCTCCTACGGCTGTCTCAGATGTGTTCTCAATTTACAGAAATAAAGGCTAACGACTAATAATTATTCACGGCTGCTGAAGATTAAAGTAACTTGTACAGGTTAAGTATCGTTTTGTGTCGATTCTTCTCCTCTTGCATCAATATGGGTGTAAATATGGAAAAATTATCGATGCATTGACATAACGATTAATCGTTTCACCCCTAAATTCAACACGCTGTTGTTTGAAGAAAAACATGACGTTGTTGATTTTGATGACTCGGGATTTCAGACGTTTTATGATGAAATTGGTGAAAACCAACAACTGTATAAAAAAGTTTTTGTCGGAACTAGACAGCGTAAAAGTAGATGATATCATGCTCAATCTTTTATCTGTAACTCATATGAGAGCACCATAATTGTGGGACGAGCTAAGCAAATATGACAAGTTCAAAATGTTCTGCAATGACAAAGAATAGGCCAGCGCTGTTTGAAACATAGGAGTGCTCTTTAAAACTATACTAAACGGGTTGAATAAAGATACCTTACAATTACTGAATCTAACTAAAAAAATCAAACCCCAAAAATTGAACGAAAGAGAGAGAAAAGATCTAGATGCTGACTACGCATGCATGTATAATCAAGTCAGAAACACAAAAAACAAATAAATTTTTTTTTTTTTAAAATCAACAAGCGGTATTTTTTCAAAGAGTTTGGTTTTAATTGTAACGACGTAGAACGATTCTAGAAGTGATGGCGCTACCTGATAAAAAAAGATCTTCCTGATGATCCGCAGCCACAACTTGAAGTAGAAAAACCACAGCCTCAAGCTGATATTAAGCAGCCAGTGCTACCAAAACAAGATCCAGTTCTTGAAAAACAAGATGATATAAAAATGAAAAAGGTAGCAGAAGCATTTTACATGTACAACATTTTATGGACGAAAAAGATTATAGTAATCCTAAGCCATTAAGGGAACAACACTATCTTAGATAAAAGGCTAGAGAAGGCTTTACAGATTGGTCCATTATCGTTTCAGAAATACCTACTGATTACTTTAATGAACCTGAACTAACGAAAGATCAGGATTATGAACTTGGTTCCACAAATAATAGAGTAGTAAATCCAACTTTGTACGAGCAGCTAATGAGCAAATTTGCGGCAGATAGTCCACAACCTGAAGCGGATATTCAACAACCTGAAACAAATATTTTCCAACCTGAACCAGAAAAGCATACGGCGGATATTCCACAACATAAACAGTAAAAAAATAATATATAAAATGAAAGATGCCATGGATTTCAATTACATTATCAATCATCTTGACAATCATATTATTTTTCTTGTCTGCTGTTCCGTTGGCGATCACTGCTGCCAGAGTTGCCAGTACAAGTGTATTCTTAAATCCATTTCTGCTGATTATATTTGGCTTTGGGATTTCAACTCAAGCTTGTTGTAGAAAGCTAGAACCTAAAATTCAAAATAAGATGGATATGTGAAAATATGCCTACATTACGAACACAGACGTATTAAATCAGATTAAGGCTTGCTTCCGAGGTGCCACATTTAACATGGCAGATTTGGTCAAAGAACCTTGGGTCATAGATAATATTGTTGCTGAGTTGAGTCCTATGTGCGTTGCCAAATACGAAGAAATTTAACCCCCCCCCCCCCCAAAAAAAAAAAAAAAAAAAAATCACCACTGCAGCCTTCGAAGTGTAAGCGTTGATAATGGTCATACTAAAGCATAGTATAATGACGGAATACTACTATGATGAGACACTGAAATTGGGTACAATCCATACTTGTCTTGGCAGAATCATACAAAGATTTCTTACCGCCAAGTTTATTGTTTTCTTCTCCTGGCACGCATCTTGATTTTTCTAGTTCTATTGCAATATCTGCGTAAAAATCAAAATGTTCAACATGTTTCTTTGACGTCTGGTAAATATTTTTAACAGCGTCCTTGACAAACCTGACGCCCTCAATATTCCAACCAATTGAAAACTTTACCTTTGAAGCGTATGCTCGCTCATGTGCTGCTATTATTCGTCTTGAGTCGTATTCGAACATTATATAATGCTATTTTTTCTTTCTCTCTGATTCAAATACAATTTGACGCAATTTTGATATGGCGCTCTTCATCATTCTACCATAGTCAGGTTCACGAGCAATATAATTGTATGTGATCTTAAACATTTTCCAGGCAACACGGCAACCAGCAGAGCTTTCTTTAGGAAAGCTGATAATTCTGATTCAGTAGATTCACCAGAGTCTACATATTTGCTGTCAGTTATGTCAACATTTTTTATGTCAGCGATGTCAACATCTTTTATGTCAACGTCTTTGATGACAATGATATTAGCATCTTTAATATTAACATCCGTATTAAAAAATCCTGTGACATTTTTTTTTTTTTTTTTTGTGTTCAGGGTAAAATCCAAATTGATCTATAGAGCACTTACGAAAAATTGTGTCAATGATAATACCGTATAAGGTTACAACTGACACTTCTAGACATGATAATACTTGCGGCAAATAATAATCAGGCAACTTGCTGACATCTCTGACTAATAGGCACTTAAATTCTAGAAGCAAACTTGTATTGCAGTCTACTATATAGCCATCTGGATTGTATCTGAAGCCGTCTATAGTTCTAATACCAATAACTTTCTCGCCCATTGTGATTTCAATGTACCTTCTAATAACTGGCTCAAATAATGTTCCCCAAAGACAAGGCAAAGTTATATATGCTTGCTGCGTGCCAAGATTTTTTTCTGTCTAAATTTTCTGGTGTCGCAAACGGACACATGCCAAGAACCATGGCTACCTTGAAGCTACCAACTGTGTGCGACATGATCGAATACCATTCTGACGACTTCTGCTTCATCTGATGAGACTCGACAACTTTCTTCAAGATAGCGTTCAGATCCATTGTGTATACAGTATAGTTATATTTAATTAGACGTTTTATATAATCCTGATATATAATGGGAGGCTGGTTGGTGCAATGACTACTTGCTTTTTGTCGAAGCTCTTTTTCTAGTATATCATAATCAAAAGGCCATTTCGATCCAGGGAAACGTGAAAACGTTTCTTGTTGCAGCCCTTTGCAACACCTACTAATAGTCGCTGGGGCAACAGCAGTCCATATCAAAGGAGACTTTGTTGTTTTAAAATTACGTCGGAAATCATTTTTAATACATTGAGCGATAGCTGGCTGGGCTGTTACTTTATAGTGTTCGCAGTTTGCATTGTCATAATATCCAGTCATAATATATAAGTATCTTTCTATTTCTAATTTTGAAAAAAACATGCAGTTGTATGTAATCCCGATATATAATGGCAGGCTGGTTGTCTGACCAAAGGTTGACGTTTTTATGTCATCCTGATATATATATATATATATATATATATATATATATATATATATATATATATATATATATATATATATGTAATGGCAGGCTGGTTGGCTATCTAATCCTGATATATAATGGAAAGCTGGTTGGCTGGCTCTTGACTCTCAACTCTAATTAGTAGTAAGTGAAATGGAGAGACTCTGACGCACATGGCATTACTACTTTAGTGCCCACCTAGCTTTTCAGGTAACACATTTCACAAAATAAAATCGGAGCACAGGTAATGCCTATGACGGTCTGATTTGCTAATATTATCGTTGAAAAGCGATGTGGAATGACTTAAGTAGGGGCATAAGAACCTGGCGACGAATCCTGGAAGAATTAAGCAAGGTGTTGACACAGTCCATTAAACTCACCCCAAGGAGGAACCACTAAGGACCGGCTGCGCTGAAATTGTTGACTGTATGCTTTTGGCTTTTTGAAAACTCCTTTCGATTACACTATTTAAACTCACAAATTTGATCGTTTTTGAGCCACAGTCTAAAATATAACTATAAATTCTTTAAAAAAATATGCTTGATACTAAATTCAAATAAGTGACTTGTACTCACAGATTGGTTCTATTTTTGGAAATAACAGGTGCACAACGTACACAAAATTCAAATCTGAATGTTAATAAATAAATATAAAATTTTAACTATGATTGTCACAATTAAAATATGTGGCTTGCACACCATTGGTTGTTAGGGACGGCCCGAATTAGTTCACTAGGCAGAATTTGGTCAAAAGTACGTTTATGGCGTTTCAGAAACACTTCCTCTGCCACTTTGCGACTCCGGCTACGTCTTTTTCCCCATTTTCCTCGTCCAGACATTAAAAATTAAATAGGGTGCCGTGCACGCACTAAAACATAAGATAGTGTGCCTTGCACGCATCTAATGAGAAATTAAATAGTACGCCGTGCGTACATTAACTCGATGTACATGGTCACATGGCTGAACACGTAGTTAATACAAAATCAATCAATCGATCAGTCTTACCATTCATCGTCGATCGTGTCTAAATGAAGAATGGCTAGCCAGCACTGCAATGTCGGTAACCTCTTGGACAATGTGCAATACCTCCTGTACCGAGTGCAAGAGTTAGATATCTATCCCCACAAACGACACCTGAAGAGGGAGCTGACCTCTTTAAAAACAGCCAAGACCCTTATGAGAGAAGTGATATATGAGGAAGTGATGAAATATAAAGGCGGCATGGACGGAGGAAAAGAGGGTGAAGGAGCAAGAGAGAATGGAGAGGGAATTAGAGTGCTTCAACTACTGGATTATGGTGCAGGAGAAAATGCGTCGGCAAGGGGATAAAAACTGGATCCGGAATAACGAGGAGAATGAAGACCGGGGAAAGGAGGCAAATGAGCCTAGTATTAGGCTCATTGTCTAGACCAATATAATGTGGTTTCAAAGATGTGCGGTGCCCGACCCGAGAGGTGTAGCGGCCACTAATAGTGAGTAGTGGCAGAAAACCAACGGCCCTTTTCAGGTCCACCCAGATCTCTAGAAAAGAGAGATACTACTCATTTGCCAATTTTTGTTTGTATGCTTGTGTATGTTTTATGTATGTCGATATTGACAACTAAAACTTAAAACTCCTTACCCCTTTTTTCTTATGTGTGATAGTGTGTTTGTGTCTGAGTGTATAGTGCGTCTATAAACACTCCTAACTTTGTGTGATAGTATATTTTAGGTTTGAGTGAGATGGTATAGTGTGTTTATAAACACTCCTACCCTTGTGAGATAGTATAGTATGTTTGTGAGTGTGTATATTGCATCCCTCTTCGTTTACAACATACCACTCTCTTGTGGGATAGTATATGTATGTGTTTGTAAGCATAAAGTGTGTGGATAAACACTCCGACCCTATTCGTTAGATAGTAGGTGTGTTTCTTGGATTGTAATAACAAAACGGCTGTTGGATTGTAATGTATGTATGTTGAATTGTAATAAGAAAGCAGTTGTTGGATTGTAGGATGTGTGTGTGTGTGTTGGATTGTTATTAAAAGCAGTTGATGGATTGTGGAGTGTTTGTGTTGGATTGTAACCAAAAAGCAGTTGCTAGATTGCAGGGGCTGTGTGTGTTGGATAGTAATAAAAAAGTAGGTGTTGAATAATATCTAAACATTTTAATATTACCATTCTCGTTTGTCCCCATTATACCATCCCAATGTTAAACCGATTGACAATTTTAACATAGGATTTCCTGTTTGTCCCAGACAGGCCCATCTGTCCCTAAATTTCTAGGGCAATCTGAAGAAAAGATAAATCCTAATGTTAATTTCCCATTGTCCCCGGAGAGGCTTGTGAAACTTTTGTTTTCTTTTTATCTTTGTCTACACCTTAAAACTAAATGTCAGTAATTAAAGTTATCAAAAGAAGATATACAGGCCTGATCAAATCCCATAGCCCGACATCCCCAAACTATTCATTTTCAAAGTTTGACAAGTAAAATTTTACAAGGCGCTAGTCCAGGACAAGTACTTTTTTCCCATTTTAAAAGCAAACCAGAGAAGTGCTGATTTTCATACTTTAATCACTTTATCTACATTTATCTGTCCATTAATGCCCTCTGGGCATACTGAATGCTTAAATCTACTTTTCTTCATTTATTTATTCACTTCCTGAAATAGTACAGTAAGTGTTCATTGATAACTGTTGCATGTGCCTGAGTTCTATTACTGATTGACTGCATATTGGGCTAAGCAACCAAATTATCAGGCAATCAAAACACTTCAAACAAAACAAATCCGGTATGATTAATTAGGCTATAGTGTGTTTATAAACACTCCTATCCTTGTGTGATAGTATAGTATGTTTGTGAGTGTGTTTATTCCATCCCTTATTTTACAACATAACCCACTCGTGTGTGATAGTATGTGTATGTGTTTGTAAGTATAAAGTGTGGGATCAACTTCAATGTGCAATATTGCGTTTGAAGCGAAACAATTACACTAACTAAGAAGCAGTCTGATTGCATTTAAACAACAAAATGTTAGGAACACTTTAGTCTAAGTAGTTGTTATACGAGGTGATCTCCATTTGGATAAAATGAATTTACTAAATTATTTTTGCAGGAAAAGTCATTAAGTATGATTCCGAGAAGGAAAATTCTGGTGAAAGTGGCAGGATACAATGTAAAGCTGCCATTGAGTATGAGGTAACTATTTCTCCAAAGAGACATAAGCCAGATTCCATGGTAGAAAACGAATGTCAAATATGACACGACTTAAATACAAAGAAATTTTCAGCCACATTGGGTTGATAATTGTCCGTGGCTTGCATTCATTGACTTTGATGTAAAGGTGTTTTGCAGTTATTGCAAACAATATCCCAAACTGGCATGGGTTGGAAATTTAACCAGTGTATTTGTCAATGGAACTGACAAATGCAGGATTTAATCAAGCAAGTCTCATGACAGTTTTAGATCTCATAAAGCCTGTGCAGCACAGTGTATGCACGAAAACATCCAGCATGTGCAGAAAATCTCTGAAGTTATAGCTGCTAACACTCAACTAGGAAAGGGAAATTTAAAACTGAATGAGAATGAAATGAAGAAAACAACAAATGAGAGCTCCCTTTAATACATCCTACACCCTAGCTCAATACGGAAAACCATTTTCTGATATGGAAATGCTGTGTGCGCTTCAAGAGAAGAACAGTGTTAAATTTGGTACTAATATTAGAACAGACACAGGGCAAGAAACTTTGTTATGTTAATCGATCATGTCTTGAGAGAAGAAGTTAGGGAAAGTCTAAATTCCAGTAAATTCCTTCCTAATGCAAGTACTGATGCTATCATATCGGAGCATGAAATAGTGTATATAATATATCTTGACAATAAAAAAATTAAAACCTTTGAACAAATAAATATGTTGATATAACTGTAGATGAAGAAAAACCAAAGGTTAGTATGCAGATGTAGTTAGAAAAGTAAAGACATACATATACATGTAATTAGATAGACAGATAAATGGATAAGTTGATAAGGGTTTTGGAAATGGTTAGATTTTTCAAAGTCCTTAAACTGAAAAATTAAACAGACAAGAATAGAAACATCTTAACTTAATTTTAATCATGTTTTAATATTTCATATCATTTTTCTTTATCTAGGTTTTCCACTTAAAGTTCAATTAATCATGCAGATTCAAGTATCCATCCAGTAAGAAAGAAGGTAAAACCATTTCCCTCACTGAAAGATTCCATATCAATTAATTCACTCTTTGTGTTTTTTTCCTCATGAATGCGAACTTTTTCCATTAAAAATTATACTGGTATGTTTTTTATAGTATTTTGTTGCCAAGGTAATTAGCTTGAGGTTCTTTCACAATGTAAAATATAGAGTACTTGCACTTGGCAACTAAGATTTATAACCACTAATACAGAATTTGCTTTGTCAAATGAATATGTACTACTGATATCCAATTCATGTCACCAGCAACTTTATGTGCAAATCAAGCAGTTTAAGTGCCATGCTACTATGTTATCTCAGGTTCTGTGACTGACTAAATATTCTTTCATATACTTCACATTATTATTGGTTTTTTACCCTGATTCCTTGAATGTTGTTTCAGAGTTTCACTTGAAGTAAACTCTTTATCATATGCATTACGTTGATAAGGTTTTTCTCCAGTGTATTCATGATTCTCAATAGATGCGTACACTCGGATTTTGACACTTGCAATTAAAATGTGACCCATTTCTGATGCATGGAAATTCCAACCCGTGTGGTTTTATTGATGCATGTTGATTTGGGCCGAAGCATGTCTTAATAACCCTTGATTCGCCTCCTGCATAATTTTCTTCTGAGAGGGCGATATCCATAACAAATTTACTGTATGCGCCAGTGATTGACATTTGGTAGACTACTGTTTAGGCTAGTGGTTCCCAGCCTTATTTGCTGCGACCCTAAATTGATCACCAATAGGACTTCCTCACCCTTAGGCTTATGATTTGATTTTAAAATGTTCTTCTGATGACCCTTCACGACCCCAGTGAGGACCCCCCGCTACCCTGATTTAGGTCGTGACCTGAGGCTGGGAGCCACTGGTTTAGACCTTATCTGCCCATAATATTGCACCTATGCATATATGTGAACCTCCCGCACTGGAGAGTTTCTCCTGAGTTTAGGGACGTCTCCTGTCCCACCCATCACTCAATTAAATCTCCCATGTACGCAAAATAATTTCTCATTTTTGTTCCAGTGTAGGATATTTACAGTAATACTGCCTGTGATCATGTGACTATGAACTGGCTTAAGCATGGCAAGACAATGCAGTTGCTAATTTTACCCTTTGATCCTGTCAGCATGGTCACTTGGCTGCATTTGAAGTTTGTCAAGGTGGATTAGTGTGTGAGTAGAAGTAATTCCGAAAGGATTAAAGACATTAAATGATTATGGTGGAGTTACTAAAGAGCTCAATCAGCATGAAACAATAAACATTACTTTGGTTCTGTCAGCAAGATATGTTCTACTTCTGTACTTAAAGGTGTCAAGATGAATTAGAGTCTTTACAATGTATGATCAAAAGTAATTTGGACAGGATTAAAGATGTTGATAGTTTGTGGTTGGATTACTCAAGAGCTCAAATGGCGTAAAACTGGGTCAGTTTGATTTCGGTGTTTAAAGTTTGTCAAGATGTCTAAACATGCATTATCTCCCATTGCCAAAACATCAAAATCCAAGCAAGCAAAATATCACACGAAATTCAATGATGGATGGAAACAAGGAATTTCAGTGGTTGCAATCAAGTTCAACAGGACATGAATATGTATCTACTCTGTAGAGCTAATTTTAAAGTCTGTTATGGTGGCAAGAATTACATCACGCATCATGCAGGAACCACATCGCATAAAAGCGTATTAACTGCAACAACCAATGTGCCATCAAATGTGTATAAAGTTGCACATGCCAAGACATTATTTGCCAACTTTGTAGCCGAACATAATCTCCCATTTCTGGTAGCAGATAATTTTTCAGATCTGGTCAAAACAATGTTCCCGGACTCTGAAATCGTACATAAGTTCTCATGCAAACGACAAAAACTACTCACATTGTGACCCAAGCTTTGGGTCCTCATTGGGATGAGAAAGTCACAGACATGTGCTGCAATGAAAAATTCGCCATTCTCATTGACGAGTCAAATGATCAAGTGGATAGTAAAATGCTGACAGTCTTAATTTGTGTTTTTGACAAGGATGTAAACAGGATATCAACAAGATTCCTTGGAATATCAACCTGTAACAGTGGATCTGCATAACTCATCTTTTCACACAAGGATAAAATATTCACGTAAGTATGACTAATGTTTTACTATTTTATTGTTCATAATACATCATAATCACAATTGTATAATAATAATAATAATAATAATAATAATAATAATAGTAATAATGATATGAATAATATGGATACAGTACAGGAGTTAATCCATAATGCCTGGGATGAATGAGGTCTTTGTCTTCATCTTTAATACTAGTAAGTGATAATCGTTTCGTGGATTTGATTGTTATTGTTAAAGAATGGTGATAGTGATGATCATGATGACAACAAAAGCGTCTGCAAATCAAGCTTAACCTCACAAAGGGTGTGCTAGTCTAATATATGCATCAGTGTTTCATTTTGACAATCTTACCGACATTAAAACAACATTAGATGATTGGAAGTGCAATAAATACTAATCTGATTTGGTGGGTTTTCTTATCTCCTATGATCAATACTGATAATTATCAGCTATTGATGGGTGAACAATGAAACAATATTATAGGTCTGCTCTGATAACTGGAAATTAAACTCAGTGATAGGCATCTTTTAAGTTGGGCAAGCAATCTTTCTTGATATCTTAACTACAGCATAAAAAAAGAAAAGTTTATTAGAATTAACAGAGTTGCCTTATATTATAATATTTTAATTTACCTGTTGTATATCCATGGAAAGTAAATTTCAAAGATCTAATGTTTGCATTTTGTATTGCAGTGGTGAAGCTGCCTGCGAGGTTCATGACATTAACCTAGAACTGCACTGGAAGATGAAATTCTGGACTACATTCTGACTCTGAAAGAGGAACTTCCAAAATTCGACCCAGACAGTACCAGTCTTGAGCAGTTTTGGCAGACAGTTGGCAATCTGAATCTACCCACAGGCAGGAAACAATTTAAACTTCTTAGTGAACTCAGAAGAGTTGTATTGACATTGCCACATTCCAATACAGACACTGAAAGAACATTTTCCATTGAGGAAAATTCAGGCCGACTCGAGAGAAACCTATATCCAGTTACAGTACATAATCTTTTAACTGTTAAGATCTGTTAAGATCAACAATGATGAGGACTGCCACCAATATAATCCAGGCAATGATCTTATAAGAAGTGCTAAAAATGCTTGTGCTGTATATATGGAGAGTTTGATAGGCAACAAGTTAATGTGATGGAACTGAATTGCATATTTTAATATTTAAAAAATCAAAATTTGTTCAATAATAGTTTTTTTGCCTATTTGCACACTAAAAATCAGGTCGATGAAAATCCTCCCTCTTCCGAGGTCAAAACTCCTGACCGAATTTTGCAAATATCCTGATCTATTCCAAGCTGACCTCTCATTTCTATCACATATATGCCTATGTAAAATCAATATGAACTGGGGGAGCTAATGGGTTGCTGATGTCATGCTTAGGTGTTCATAATTGAATCAAGGTTATATTGTTTTGAGATTATCTTCTATGTTTATGGTAGTCAGAGGATGAGAGGATCAACTATGACTTAATTGGATTAATGTTTGATCAAATATCAGTGTTTGTTTCATTGCCCATCAAATTATAATCAATTAGACAAAACCGGGGAACATATTGCGGCTCACGAAACCAGATCTTAAAGGTAAGTGGACAAACTTTAATTATGTTTTGCTGTTGATTAATTTGCTTCAATTAGCGAAACGTTTAAAAACTTCGGATGTTTTAATTAATGTGTCATTCAGTAAGAATTTACCGGACATTATGCTCAGTGATTTAGTTTGTGTTTTGAAATTACACGAGACTGAATAACGAGATGGAATAATTTTGTTATAATAGATGTGTTTGTGAAATGTTAAATCGCAATGGTTCAAAGAAGGGCATTTTCTTTTCTGTCTCACTCTCAGAAACGACCTGCCAGTGATGATCATTTAGACCCTCAGACTCATCAGTAACTTAAAGTTAGTAACAATTCTGTTTCTTATAAAAACACTATACAAGTGTTTTTCTTTATTCAAGGTGAGACAAGAAATCTTAAACATCAGTTTGCTCCACGAATAACGAACAATCCCAGCTATGAGCTCATGACTGTCAAACAACTAATGACTTGAGATTATGGGGTCAAGAGTCAAATGACTCTTCAGTTTTGAAATCTACTGAGAGCCCTGGCATTCTTAAGTGTGTGTATTTCACAGCATACTTCACATTTGTATGTTTTTCTCCACTGTGTATTCTAAAGTGTGTGGTCATGCTCCAAGTTTGACTAAACATTTTGCCACATACTTCACATTTGTATGGATTTTGTCCACTGGTGTCTTCTGAAGAGTCTGTTCAGGCTCAGAGTTTGATTTGATGTTTTTCTATATACATACTTTCCGTTTATGTATTGCTAAATGTGTTTTCAAGTTTCCTGTGAGACTAAACAGTTTACCACATACTTCACACTTGTAAGGTTTAACTCCACTGTGCACTTTTAAATGTGTCTTCAGGCTCCCTTTCTGACTAAACATGGTACCGCACACTTCACATTTGAAAGGTTTTTCTCCATTGTGGATTCTTAAATGTGTCTTTAGATGTCCTGTCTGACTAAAAGTTTTACCACAAATTTCACATTTATAAGGTTTTTCTCCACTGTGGATTCTAAAGTGTGACTTCATGTTCTGAGCATGACTAAACATTTTGCCGCATTCTACACATTTGTACGGTTTTTCACCATTATGAATCCTTAAATGGCTCTCGAGATATACGAGGGCAACAAACTCTTTACCACATTCTTCACATTTGTAATATTCCTCTGCATTGTGGATTCTTAAATGAATCTTCAGGTTCCCTGCCTGACTAAACATTTTTCCGCATACTTCACATTTGTAAGGTTTTTCTCCGCTGTGGATTCTTAAATGTCTTGTCAGGTTCCCTGTATGAATAAACATTTTACTGCATACTTCACATTTGTAAGGTTTTTCTCCACTGTGGATTCTTAAATGTGTCTTGAGGTCCCCTGCCTGACTGAACATTTTACCACACACTTCACATTTGTACGGTTTTTCTCCAGTGTGCCTTTTTAAATGTGTCTTCAGGTTTCCTGTGTCACTAAACATTTTACCGCATAACTCGCATTTGTAAGGTTTTTCTCCACTGTGGATTCTTAAATGTGTCTTCAGGTTTCCTGTCTGACTAAACATTTTACCGCATACTTCACATGTGTACGATTTTTCTCCACTGTGGATTCTTAAATGTCTCTTCTGGTTCCCGATCTGACTAAACATTTTATCACATAGACTCTACAGTACTTTTACGTTTCTCTCAACTGTAGAGTCTTAAATGTGGACTCAGGTTCCCTGTCTCGGCCCACAGAAATATTCCATCCCACCAGCCTCCGACTTGATTGATAACCCCCCTGGCAAACAAGAATGGAACTACATGGTTAAGGAGGTATTCATTTATATTGGCGCACAACATGGGAAGAGGCGGAACTAAACAAACCGTCGCTGAGATTCCTCCACATCCAAGACAACCCTTTGCTGCAGGCACACCTTCTACGGACATCAAACTCGACCAACCCAAGACCGGTAGCGGAAGCATCCATCAAAGCAAGAGTTCTAACAAGCTCTTACACACTGCAGCCCAACAGACACAAGTTCAGTCGACACTCTGTCTCCCCTGTCTGCCCCCTCTGTAAAGGAGAATCAGAAGATATAAAGCACTGCATTCTAAAGATTTAATATTATTTCTTTGAAAAGTTTATTTTTTAAAATAATTAAAATAAGTAATTCAGATTATTAAATACTTAGGTTTGAATAATACACTTTAAAATAATTCATTAACATCTTGTAAGAGTTTTATACGATGTATACTTTTCAAAAAGAATTGTTAAGGGTAGAACTTTATTATTAGACTGCTTCCAATCAAGTTTCTATCACTGTATGCTGCAGTCGTTACTCTAACCTGCGAGAACACTCATTGAGGTAAAAATAGTGCAAGTTTCATAAGGTTCTCACTGTTAACGAAAAAATTATAAAAGAGGGTAATATTTTACCCCAAATTTAGAAAACTTCCTGAACAACTGCACTTATTTTAATGAGAGTAAAACTGCTATATCTAGACCATCTGCCAAGATTTTTTTGACAATTCTGTCCTTTTTTATATATATAAATTCATCTCAGAGTAGGTTAGAGTCTTACAAATCATTTTACCAAATACTTCACATTGGTAAGGTTCTTCTCCACTGTGAATTAATTAAATGTATCTTCGGGTTCCTAGTATGAATAAACATGTTAGCACATATTTCACGTGGTAATGGAACGTTTTCTACCAAGTCCAGTTCCACCCAGGGTCGTTTCGTATATTGTCTTTTCACCGGGGAGATTTCATCCCTTAAACGTTTCCACTTCTTTTACCTGAATTGTATGCATTTTCCTCCGTTTCCGAAGATTTTTTTTTTTCTTCCTCAATTTAAAAGACATACCCATGTGATGTGTTGAGAGGGTATCCCACCGAATCAAGCGTGCTATTGACCGTTTCGACATTACAAAATCGCGCTCTCGGGGGCTGCGATCCATCACTAGATATTTTAAGTTAGGGGGATACATAGACGAAAGTAACAAAGAATTTTAAGCATCTTAAAGAACATTTGCCGAATGTACCATTCCTTTAGTATGAAACTGGATATGTTAGATGTGCGCTAACTTTAGAGATGATGTTATTGACGTGTAAAAAGATCATTCTCTCGAAACTCTCCTCCAAAGCTAGAATGTTACTTTCTTTCCCCCATTTTTGTATCAAGAATGGATACAATAATTTTGAACAAGTTTGCTTAATTTAGTTTCATGGTCAGAAGACATTTTTGTCCAGTAATAGTAACCATCATTTAGGCAAGATAGTTTAAAATACACAGGTCTCGGGAATCTTTTTAACGATTCTAGCGTAAAAGATAATTTTTGCTAACTATGACAATTAGAACGAAAAGATTACCATATATTTTTCTCACGGAGATTTTATAAAATCTTTTAACATTATATATTGCAATACTAAGAAACGACAACAAAAAAAATAAAAAAATAAAACGTCCACTTTAAGTTCAATCATTATGCTTAGATAATAAACAATAGTGAACATACCTATAAGGTTTTTCTCCACCATCTATTTGTTAATTACTTTCAAATTCCATGCTCAACCAAACATTCTACCACATACTTCGCATTAGTATGGGTTCTCTATCTCTCTCTTTCTCTCTCAAATATCTGAATGTTGCTTGTTAGTGTTACACTTTCAGTAAACTCCTTGCAGATTTCTTCATATTTGTATGGTTTTCTTAACCTTCTTGTATTAAGTGTATCCTCCAACAGACAATAAAAGTACG
This sequence comes from Margaritifera margaritifera, assembly GCA_029931535.1. Classification (NCBI taxonomy): domain Eukaryota; kingdom Metazoa; phylum Mollusca; class Bivalvia; order Unionida; family Margaritiferidae; genus Margaritifera; species Margaritifera margaritifera. The sequence continues at coordinate 1,410,158 of JAQPZY010001419.1, read as the reverse complement.
TAAAGGTTTGTTATACTGGTTTATGCCGTGAGGAAACTCAAAAATCTTAGCAAATTATTTACACACCAAATGTCATTATTTTTTTAAAGACAGAATAATACAATCAGACACATTCGATACTTTGGGGGAAAATTAGTTTCTGTTCTGCAATTTTCATAACTGTTGACAAAGAGAGAGAGAGAGAGAGAGAGAGAGAGAGAGAGAGAGAGAGAGAGAGAGAGAGAGCACCAAAAATTGTGTGTTCTTCCATTACTGTGTATATTTCTGGAAATCCATATCATCTTCCCGTGGATCAAACGAAGAAAACGAAATGAACCTCAGTATAGTCAAGTAGTGTGAAAAGTCATCTAACTTCAGTTGGAACTTTGCCCAAGAATCTGTCATAAATAAAAATTCCCCGACATGAATGACCACATAAAAGAAAGTTAACATATAAAGACATCTAAACCATTTGCTCTGATGCTTTATATCTCTGTGACACCACGGATCGTTGTACTCACATTTAAGAAAAATATCTTATCATCTGTATGGCAATATTTATGCTTGATTGAGTACTGAAATGTTGTTGCTTTTTTTTAAATATTTTTTTTTCAAATGTGTTTTAACATATGTCCTTGATATATTCATGTAATTGTCGTATTCTGTGAATTTGATTTTTAAGAAAAATATCTTATAATATATCGTATGGGGAGAAGCTAATATTCTTTGAAGGACTATATACTTGCATTTATTTGGATGATTTTTTCCTTTTGTTGGCGGAGGGGGGGGGGGCATGGGAGGGGGATAATTGTCACTTTATATTTTTAGAACTAAACGTTTAATCAGCACTATATTGAACAGATTGTGCCCACGTGCTGTTAAACAACATACATACATACATACATACATACATACATACATACATACATACATACATACATACATACATACATACATACATACATACATACATGGCAATCATCTCAAGCAAGTTTGAAAATAGTTACCATATTTCCAGAGAGACAAACTAATGTAACAAAAATTATATATTATAGTTTCCTAATAAGAACATCATGTAAAGCAGTGGTTATAGGCATTCATCTGACCCACTGTTTAAATCTCTACCATATTTGCCAAGTAAACAAAATACATACAGTAAAAAGGAATAGTATGCAGTTTCGGAACAAAGATTAATACACTGTACCTGGCAGGGAAATGTGCAAACAAATAATCAGCTTTGCATAGCAGTTTCATATTTGTTCTGGAAATCAGTAAATTGAACAGCATATAGTTTCTATCTGTGAGAACTTCATGTAAAACATTGACCATGCGTTCATTTTACCTGTCTTTTCAAACAGCTATCCTGAGGGAACACTAGCATAAAACAAAATGTAAAATGTCAATTACATGTAGATATCTGAGGAAACTCCATGAAAATATAATATAAAACAACAACGATGCAATCATCTAACTCAACGTAGCAACTGACTTTATATACATGGTCTCTCGCTATAGAGCCATTCAGTATACTGCTATCATTATAATAATGTTGGTATGGTCATGAATATCAGCCATTAAGTTCATGAAATTTTGTTTTATTACTACTACTTAATTTATTGTACATAATTGTATTTCCTGTATCAAGTCCAGTAAAATGTATTTCATCACTGCATAAACAATATTCATCATTTAAATAAAATTAAAATAGTACAACTGTTTCATAAAACACTGAAGTTATGTACATACTCATCGTTGAACATGTTTAGTTATATGGTTATACCTTGGTAACACATACACTGTCTATTTGGGAACAAATTCTACTGTGGTTTACATCATGAAAATTTGCTGTCTTGTGTGCTTCTATTCACTATTATGTCCCACAGGAAACTGTAATGGGTAAAAGTGCATTACATTCTTTCCCGAGGTTACTCACTAAGCAATAATTATTGCCGTAGTGAAACTTAATTCTACAAAAGTCTACTATATTTCCTGAGGAACCTGGTGCAACAGTGAAGAAGAACAATATATCAGCTTTGTTCCATTAGCAAAATATGTGGAAAATCTCACTTACTGACAGTAACCATAGTCAGAAAAGGTAATGGAGAATAGTATATCAAATTGTTTATACTAAGAGGTAACTAGTGCCATCTCCAATCTCAACTTTTCAATTGCCTGCTACATTTTCTGACGGAACAGTAATGGAAATAAGTATAACAAATTGTTCCCTTATGGAACTCAGTAAACAAATTCATGGAAATGGTAGTTTTTGCCATTATCAAACACAATTCTGAAGAAAGACTACCGTATTTCCTCAGGGAACCGTGATGGAAAACAAAACATAGCATCTGTCACTCTTAGGACACTCTGAGAAAACTTCACGCAGAAACAGTTACCATGCAGTCATCAAATTCAATCCTGCAGAAACCTACATTATTTCCTAAGTGAACAGTTGTGGAAACAGCATACACAATTATTTCCTTCAGAAATTACCCCAACAAAGCAGTAGATATGCAGCCATCAAACTCAACATTTCTGACGCCTACTGTATTACTTGAGGAAACAGTAGCAAATTATTAGTATCATATATCTAATTGTTTCCTGTGGAAACTCTGTGCAAACATCATGTGGAGGCAGTAACAATGCAGTCACCAAACTCAATTCCGCAAACAATATTTTATTTCATGAGGAAAAAGTAATGGAATATTGAGCAGTATATCGAATTGTTTCCATGAGGAAACTGCGAAAGCTTCACCTAAAAGCAGTAACCATACAGCCATTAATCTCTGTCCCGGACAAACCTATTCTATCTTTTGACGGAAATATCATGGAGAAAAAACAAATGAAAAATTTAAGGTTTCCCGTAAAGCAGTATCCAATCAATAATCTGACACACAGCAGGAAAACTCTTTCAATGAGAGGATAATAATGAACAAGAGTTTCTATTACTGTTCTCCAAAGGAGCTAATATTTTGTTTTTAATTATGTAGGGCAGTAATCAAACAATAATCAAACCCAACTATGGGAAGATTTTCTATACTTTCTGAAAGGACATGAAGAAAAATGTTCCAAATTGTTCCTTGTCGGAACTCAAGTAGCCATGGTGGCAGAAAAGGCTGTGTCCTCTATGTAACCTGCTGAGCCACTGCATCTCCTGAGGAAAATCTGTTAAGGTGCTTTTCACTGTGCCACACACATAGATTCCATTGGATTCCAAGGCCCAGAACAGCTCAGTGCTGGTTAAAAATATGTCCATGTCAAAATCATGATGTTTATATCTGAGACCTTTATATGGTGTTTTTTCTACTCTGGATGCCAGAGCTTGCCCTCTGTCTTCATCAAACGATTCACATAAGGATGAAAAATCAAGTAAAAGCCTTCACCTCCTCTGGGTTTGTGTTTGTCCACAGCTGCTCACCTTCATGATGCTGGGCTGCATAGCTATTAGTCTGGTCTGCTAGAAAGTGGAATAAGTCTTCTTCAAACAGGCAACAAAAATAGTAGTGGTGTGGCATATTCCTGCAAAAGAGTTGCTCCACCTGGTTCAATAAACTCCAATATGTCGACAGCAATGGCAGCTGAAGACCAAAATTCATCATCATTGGAATAACTTGACTGACTGTCATGGTTGTTGATTTCAGGAGTGGTCTCCCACTCCACTTCCTTTTCGTTTTATGATAGCCCCTCATCACTAAGATCATTAACATCTATATAACTGCCCTCTTCAATTTCTTCTAAATCAGAATCTGACACCCAATCTGGGAATGGTGGAACACTGTTAGCCTCTACAGATTCAAAGCCTGAAACACTCGAATCGTTGTCTGAAGATTTCATTGTAGCATTTCCGCATTCAAGATCTGCATTCCGTGGTGCAACAATGGCAGTATGATGTAGCACCAAACTAATCATGATCAAGAAATATAACGTCTGCAAGTACTTTTGCTAATACCATAACTCAATCCACTCGCTATATACGTCATACTTGGTGTCGTTCTCTTGTGACTTTTTGACAGGACAAATAACAAAAACATATTCTGAGATATACCTGTAATAACCTTTAATATGCCCAAATATATCAAGTAGGCCCAGTGAGACCGTAAATAACTTGAGAAAATATGATTTTATGAAAGTGATTGCTCTATACTTGAAAATTCTACAATTGGTAACACCTGGAACTACGGATATTTTCAAACTCTAAATATGTAATAAACTCAAAACTTTGACGTTTAATTTTATTGCTGCCAATAAAATATTACCTTAACTATTCATCGACGATAAACTGAGGCATTAAAGTCGATATATGAATAAACTATATCCTTCTTTCCAACTGAATTGGTACACGACTAAGAACAAACATTTTGCCACGTATGACATATGAGTGCATATATTTTTAGAAACATAAATTTTATTAATACAATCACTAACATTTTCTAGCTTGCTACAACAATCCACGGATAGGGCTGCAAATTTATCTGTGTGGTTTTTTATATTTGTCTACGCACTCGTATTAACGTTGTATTGGATGCTTCACTACTTTTTCGTATTTTCACGAAACTGAGTGATGCAAGAAAACAACCTTACTTGGTTGCTTCTAAATCTGGCAGTGATAACAAATGATAGCTTGAGGGATAAAGGGTTAAGTGTCATGCTACCATGCAGTAAAGGGTTAAATGCTATTTTGGGTTCTGTGGCTGGCTAAACATTCTTCCATATAATTCACATTGTTATGGGGTTTTTTTCGATCATGATTGTTTGAATGTTCTCTCAGAGTTTAACTTTGAGTAAACTCTGTACTACATTCTTTACTTTTGTAAGGTTTTTCTCCACTGTGGATTCTTAAATGTGCCTTCGGGTTCTCTACATAACTAAACATATTGCCACATACTTGACATCTATAAGGTTTATCTCCACTGTGGATTCTTAAATGTGTCTTCAAGCTCCCTTTCTGAGTAAACATTGTATCACACACTTCACATTTGTAAGGGTTTTCTCCATTGTGGATTCTTAAATGCATCTTTTAAAGTTCTGTCTGACTAAACATATTACCACAATTTTCACAGCTGTAAGGTTTTTCTCCACTGTGGATTCTAAAGTTTGATTTCATGTTCTGAGCACGACCAAATATGGTACCACACACTTCATATTTGCAAGGGTTTTCTTCAATGTGAATTCTTAAATGGGTCCTCATACTTTCTGCCTGACTAATTATTTTATCGCATACTTTACATTTGTAAGAGTTTTCTCCATTGTGGATTTTAAAATATGTCGTAAGGTCCCCTGCATAACTAAACATGAACCACACATTTTACATGTTGTACGGTTTTTCTCCACTGTGGGTTCTTAAATGTTTCTTCATGTTCCCTGTCTCACTAAACATTTTACCCCATACTTCACATTTTGTAAGGTTTTTCTCCATTGTGGATTCTTAGATGCGTCTTTATAGTTTCTGTCCGACTGAATATTTTACAGCATACTTCACATTTGTAAGGTTTTTCTCCATTGTGGATTCTTAAATGTCTTTCAGTTCCATGTCTCACTAAACATTTTACCACATAGACACTATTTTACTTTTTTATCCACTGGGGATCCTGAAAGGTGTACTAAATTTGCGTCTGCCTAAACACAGTAATGTACGGTAATGGACAGTAATATATAGTACAGGAGATGAAACACAGTAATGCAAAAGAAATTAAGTAATCGAGCAAGAAATTCAGCATAATGCACGTAAAGTGTTGATTACAGATTTTTTTAAATATTAAAATATAAATTTGTGTACTGTTTGCTGTTCTTGTTGCTTATCCATTGACAATAAATATGATATATGATGGCGCTGGTGCGGTACAGTAAAGTAACACCACTTGAATATACAATAAGGTAGACTATACCATACAGTGGCGACGCGAGGGAGGGGTTGGGAGGGGCAATTGCCCCCAGGTGCCAGGCGAAGGGGACGCCATCGGAAGGCTTTGTTTTTTGCTTCTTTTAGTTGAATTTTTCATAGTATTTCACTTTCATCTTAGTGTAATTGGGGCAATTCTTCACAAAACTTATATTTGGAAAGGGTAGGAGGGAGGTTGGCAACTGACATAAAAACTGATCCCTGTTGTAAAGTAGGGTCGCCACCGAAGAACATTGCCGACAGCGCTTCTGTAGTGGCACCACTAAAGAACATTTTCCCCGGGCGCCTCGAACACTCGCGCCGCCACTGATACCATTGTAGGAAATACACATTTATTTATCTATATTTTTAGTTAGTTAGTTAGTAATGTATATCTCCAGTTAGGAGTCATTGTTTCTAATTTAATAAGTTTATGATTTGAAATAGTTATTTTCAGTAATGTGAGGAAATACAGTAATGTAAAATAAATTACAGTAATGGACCACTGAATATTAGTATTTTAGTCTATGGACTTAAATATGAAAATCAAACATAACAAATTGAGTTGTTAGTCTATATTGTTTTATTATCGTCGTTGTTATTTACTTGAATGGCTATATTCTCTATAACGGAGAATGCATGGTACTGTGGAATCGAGTTACCAACCACTAACACTGACCGACATTTTCATTTTGTTATCGTCTTAGTTCGTTCAACTCTCGTCCTTTTTCTCTGGTGAGGTTTGTTCCCTCCCGAAGGTGTCTCTGGTATAGTTATTTTACCATTTGTAGAAGTTTCTGTGAGCTTTATTTCCCCTTGTCTTTGAGAAATGTTTGGAACAATGCTTCTCGTTCAGTCTCTGTTTTTTGTTTTGTTTTTATTTTTTTTTTACACCAACCGTCAATTGAAGTTTTGTGGTGCGTATAATCTGGTGCCAACTTGAAATTGCCTCTTCCAATCATTGATCTTTTGGCATCTTTGCATTGGGAATTGACAATTGATTGTAGTACGTCTATAAGGTCTGATATATCTTTTTGTTTCCAGTTGGTTCCAATCTTCAGGATATGATTGACAGACTCTGTATTATTATTAGTACATGTAGTATTGTGCGACACTTTATGGCCAAAAGGGGATCCCACTTTAAACAGGTAAACAATTTAAGGGGAATTTAACATTAGGAACCATCTTGGTTCATATTTTTTTTTATAATTATTTTTTGTTTCACAGGACGAGTCTGTTTGTTGTAACAGTGTATTATATTGGTTCTATTTTGGCGGTAATTGTTAGTTTGTCTGGCCTCTAACCCGCTAACTGAAATGCCGTATTACGTCATAGGTATATTATGTGTGATGAGTCTGTCTGTTTGTAACAGTGTGGCATGTTAAATGTGTTTGGCGGAAAATGTGAGCTTGTCTGCCATCTAACTTAAATGCCGTACATGTATTTTGGTTTGCTTGATAAATATATTGACATAAAAGTACATCGAGTGGTGTATCATAACAGAGGTGTATGTCTGAGAGAGAGAGAAAGAGAAAGAGAAATGCACGATTCTTATTGTTTCCAAGTAAGCCCCGCTCAGTTAAACATCAAGATATGAAGAGGAGGATTAGGACTAGTCCCTTCTTTTTCATGTACAAATACCATACATTAAACATGAAAATATTAACAAGGTTGACAACGTTGTAAAGTAAGACTAGGTTTTCCGGCAGGGTAAGTGTTGTTCTTGTTCTGGCCATAGATACATCATGACAATCTTTTTCTGTATGTGCACTTGTGGACTGTAACTGCTGATCTGGTTAGAAAACATCAGCCTCTTGTTTACGTCCATGACTTTGTGTTCCATATATTTTTTCTTCTTCTTCTCCTTCTCCATTGAGTGTCTGTGACTGCTGCTGCTCTGGCTAGAAAACATCATCTTACCTATTTCCGTCGGTTCTTGTTTGATCTTTTTAATAGTCTAGAATCACGTCTCTCAAACTGTTGATTTCCAGCGTTCCAACAGTGTAAAGTAAGATCTCAAGTAGAATTTCTGTCTGAAATCAATATTACGTCATAGGTTTATCATTTGTGTGTGTGTGTGTGGTGGTGGTGGTGGGGGGGGGGGGGGGGATATGGTCTCTGGCCTATAACAACAAATGTAATGATAAAACTACACCTACTATTTAAAATGGTTTTTGGAATAACTAACATTCAGTCATCTACTAACCACACAGGAGAGGGTGTAAAAGAAGGGGTTTTAAGAAAAAGAATTGAAATCCCTTATAAATACAAATAACTTTCCTAGCCCACTATCATCCTACGATCACCATTATAAATAAAGTAAAAATCTCTACCCTCTTCTATAATGTCCTTACCCTCCTCATCCCTCACTTTTTCTAAAACAAAACTCCCTATAATTTTACCAGTGGGGTGAAATAAGACAGAAAAGTAGGCCGCCATTTGTTTGTTATTTAGCGGCATTATAGGACAAGGAGAAATTAGCATTAGGTTACCATATTTATGAGTTTCTTCGGATGAGGGTAAATCTTATGTTAGAAATGTTCATATATTTTATCTTTTATAAATCCTATACGAAGTTCAAGGGATGGGTGGGGGGGGGGTGAAATGTTAGCTATCCTAAATGTTACAATTCTCACTTGAATTTAGTTGCATTTTTGCATAAGGTTGGCATGTGTTTCATTTGTCAGTTTCGGTGGCCGAGTGGTCTAAGGCGCTCGCCTTTACCGATCACTGCCATCTCACCTCTGTCCGCGTGGGTTCGAGTCTTAGGCTCGGTCAATGTGGTTAAGTGAGAAAGCTTGCCAGTGGCTTCCCGTGGGTCGGTGGTTCTTCCAGGTATTCTGACAGCTTGCAATGCCTATAACCATGGTTTCCGCAACGCGTGTGCCAAAAAAAAAAAAAAAAATTTTTTTACAATCCGCAACCATGAACTGTAAATTTGATTTTAAGAAAGCGTGGAGTAAACATATTTTACGTCTATCTCTGTCGCCAAATGAATAGCAAATGAGCCGAAAATCAGGTCATAAATTGATATAAATGATCGCAATGAATGGGTTTTCGTATTATAACCGACGTTTTGTTTTCTAAAATCAGTTATGATTTCAATCTCAATCATTCTACCGCATGGTTTGTGTAGGCTGTATGAAGCAATTTCTGTTGGCAAAAAGTACAATTTTGAACCCTACTAAACATGCTATAGCCCATAACAAGACAAAAATAATATTTGCTTGAAACGAGTGAATAACGGATATATTTTATCAAGTGGGTAAAATAAAACCTCAGTATATTCACGTGTGGCGAAGTCACGAATGAAAATACTTAAGTTTTTCACCTACGAAGTAAAATATATCCGTTATTCATTTGGAGCAAGCAAATTGTCTTTATATGTTTATGCTCAAACGTATTGGCTAGCAATATGTATAACAGACTAAAGTAGCAGATTTCTTACTGTATCCCGCGCGATAATGTCAGTGGTTTACATTTTATGTTCTGCTGTGCTTTGTGTATATTCGCACAGAAAATATCAGTAGTAACATAATTCCCCTTCCCAATTTACGGTAAACAGCACATTAAAAAAAATCATGTTGTTGGAGTTGAACTCGGTATGTGAAGCAGCCATACTTGACTCTAGACCACGCAAGCGTCTATTGACGGGCAGTGAAAATTTATTTATCATATTTCACTCCATTTAATTATCAAGATTATTTTACTTGGAAAATCCAGTAATTCACGGCCTAGCATAAAATAATAATAATAATAATAATAATAATAATAATAATAATAATAATTATTATTATTATTATTTTGTCATGGTTTGTGTTTGAGTGTGTGTGGGTCTGTGTGTGTGTGTGTGTGTGTGTGTGTGTGTGTGTGTGTGTGTGTGAGAGAGAGAGAGAGAGAGAGAGAGAGAGATAGTGAGATAGTGAGAGAGAGAGAGAGAGGTTATAAAATGTGTGTGTGCGTGGACAATCGGACTCCTGACATGGGCGTGTGTCTGAGAGAGAGATAGAAGGTAATCCATATAATTAAAATATATCAAAATATTCCATCTTCCTTGTAGGTTTATATAGTCAAGGCGTCTGTCCTGACTGGAGATGTAAAATGCGGTTATGTCTGCCCTCTAACTTAAAAATAAAGAAACGGCGGTGTGGAAATGCTGTTTTACTTAATTTTAGAGATGATTTGACTCTATTTAAGTAGATTAAATTCGGGATTCAATCATCGTTTTCTTCCGTAGTTTGACGATAATTACATCGGTTCCGGAAATGATGTTTACTTAATTTTAGAGATGATTTGACGATATTTAAATAGGTTCAATACGGGATAAAATCAGTTTTATTGATAATTAGGTATGTTCGTAAATGATGTTGTTCCGCATTTTAGAGATGGCTTATTGGGATGGAAAACAGGTTCGGAAACGTTGTTTTGGTTACTTTTAGAGATGGTTTGTTGGGGTTGGTTTACATGCTGGGAAACGATGTTTTGGTTAATTTTAGGAATGGTTTGTCGGGGGTGTCTGATTTTAACGTTTATATGTGTATTAGAGAGTAACAAAACGCACTAAAAATAATAAGAAAATATTTTTTTAAAATAAAAAGCTACATAGATGCTTTTATAAGAAACTACTTTAATGGAATTTTGAAAAAACAATATATTCGGAATTTTATTTAACATATGTGTAGACAGGTACCTATAATTTTAAAACTGTCTTTTATCCATTCTAAATCAAGATTATATTTGGGTTTGAAATTTCATTTTGAAATTTTGTCCTGAGAGTGATGTCCATCATTTTTTTAAAGATATAATTTAGCAAAATATTTGTTTAGTGATACTTACTCGGAATCAGGATCTTTAAAAATACAAACGTTTGAAAGATTAGTTGCGCGAGATAATCCTGTCCAGATAAAATATATATTGACGTAACAGGTATTGGTGCCAAATTTATTATTGTATCTCTTATTGATAAATCTTGGACTAAGTGGCATATATTAGCGTACGGTAGTTTAAAATGTGATATTAATTTTATATCAAGCTTGAATTTTTAACTGGTTCAGTTATCACAAAAATGTTAGGGCTGACGGATTTAATAACATAATAATAATTTACATATGATCTTATTCCGTTTCCTTTGTAATGCTTTTTACACACGATTTATAAACCGGGGTGAAAACATTCTTCCTTAATAATATTTTGGCGACCTATTTATTTATTGTATCATACAGGCAAATATTTTATACTGTATCAGTCCGTTTCATATTATCGATCATTTTGATATTATGTTTCTCAAAAGTAGATATCACATTCTTTGATTAATTCAAAAATATTCATTGTTTAGATTATTCATTGTCGCTTTATCTTTTTCATTATCTAATCTTTCATTTTCTTTTAAGATGATATGATGACCAAATAATTGGCTTAAGCAAAATAATTGGTAATCAATAATATTATCGTATTTATTTACCCCGAAGTTGAATGGCTTCCTTTAGTCAATATCACCTGTACATAAAATCACTTTTCTTTATTGTTATCCATTAATACTTTTATCAGAAAGAATTAATATGGATTATTAAAAAAAGATTTCATCGAAAACTATGCAGTTGTATGGGGTAACATCACACTTTGCCATTTTAATAGTTTGATTATCTGTTAGAGCAACACCTAATAAGATATTTAACGTAATAAAGTTGCAACCATCTTTCTCAACTCCTGACACAATTTATAATACGGACTGATAAATAATGGCTTTTTTTGGGGTGGGGGGTGGGGGTGGGGGGTGGAATTATTGTGGCTTGCATAGTGTGATTTTCCAACACCTGGATATATCCCGCTGAAAAAAGGTATTATAATTATCTACATAATTTTGACATCTTTTTGATCCCTTTTATGAATACTATTATGTTTTGTAATATCAAATCATTTTATATCAGGTAAAATATATATTTATTGTATTTTATATCTTTTAAATATTATATCTTTCTAACTCATGAGAGCACCTATAAAATTTTATCAATACAAAATAATTGAGAAACTTTTTAAATATTTTACATCCGAGAAATCTATTACCAAGCTATCAGTTGAACAGTTATATAATTCTTGGTTAATCTTTTGTGTGTTATATAATTTTTTTACCAATCGGATCTCATTTAAGAACTCTTTAACTGGGAAGAAGCCATTAATCAGGTTCCTTTTTTCTCTGATAGAGAGCAAGCATAATTGATCTTTTGTTATTTTATTTTGAAATTTTCCATATTTTCCTCAATATGATCATAACTATCTTCTTGGATTCATTCAGGTTTACCAGGACATGAATCTGACCCTTATTTAAATCAGTTTGATAACAAAACGCTTCATCGTGATATTTAAATATTTTACTTATTGTTTTAGAGTTGATCATGTTTTCAATTTAACCTAAATTTTTATTTATAATATACTTGTAATAGCTCATCAAGTAGCTCAACTTTAAAAACAGCATTTATTAATTCTTTGTTCATTGTTATTGCTTTTAGTTAAATGTGATGGTTTTCTGTAATATAATACTTCATATTGTGTATCACCATGAATTAATAGAGACAAGAAAAGGTTATAGACTCTGTGTTTACACAAATATCTTTAACAATATATTGATAATTATTGATTTTGTGACTATCATATTTTTGACATGTGTCAAGGTAATTAAAAAACAGAATAATATTCGAGTTGCATGAAATTAGATGTATCAACTTTATTACTATCAGCGCAGTAAAAATTGGTTTATTGACATATTGTGTAAAATAGCCATATAATGGTCCAAGTTTTAATTATTTATAAATTTCTCGGACTTAACGGATTTTAATAAGACATATATTCGTTGTTCATTAAACTGTTATAAAAAAACCCATATGTTTTGTGATTTAATGAGAAGTATTGTACAGCAATATATATATATATATATATATATATATATATATATATATATATATATATATATATATATATATATATATATCGGTGTCACCTGCCTTAGTATCGGAGCCGGATATAATTATAAAAGATTTTTTTATTCTGTAATGACAGTGACATGAATCTAGATATTTTAAATTTGAAATCAGGTGTATATTTCATGTCCTCTATTATATCAAAGAATAAATTAGGTTGTTATGGTATACCAATGTGGCATATTCTTGTTGTTTGCTCTGGCAATCAGGACTTTCTTAATTTCATCAATATTTTCAACAAAAATTGGTTTATTACTATGAATGTCGGTATCTCTGATATAATATTTATCAGATACTTTACTGTTCAAAATTTCATTTTTTGCATCAATATCTAGCTCCCACACCACTTGTTCTAATGATCTCACGTTATCGTTAATTTCGTATGGGTGTTTATTAGCATGAACATATATAAGGTACTTGTATTTCCAAACAGAAGAGTGTATGAGTAGACTCCAGTGTCTCCATTGACTATTCTCAAAATTCAAATGTTTGATAGAAAACACTGCGTCAGGCAAGCTACATTTAATGTAATAAATTATTATCGCAGTTAGTCTTACATTTCGTCGATCGAATAATTTTCAAGCTTTATGATGGGTAAGTCCTGTGAGTTGTTAATTTTAATTCTTGTTATTTTTAACATTTGCAACTTATATTCCTCCAGTAAAGATATATGGGATAGTCATTTATTGATTCTACTTGATCCAAATTTCGTTCACTTGTGGATTCCTGAAAATTAGCAAACTTGTTCCTAGGTAAAATATGTTTCAATCACTGTTTTAAGTTAACTAGGAAGAACTTTTCGTAGAAGACCAATGGCCCCAGTTCAAACTTATAAAATTATACAACAAAGATATATCTAATTGGGGTGGAAACACATGAGTATTCTCTAAGTCTACTGTATGGTAGGAAGTCATAATCACATACATATAGCAGAATACAAATACTTACAGAATTTGGACACTTATTTTCCTTAGTTTGAAAATAACATATATAAACTGTGCTGTTTTCTAATTATCTCATCAGATTAATTACAAAATCAATCGCAAAATGTTTCATAACATGGGTATTCTCATGTTTCATAACATGGGTATTGTCATGTTTCATAACATGGGTATTCTCAATAGTACTTTGGAAGATACTTAAGTCTTACTTCTAAATATTTTTGGCATTCAAGTAAAAAAAATCGAATTCATCTTCGATTTCCGCACTGTCACATAAGTAAGATAATCAACGTACCCTATCGACATTTTTTCCTATATGTGATTGTGTTAATAGGAGGTTCTCTTAACCTAAATAGAGTGTAGAACCGGCTTATTTTGTTATTTTCAAAAGCATGCAAGTATTTTCACATTTACGTCTTTATGCCACTCTTACAAGTTACAATCCATTAACCGTTGCTTAAATTACACAAAAAATAAATTACAATCGCCAATATCTTGTGATATCCACACAAAATCAAACCCATATTTACAAAGTAGTTGGCTGATATAAGCTGCCCAAGTTGTTCTCTCACAATCGTGAAGTGCCTTTAACATCTGGAAACATTTCCTGAGATATCTATAGTTAGGGATATGCAAGAATTTACATCAATATTGTATACATTTAATATAATTGTCAATACTCATATTACAACGTCCTCAATCACCAACAGACATATACAATTTTCAAAACTGTTGATGGAATTTCTCTACATATTTTCCATTCACGACAGTGTATTAATGGCGAGTTTTGATTTCATGTAAACGTTTAAAATGTGACTTTTTAGTCTCCAAATATCATTTATTTCAAGAACAAAAAAACTCCATCGACTCATACATTTCCAAAAGAACAGCACCCTTTAACCTGATTAAATCACCACTTTCATCCATTTCGTCAAAAACAAAATTCATACTGGCACCTATCACATTATTGTCCGATGAGGTAAACTGCTTACTAATTATACATTGTCTTAAATGTCTCCAAAAATTGGATTTGTTGAGATTCTGCATTTGGAGAATATATATTTACCAAATGAATGATAAATCCATGTATGTGATTTTTTAAATAGAGAATTATATCACTGACATCTATATCCTCTACAAGAATTTCTCCGTTGAAAGAATTTGAAATCAGAATTAATACTCCTCTAATATGATTTTGTTCCATGGGCAAGTTGAAGTTTTCCCTCCCCATTCATTTTTACGAATATTTTCACACTCTTCCGTACTAGATGTTTCTTGAAAAAGTTTTGTTTTCTTACCAAGTTAAAAAATCGCCCCCCCCCCCCCCCCCCCCCCCCCCCCCCCCCCAGTTTCTTCTTTTCATTGAAACCTCTTACATTTAAAAATCGTACTTTAAGATTGAAACCAGTCATAATATCTGTTAATGTTTTATATAACCTTACATTGACATAATAGTACAAGACATTTACAGGATAGTGAAGAAAAATATAAACAATATATTTTTAAAAACCTGGCGCCGAATCTCGCTGTTATATGTTGATTATAAAATTATTTGAAACCCTCTGGCTCTTCGATTGAAAGATATTCCGCCTCATATTATACATGAAAGTCAAATTGACTTTGTTAAAGGTAGATACATTAGCGATTATATTATGACTATTTTAGATATTATGGATGTAACGAACGTATAGTGCTTAGTGTGAATTTCGAAAAAGCATTTGATTCGATAGACTGGAGATTTCAGCAGAGGGTGCTAGAAAAATTAAATTTTGAAAACTACTTTAGAAAATAGGTAGACAATTTTATATGGGTTTAGAAACGTGTGTTATTAATAATAGTTTCCCGTCAGGCTATTTTTCAACTGAAAGAGGACTAAAACAACTCGACAACTCGCATGAAAAACTATTGGGCTAGATTAGCTAGTGGTTTGAAGAAAAAAAAATGTATTATCATATGTATTCTCTCTTTTAAACAAACATTTTTGTGACAACTGTTATGACAATAAATGGATATTAGGAGTACAATCTATATTTGATAATGTTGGATACAGCGACATATGGAGAAAAACCGAAGTTTTGTGTCGGTTAAATGGTTAACTGAGAAAGTAGAGCTACAACTTAAAGATCAATACAGACAAGTTTGGGCAGATAACATCAATACGTCAACTAAAGGTCTTAATTGCAGGTTATTTAAAAAGTAGGTTTTCATTATAAAAAAAAACAAAAAACAAACAAAACAATCAAACAGCTTTATTAAGGTTAGAAATGCAAATCATAGGCTTCCTATTGAAACTGATAGATGTTCTAATGTTCCCTATAACGAAAGATATTGTACACTCTCTCAGTCGCGAGAAATAGGTAATGCATATCATTTTCTTCTGTCGTGTTCTTATTTTCATGATGAAAGACAAAAATGAACAACTCATTATGACATTTACGGGACAAACGTTTATAAATACAATCAATTAGTGAATACAGGTAACATCCGACTCCTGATAAATATTTGCAGTTTCTTAGATTGTGTATTCCAAATTTTGTAATTCCATTTAAGCATTATGTTATGATATCACACGCTATATTCATGATAATTTTCTCATATACCTCATATGCTGTAAACTTTACAACCTGAGTGTAATAAAGTCTTGTCCTGGTATACAGTTAGAAACTATAGAAATAATATGATCCCAATATCTATTAGAAAATACAGAAATAAAATTAGCCCAATTTGATGATGATACAAATTCCCTTCTTGCAGATATCGAATCAGTACGAGAATTTGTTGATCATCTATGAAACAACCAACTGAATCAATGTAGATTGGGTTTTTGAGAAACAAAAATTAAAATCCTTTTGGATTATAATGGATAAAGTGTATTAACATTTTAGGTGTACATATTTTGCATGATGAAATAGAGGCGCAAAGGAAACATTTTGGAGAAAAACTACCGTTCATTAAGGATAATATATCAGTTTGGAAAGCAAAAGCAATTGTGATTTACTATGGAAATATTTGAGTCATTCTTATTGTCTAAATTTGCATATTTTGCATCCTTTATAACAATATCCGGGAAAGTTATGAAAAAGTTTGATCGTTTGATTTTAGACTTTGTCTGGAAAATAAAAAGACCAAAAGTTTAAAAATAATTTCTCATGGATAAGTTTGCAAATGGGGGTCAACATTTTCCCGAGTTTAGTACTGTTTTTCAAGCTTTGAAATTGAAACGTATCAAAAAGTATACCGACACATCGGTGGTTCATCCTTAGAAAACTCTTGCTAATTCATATTGTTTTTCAATATGGCGGTCTATATCTTTTAATGCTTTGTAATTATGAAATGTAATTACTGCCAGATTTAGACATTCCAAGTTTTTATCTTGAACTCCTACAGTTAAGGTCTAAAATCAGAGCACATCAAACACGTTAACTTGTTTGCAACAATATAAATATTTTGGATAATGGTTATATTCTAAATACGTTTTTGCTGCTGGTATTTGGTTATTTGCAAGATCTTTTTGCTGAAGAAAACAAAATTAAAGCATTTATTTTTTTGTTTATATGGCTGTGAAAAAGACAAACTTGATTAGGTATTAGGCTATAGCTCAGCAATGTATTTCAAAGAATAAGGGTCTTTTCATGAAACAAATACACAGAAACTGGACAATATGAATGTTATGTCAATATGCAAAGGTAGTAGAAATTTGGATGTATTGAAAACAAAAGCAAATACTGGGTATGGAATTCTTATAGAGGCAGAAATTGCAAGTGAAATCAAAGATGAAAGTAGATACAGTGAAGAACATAATCTTAATTATAGAGAATCTACGGTAGATATTATTTAGAATGATTTTCAATATACGATACTACTGGATTATTCAGCATTAAATAATTTCTTGCATACAATGAAGTTAAGTGATGACAATTTGCGTTCTTTTTTGTAGATTACATAAGGAAAACTATATCACATTTTATGTTTTTTCAATGCACATGCATTTGATCATTTGTTGGAAATTTTAGATTATGGATAGATGAAGCAAGTCCACAAGGTTTTCTTATTTCAGAAAAGAATATGATATTTAGAGCAGACGAAAATTGTTCAAACGAGGTTTTAGATATTCTGTTTATATTGTGCTTAAAATATTTCATCTATAGGAGCAGGTTCTTTGCAACTTTGCCTGATTTCATGGTTTTAAAAGATATTTGCAACTTTGCCTGATTTCATGGTTTTAAAAGATATTTGCTTTCACTCTACAAGATTGAACGATCTGTTTATGAAAAGATTGGAAAAAAAAATCGGCTTTTTATGCTGGCAAATCTAACGAAATTGATCGTCTTGTAAAAGAATAATAGTTTCTTTAAATACAATATATATATATATATATATATATATATATATATATATATATATATATATATATATATATATATATATATATGCGCGTGTGTGTGTGTGTAGGTGTGTGTCTTTATTCTCTATCTTTGTCTCTATCTCCAAGTCTTTTTTTTCATAACGGATTGCCATTTTGTTTTTGTATCATTTTGCTACTACTTAAACAACTGATAAAATATTTCATTGAGAAATCATACATTCTATTTTTGAAACATATACGCCCTCTCTCTCTCTCTCTCAGACTGTGAAAATGTATATATATATATATATATATATATATATATATATATATATATATATATATATATATATATATATATATATACGGCATTATGTATTATCTTTAAATTATAATAGTTCTCATTTGGGTTTATAATCATTGTATTATAATTCTTTAGTTCAGTAGCCGGCGCTATTTGTAAAGTACAAATGAACATCAACATGTTTACATGAGTCATGCTATGTCCAGGGAAAATCAATAATTATCTCAGTCACCTTAACCCACAATGGTGAATCACGTGGTATCGCGTGCAGATTTTATGACCTGAATCCTATGTCAACATCTTGTTGATTTGAAATAAGGTATTATAATTGTAGTGCGAAGGCACTTTTAGCAGTATCATACGCGACCTAGTTTCTGATTGGTTAAAGAAGGTTGTTGACAAAACTCATTCTAAGCCGTAGTATTAAAGTTTTAAATTCTCTTTTACGCCGTAAGAGACTATATAATGCCAATATAACCACTGAATGGGCATTCTTTAGCAGTTCTCCAAAATCAAAAGGTTATTCAGGAAGATTATTGTTGTTTGTAAAATCAGCTGGTGAAAATCTATTATCTATAAAGTAAATTTTGGATTAAAGTACTATTCTTCAAGTAACTTAACAATATTCTGCATTCACAGGAGTTTACCTGGGATTAATAACATTTGGATTTAAAATTGTGTTTCTTGTGGCATATAAGCACTTTAGTGATTTCATTCGGATAACCTTTGGACATTTCCGGATTATCAAAATTCAATAGGACATTTAGGATTATTTAGGAATTTCTTAACTGTGTGTTATTTTTAATTCTTACACTTTGTTTGTTTTATATTTTAGAAATTGTGAAAGCTCGTTTGAGACGTTCTTTCTTTTGTTACTATTTCTAACCCCTAGACGTAACAATATATATATATATATATATATATATATATATATATAGATATATATATATATATATATATATATATATATATAGTGTACACACACACACACACACTACTCCCCAGGGCTACGTCTATGATCCAAAATCTTTGTTCTCATCTATACTCCTCCTTGTGAAACATCACACCATATAATTGATCAACCATTTTAAAGTTTGGATATAAAAACTGCACAATCAGGAATGTAATAAACTCTCAGAAATAAAACAACAGCATTATACAATAAGTTTGAAATCAAAAGTATGTTCTAGAAAATTAATAAGTGCATTAATAGGATAATGGTACAGTGTGCAGACAGGGCTGTTGCAAGTTTGCGCTGGAAGAAACGGTGCCCCGGGCGAGCATCGCGTTTGGCTCCTCCTACCCTCCGAAACAAACACCGCAAACTGTCTATTTTGTTGTGTGTATTAATAGTCATGAGAATACTAGCTAAAATTAGGTATCTTAATGAAAAACATGTACGTGTATTTAAGTAAAATACACAATAAAAAAAACATGATACGCGAAATAGCCCCCGCCCCCCCCCCTTACCCAGGGTTTAACGCCCCGGGAGGTAGCACGTATCGCACCCTCTCCAATTACAACGGCCCTGTGTGCAGAGCATAATTCTAATCTTAGCAAGTTCAAACCGTTTCTTGACAGAACGAGTTCTTATTTTCATCTATCTCTCTCCTTTTTTTGTTTTTGTTTCTTGCTTTTATCTTGCTCTTTATCTTGTTGGTTCATCTGTTTATAGTCTGATCTTCTAAGCTTCTTAGTCACCTGCATGGTTGAATAACCGTGCACAAACTGTTTTAACTACACCTTCTGTCCCAGTAAAAAATATTCCATAATACTGAATGTTACATTATATAGATATTTTCTTTAAAATAAATTCTCTAAATGAATGTATATAGCAGTGATGGGAGGAAAACATGCAATACCCACAGGTCGAGGTTTGAGCGGGTCATGGAGGGAATGTGATTGGACTGGAGTTCTAATATTATTCGTTTTCTAATTAGGTAACACTAAGGGAAAAGCACAGAAGTGTCAAAAAATCTGCTTTAGTTCACTTTGTTGTCAGTTATGATTTAAAGTACATTATAATATGAAACAGCTGTACACACAATTATTGTTTCTATATAATTTGATGAAATTGTTGAATAGTTAGAATAAATCAGAGACAAAAATACAGATTATCGAGTTGTACATAGAGATATTTATATAATTGTGCTCTATAGTTGCTTCTGGAAATTTTAAATGAGTTTTTAAGCCCTTACTTATTGTTATATTGGTTTGGAGCTACTGATACATTATACCATCTGTATATGGAATTTAACCATGAAACATGGCTTTGTTTCTTCCACTGTTTGATTTTTATCTCTTTATTTTCCTTGTTTTCTATCAGAAAACTGAGAATAAAGGCCTCATATTTCATTACTGCCATCAACAAGGAGATCACAACCTTAAACTGTTGTAACAACTGAATCGAATTAAAAATGAAATAAATTTAAATTTAAACTGAAGCATCGTGTAGCTTGTGTGTTTTTTATTTTTAATAATTGACACATTAGTGGACTAAAATTGCATTCTGTGTAACATTGCTAGAATATTTGCCACAAATGACCAGAAAGCTTGCATTAACGATATATGGTAAGCTTAATGATCAATAACAAGAAAGCTTGCTATGACGGTTTGTGGCAAACTTTATGGCTGAGTTATATCAAAGTAAGATCAGTAAGAAGAATGTTCATTACCAATGCTGTGAATATTCGTTTACACATGACCACTTGTACGCCACAGTAGAAATATAAAAAAAAATATTACCATATTATGTATAACGTGCACTTTTGATACATATTTTCTTATTTTCAGGAGGGAGTGCTGTTACGACTAGGGGTAATGTAACAAATGAAAAGACACAAACAAGCTTTCAAGATTTAAAATACAAATATTTAGTTTCCTAAAATATTAAAATATTTCAACAAACAATCAAAGTGAAAGAATTAAAAATGACTTACAGTATAGAATATCCTTAAAAGTCCTAAATTAAAGTAACCTTCACTGTACTAATGTGTTGATAAGAATAAGTTATATCCAAGTAATCCTTGCGAATATGGAATATCACAAGTTCTAAAAATGTTTCCGATAATTCCACGGAGCTGTATAATTATTAAGGTTGAAGAAACAGTACTAATCCAGAATGCAGTGTATTAAAATAAATAGATCTCCAAGGAAGAATCTCCCACACACAAAATGAACCAAATTCGTTTATGACCTCTCAATTCAATGTAATCTTGAAAAATGCCCGAATGCTACTATTAATCCTATTATAGTCTCCCAATACGGAGAAACAAAATAAAACCCATTACGTCTTTGATAAACAACCGAGCATTTTGAAATATTACAACCCTCTCCAAACCAATCAGAAATTAGGTTATGCGTGACGTCTCTTAAAGTACCAGTGTCCTGACATTATAAAAAGTAAATAACGTATTGATTCATAGAGTCTAGGTCAGAAGTTCATACTATCTCACGCGCGGGACAACGTGACATGACTAATGCTACAAGCGACAATTCCAAGTCCAATGTACTCAGTGAAATATCGATCGAGCCTACCGTATGTGTACTCACGGCAAGACGACAGCTGTTAGACTAAGAACAGAGATCATAAACTAATAAACAATACAATTATTAAAAGGAAAATGATATATAATTCTATAACAGTGCGCATTTTTCGGTAGCACAGGAAAAATATTTTTCTAGCTAGATACGATAACACAAGAAAAAGATTTTTATAGCTCGTTCACTAAAGCTGTTTATACATGGCACGTCCTTGTGAAATACTGAATTCGTTGCATTGTTACTAGTTTTATTGAAGAAATAACCAATGCTTACAAACCTCGCTAGTCCTATTCTTTGATTACTTATGTTAATAAACTAATATCATTTCACATCGTGTAACTTGTGTTCTGTGGCTCAACCGGAAACACACGAGAGACCGATAACTTGTACATCTACTCTCTTATAAACACTTTAAAGTTGTGCAAAATACCTCAATACAGTAACATTAATGCATACCGTAAAACCAACGAAATTATTGTATGAGATTTGCATTTTATGTACTTTTCTTTCGAAAATAAACTTGGATTTTTGTTTAAAATATCATCTTATATCACAGTATTGTGAGCATACAGTGATTAGTGCTTCATTGATTCAGCAATGTTTTTTCAGGGTAATCAACCCGGCAAAACCTTCGATGTGCTAAGCACGAGTACAGTGCAATGTCTCGGTAAATTCGCAATTTATTTACTTTTCTTGGGAAAATAAAATTGTTTTTTTTTTTCTTTTATTTCTCATCGTAAACCAAAATATTTGATACTTCCTTGTGACCATAGAGTGACTAATGTTTCATTGATTCAGCGTGGTGTTTTCAAAGGTAATCTGCGCCTGCTAAAAGTTTTATGTGCCCAACATAATTATGATATCTGGGTAAATTTTGGCTCAAACACAAATATATTTCAGAGGTGTCATACTAGTCCAAATAAGTATAAATGCCGGACCTGAACTTTTACATGCCATCTTGTGTTTGATCTTGAAGGTGAATGAATATAGTCAGACAAAAGATGAATATGAGTCGCGTTAGAAACTCCTTTACCTAGAGAGACGAGCTAACCATCATAGCCACATCCAAGCACTGAGCACTGGCAGAAAAGAACAGAAAAACAGTCAAGCATTGTTTTCTTGTAAATCAATCAAACGTGATTTAACAAAATGACGACCAGTACACTCTCCAATGGCACATCCTTGGACTCTGAGAGATGCGCTGGAAAAATTTCGGACATAGATCAACAGATGACGGACACATGATCTACTTCAGTGGGCATGAGAACAAGCATGAACATGGAGTCGGGTTTATGGTACACAAGGACATTGTGAGTGCAGTCATGGGTTGTCGACCAGTGTCGAACAGGATGATTACAATCCGCGTAAGAGCATCTCCCTTTAACATCACTATCATACAGGTTTATGCCCCAACATCTGACCATGATGACGAGGAACTGGATGAGTACTACGACCAGCTTCAAACTCTCATAGACCAGACACCCAAAAAGGATATTCTGGTTATTCAAGGAGACTGGAATGCTAAGGTAGGAGAAGACGCACAAGCGGACTGGCGAGAAGCCTGTGGTCCATAATGTAATAAGCAGACCAATGAGAGAGGACTCAAGCTCCTGGACTTCGCCACATACAATAACCTAGTGCTAACGAACACCCTTGGCCCCCACAAACTATCCAGAAGATGGACTTGGCACAGCCCAGACGGAAAACATCACAACTAGATTGACTACATCTTGGTGAGAAAGCGCTTCCGGTCTAGCGTAAACATTGCCAGAACACGTAGCTTCCCAGGAGCGGATATAGGAAGCGACCATGACTTGCTGATAATGACTATCAAACTTCGTCTGAGGAAGACCAATAAGCCAAGACAAGTTAGGATCAGGTTCGACCCTGAAAAACTTAAAGATCCAAGCGTGGCACAAGCATTTGAAGCATCGATAGGAGGCAAATTTGCACCACTCACAATTCTGGGACATGAAGAAATAAACCTAGACTCCTTGATCATCACCTTCAACAAGGCAGTAATAGACACAGCCGGAGAGATCCTTGGCAAGCATCGTAGAATAAAGAAGCCTTGGGTCACAGCAGATATCCTCGACCTCTGCGATGTGAGGAGAAAACTGAAGAGTAAACGAGGAGACCATGAAGGAGCAAAACAATACAATGAGATCAACAACAGGATTAAGAAGAGCATAAAGAAAGCAAAATAAATCTGGTTAGAGGACCAATGCAAGGAAGTCGAGAAAAGCCTGATCCAGAATGACAGTAAAAGGGCATACCAGTTGGTGAAAGACCTGACAACAGAGGAGATCTAATACGATTCAGGACAAGGCTGGTAAGAGTCTGTCAGAAAACTAAGACATTCTTAACAGATGGACGGAATACTGTTCGGAGCTTTACAACCAGGGGTCTTCTGGAGACCAAGCTGTACTAAACGTACGAATGAACACAACAGAAGTTGACCACCCAATCCTCAGGGACGAAGTAGAGGCTGCAGTAAAGGCGCTAAAGAAGGGGAAGTCAGCTGGGGTAGACAATATACCAGCGAACTTGTTAAAGCAGGAGGAACGTCCACGATAGATGTCCTCACAACAATCTGCAACCAAATCTGGCAAATAGGAGAATGGCCCACCCCATGGACCCAGTCTCTGATCGTGACTCTTCCTAAAAAAGGGAATCTACAACTGTGCCAGAACTACCGAACAATCAGTCTCATCACTCACCCAAGCAAGGTTATGCTTACGATCATCCTCAATAGACTGAAACCTCAAGCAGAGCACATCATTGCGGAAGAACAGGCAGGTTTCAGAGCAGGACGTAGCACTACAGAACAGATCTTCAATCTTAGAATCCTCTGTGAAAAATATCTACAGCATCAACAGAACCTCTATCATGTCTTCATTGACTTCAAGAAGGCTTTCGACAAGGTATGTCATGCAGCCTTGTGGGCCACCATGCGGATATACAACATAAAGGCAAAACTAATCCGCACTATCGAAACTCTGTATGACAAGGCGACTAGTACAGTTCTCGTCAATGGCAACATAGGAGACTGGTTCAGAACCACAGTCGGAGTCAGACAGGGGTGCCTTCTCTCACCCACTCTCTTCAACATCTACCTGGAAAGGATCATGTCCGACGCCTTGGAAGACCATGAGGGCAGTGTCAGTGCTGGAGGCAGAACAATCACCAGCTTGCGCTTCGCTGATGATATCGATGGCTTAGCAGGAGATGAAGAAGAAATGGAAACCTTAGTGAACCGTCTCAATCAAGCATCACTAAGATATGGGATGGAGATCAACGCTGAAAAGTGAAAACCTAATGACAAACAACCCGAGTGGCATCCAAAAGGAAATAAGAGTGAATGGACAGAAGCTGGGCACAGTAACAAGCTTCAAGTACCTAGGTTCTATCGCCTCTGATGAAGGTTCAAAACCTGAGGTTCTTTCCAGGATTGCGCAGACAACAGCTGCTCTGGCTAGGCTGAAGCCTATTTGGAAAGACAGCAACATCACGCTTGGGTCCAAGATCAAGCTTATGCGCTCCCTCGTCATGTCCATATTCCTATATGCATGTGAGACATGGACCTAACAGCAGAATTAGAGAGAAGAATCCACGCCTTAGTGATGAGATGTTATCGACGGATCCTGAAAATCTCATACTTAGACCACATCTCTAATGCGGAGGTGCTCACTAAAATCCAAGGCGCAATTGGACCTTATGAAGATCTGCTCACCATTGTAAAGAAACGCAAACTAAGATGGTATGGTCACGTCTCACGCTCAACTGGCCTGTCAAAGACAATCATGCAGGGCACAGTGAGAGGAAAGAAAAAACGAGGCAGACAGAAGAAGAGTGGACAGGCATGGACTTTGCAAAGTCCCAAAGAGCAGTGGAAAACAGGACGAAATGGAGAGAGATTTTCGCAAAGTCATCAGTGGCGCCCCTACAACCAGCAAGGTTACGGGAGAAATGAAATGAAAAACACTCTTCAAAATGGCGGAATGTTGTTTCACGACTAAAAAGAAGCAAAATCATGAAGATTTTGAAAGGTAGAATATCACATGCGCATTATACATCAGAACAAAGCTTCTCAGCTCATGCTGGGTCAAATACGAGGAGCGCTGTATACATACCAAAATACAGTATCCTATCATTAGTAAAACTGCCATTTCTTTTAGTTTATCATCTGAATTTAAATCAAATTCTTTGGCATGGGGGAAATACATGGGGGGAGGAGGGCATTACTAATGGATGAAATTATCTGGGGTTTAAACTAGATTAAGGATAAATGGCTCAGCTAGATTCTTTATAACATATTTCACATTTTGTAAAAAAAAATTTCACTTCAGATCCTTAAAGGGTTCACGAGACTTATGACTGCACTAGTCTATGTATTCTTACCCCTTTACTGCGCAATGATACCTTTTGACGTCCGAACCTTTATTGCATAATTAACGCCTCTTGTTCCACACTCACTTTTGATGTGCATAGTTATTGACCTATATAATTTTCCTCATTTACTGCAATTGAAACACGTACATAGATGCATATTAAAACTGTGCGTTAAATAAAATCGTTATTTATTCACAAAATATAATTTCATGGGAGATTTATTTACAGTCTATAGCCAAATATTTTCATTACGTCCGCCATTTGTAAACGTGGTTTACATCCCGCAAATACGAACCGGAATCAGAGCTGATTATTCCCGATACATATTGTATTAAAGTACTTAATACGATTCAATAATGTGCCTCCATTGCTAGATTTGTAAATTTCTTTAAGAATAATCCAGAATATCGGAAACACTGAGGTAAATGGAAGAATGGAATCGAGGCTTACCACAATTATTTATAAATTCATCGGCATAAAAATGACCGACGACTCTAATTTTAATTACGATTTAAATTTTTTAAATATCTTTTTGATATCAGAAAGTTTTTTCATTTCCTTTTTAATCAAAAATATCTAAAAGAAGAACAATAGCGGACTGCAAAATTCAGTGTTTATTTTAGCAACGATGAGTTAGATGGGGTTTCTCGTCGATTTTGTATAAAATAACTTTTATTTCGTCTTGAAATGAAGTCTCTTCCAGGCTTACACGTCAAGAAAGACCAAGAACTACCGTAAAAAAAAACTTACAATATTTTAACACGTAATTCGCATGTATTTTAATATTACATTTATCTGAAATTTGTTTAGACTGGTTATACACTTGGAAATATAGATGTTATCGTCTGTATTGACGGCTATGACAATGGTGATTTCAGTATGGCTTTTTACACCGATAGTAGTGATAGTGGAAGTTGGTTTTGTCGTTTTAGCTACTCTGTTTTGATAATATTGATAATGGCAGTATAAACAGTGATGAATTATCTCACATTTCTGATGTTAGTGACTGTGATATTGATGTACAGTCCCATGTAAGTGACATTGATATTGATGTACAGTCCCATGTTAGTGACTGTGATATTGATGTACAGTCCCATGTTAGTGACTGTGATATTGATGTACAGTCACATGTAAGTGACTGTGATAGTGTGTATTCCTATTTTTCTGATGCAAAGGAAACCTCATGAGTTAAGTGAAATCCCTGAAAGTAAAAAAAAAAAAAAACCCTGAAAGATTAGGGACTTTGGTCACCTAATTTGGAACAAGTTTATATCGATACATTTATTTCGATATCGGAGTAAAACCACACACTTAGTGTTGTAGTGTTGATGCTAGTTCTGTTGACTACGCCCAACATTTCATAGACCCTTTTTTTTTTTTAAGCGTTGTGTTAATTTGTATGAAAAAAAGGACCAGAAAAAATGGCACCCAACTTCAGCTAAGGAGATAAAGGCATTTCTTGGACGTATTATTTTGATGGGAGTGAGTCAGCTGCCTTCATATCGACTATATTGGTTATCTGATCCGTTCATGGCAAACCATCAATTCAAAGGGATTATTAGCCTGAAAAGATTTGCAAAGCTTCATCAATATTTCGATCCAAATGACAATACCACTTGAGCACATGGTCAGCCTGGGTATGACCAACTGCATAAGATTTGTCCATTTATTGATATATTGAAGAAAACAATCAAAGAATCGTACAGCCTTAGACAGAATCAGCCAGTATATTAGGGTATGGTAAAATACAAAGTTAATTTGTATTTTCCAATCTTATGAGCAAATGATTTATATATTTTTTTTTTAAATTGTGTACAAGCACTTTAATAATGGCTGCATGTTATTCAAAATAGGAAGCATTTTCTTTTTCTACTCAAAAATATTTTTTCAAATATGATTATAGAACAAAAAAAAATTAATTAATAAAAACAAATTATATTAAAATAAACATCTTTCATTTTGCGTTTCAACTCGGAGAAACAAATAAATGAAAAAGATTGTAAATTCTCTCACAGGACGATACTCTATGAAACAATACATGTCCAGTAAGCCCATCAAGAGTGAATTTACAATCTGGATGGGTTTTAATGTGGTAAGTGGATACTGCCATGCCCGGACTTGTATATGGGCAAACATGATCCCAAACGTTAACCTCAGATATCACAGAAAATTGTGAAGGATTTGAACGAGAAGAATCACCACATATACTTTGATAGGTAACAAGAATTTATTTTTTTTTAAATATTTTAAAGCAAGAGTTAATAATAAGACATTCATTATAAAAATAAAATCCTGATGATTCACCTGTTATTCATAATGATTATGAAACAACATGTAATAAGGACACTCACAAATAGAGTATTAGGAATGTGCCACTTGTTCATAAGGATATGAAAACAATCTTCTCTTTTCCTACTGGCTCTATTTACTAAGTGCACTATGCAGATGCACAGTGACTAAAATAAAATACTTAAATGTCCTCTTTTTCTCAATTTCATTTTCTTTTTAGATTCTTCACATCTGCTACCTTGCTACAGATCCTAGAAAGAAATGATATTTACGCATGTGGAACAAATAAAACAAAATTCTGAGGGTTGGTTTCTGAGCAGATTGAATTCTTTTAAAAAGTTTTATCACTGTAAATTTTTCATAATTTTGATTCATTTTGTAATCATGTTGATTCATTTGTTTGAGCGCTTGCAGCAATACATTTCACCAAGCTCACGCTCAGCATAAACTCTTTGAAGTTAATGAAGCTATAACTCTATCTTTGAAATATTTTCATGCTGTCATAATTGCTGCGATCTTAATAAATAAACCTCTAATCTGCAATATATCTATACAAATAATTTATTAAGACATACCGTTTCGTGCTATTGTACTTGTCCATCATCCACACTCACTCACATATACACAGGCATGCATTTACACATACAAATATATGCAATGTTGCAAATATTTTTTTTTTTTTTGTATTTCCACAATCAATTACATTACTATTCCAGGGTTCCCACATGAACAAAGGAACCCACCCAGGTTGGCGAGTTGTGAGAGTCAAGGTAGACAACATAATCTAGTCGCTACAGAATGGCAAGATAAAAATCAGTTACTTTGTTCTCAATGCGCAGTTTTAAAGTTGTATACTATATTACACCAAATAACTGATAATGCAGTGGTCTCCGTGGCGGCGCGAGGGGGAGCGTTGGGGGAGGGGGGGGGGCGGGGGTAATTGTCCCTATATTTTAACTGGGGGGGGGGGCAGGATGGAGGTTGGCAACTGACATAAAAATTGTTCTCGGTGGCAAAGTAGGGACGCCAATAAAGAACATTGCCCCCGGGCGCCTCGAACCTTCGCGCCGCCACTTCGTGGACTGATTAGAGTTTCTAAAGGGGAGAAAATGAAGACATGTATCCATTACAGGCAGCAGTAACGTTTATTTGCAGCATGCATTAAGATGATTATATAAATTGATTCAGGCGGACACAGATGAATTAATCTGGAATATAATTTCATTATAATTCCAATCTGATATTATTCAAATTGTTACAGAAACTAATTTGGATACATTTTGTAGCACATTGATTATTTAGTTTCCAAAGTATGGATAATTTTTTAACATAGGTTTAAATTTCAATTTCTGGTCCATTTCCTGTCAACTAAATCTGACCCATTTGGAGCTGGATCACCCTTCCATCGACTTTCAGATGGAAGCAGAGTTGAATTCAGTCATCCACCTCCAGAAGAAAATTACCATAAGTATATGGGAGGCATGGACAGGAACAATCAATTAGGAGCTATATATAAAAAAAATGTGGGCAGGCCATGAAAAAGTGGTAGCAGTATTTTTTCTTTAACCTTGTAAACTTGTGTATTACAAATGCCTTTATTGCTATGAAAGATACACAGCTGCATCACCCATTGAAGAAATGGTATGCCCTCTTAGACGTCAGAGTTGATATTGCCAAAGGGTTGACTGGCATCTTCTCATCCTGAGCTCATCCAATCCATGCACAAATTCAATCCATGATTCACAGGCTTTCAAAGCATGCACACCCAAAAACAAGATGCAAGAGGCGTACCAATTGGGTAGAGAAGTGTAAGACGACAGTTTACGGCAGCATTCAATGCAAAATTAATTTATGAAAAACTGGATGCTTCCAAGCATACCATAGTTTTTATGGTTTTGTTTTTGAGAAATGAACAATTAATTTTGCTGACTATTTTCAAAACTTGAGATATAAAACGTTCTTTTTCTTTTCCTGCTTTTGGACTTCTTCACTTCCTTGTCACATTCGGACTTCTGTCATATTCTTCACTTACCTATCAAATTCTACATTTGTTCGGTTTATGATGCCCAATGTTGTCAATTCAAGATGTTCCAGTTAGTATGCACGCAGATGTGTTTTGAAAGATGTATTTATTTCCTTTAGATGCATTATTGTTAGAACTGTTTGATTGCGATATCTTTTAGGCGAATCACAACAGCACAAGAATTTGTGTTGCATCAATTTCTCGTTATTTGTATCAGAATGATTGCCATAGTAACATAATTTGACCATCAAAAACATTATTTATGCAAATTAATTTCATATTTACTGGAAATATATGGTAGAAGAACACTTAATAAATTAATTTAAAGTTAAGAAATGGAGTCGCATTTTTCAGACTTTGTATCAGAAAGATCGTAACATAATTATATTTTACAGGTAGATTCCAGATATCCATTATAAACTTTCACACTAATCAGGGTCCTGAATGACTTAAAACTACTCATAATATAAAATGTGTTTGTATGTATGTAAATAAGAAAGAATTATATCGTTATTATAGTGCCATTGTTGTTTGAAAAATGGAAATAAGCAAAGAAAAATTACTTTTTCAATTAAAAACAAGGTGTTTCTTATAGTATTACATTGCCATGATAACCATCTTGAGGTTCTTTCACTAAATAAATAGGGTACTTCGTCCACTTGGCAACTAGGATTTATAACAACTATAAATGCATAAATAAACATTTTGTCAATTAATATGTACTACTGACACCCAATTCATATGTCACCAGCACCTTTCTGTGCAAATCAGACAGTTTAAGTGTCATGCTGCCATGTAGTAAAGGGTTAATTGTCATCTCACGTTCTGTGGCCGACGAAACATTCTTCAGTATACTTCATATTGTCGGTTGTTTTGGATCATGATTCCTTTAACACTTTACGACCTAATGACGAGTTATGACGCCTCTATCGCTTACCAAAGTAAACACAGAAAACGAGGATGCAGAAAATGGTGGTCATTGCAAGTTCCTATGTGTAATCTTCCTGCCTGACCTAAATTGTTATTTTATCTTTCCGCAGCAAAACCAGCAGACTACTTCTCCCTTTTCGTAGAAGACACCATGTCTGAAACCATAGCCAACAAAACCAATGTATATTCACAGCTAAAACAACGGCAAGCTAACGTGACAGATAAGTACTGGTCTCAAGTCACATTTTATGAAATTAAAGCTTTTCTCAGTTTAAATATCATCATGGGTGTCCTTTCACATCACTCTCACCAGGATTACTGGTGCACAGATGAATTTTTTAAGGTCCAGAGGATTTACGAATACAATTACCAAAACAGGTATGAAAAAATCAGTCAGCATTTTCATACCAATGCACAAACCTCACAGGAGCAAAGGTAAGACCCTAATTATCATTAAATTAACAAGGTCCAACCCCTTCATGACATAGTGTTGGCTAATTTCAAAACGTTTTACCAGCTTTCTACTGCGATTGCAATTGATCAGGCAATGAAGGGATACAAGGGGCATTCCGAATTGAGACAATACATGCCCGTCAAACCAGAAAAATTTGGAATAAAACGTTGGGCCAGATGGAGTTACTTCCTACATTAGCATTTTCCAGCTGTACTGTGCCAATAAAGATCAAACTGAACTGCAGACAAGGTATGGATTGGTGTATCGTGTTGTCCATGATCTATCACGAGATCTGGTGGGACAAAATCATAATTTTTACTTTGACAGGTACTTTTCCAGCACTACCCTTCCTGAAGATTATAACATTTACACCTGTGGCACTATATGCAGCAATCGCAAAGGTCTGTCACCATTTTTAAGGAAAAAAATTGGTGATAAGGAATAAGTTACCAAACAAAAGGATGTCCACAACCTATACGAAGAAATCTATTATAATCATTGCAATGAAGGACAACAACATTGTGACGGTTGTTTAACAAAAATATTGATGATGATGATGATGATGATGTGATCTGCGACCGACAGGTGGGCAGAAAAATGGTTAATGTGATCCAGCCAAAGGCTATCCATCTGTACAATAAGCATATGAATGGTGTAGATATTCATGACCAGTTGAGAAAGTAATATGCTGCTGGAAGACCAAGTATAATATACATTGGGTACATTATCGATTGTTGTCGGGTTAATGCTTACCTGATCTACAAACGGGTATCAACCAGGTAGGTAAGCAATGACCGATGCACACATGCCAACTTTATCCTGGCACTGGGAAGCGATCTGATTTTCAATTTTGTGGTTGAAAGCACTTAACTGTGACGCAAAATGATCCTTTCAAGGAGATTCTTGTGCTATCTAATCAGCAACAGCATGCATTTATACGCTTACCTGGCCTAAAGAAGAGGTGTAAACCATGTTTTCAGATAAAGGTTTATCATGAAACTATCTATGGTTGCTGTGTGCAATGTCCATGTGTCATGTCTGCTTCCTTGTAGTACATTATCAGGAATGAACCTGTCGTGTTTCAAAATGATTATAAAATTTAGTTTTCTTTTTGCATTTAAAACAAAACAAAAACTTATATTCATTTAATCAGCTGTTGTTTACCTGTTTTTCATTTGTTCAGTGATGTTGTAAATATTCGTTATGTGGAAAACCTTGTTTCAATTTAAACATCAATTTTCTGCCATTCATTTTAATATATATATATATATATATATATATATATATATGTGTGTGTGTGTGTGTGTGTGTGTGTGTGTGTGTGTGTGTGGTACGTGGACTTTATAATCAGAGCAGAAACAGTGAAACAAGTGAGCAGTTTATTCAGGGCTCTCAGGGACCCGAACATCCGGGTGAAATAGAGGTGAAATTATCCAAGGACGTACCTTTCTCCCCGTAACCCGTCCCCGTGATGCCTCTCATTTTCCACCGGGACGCTCCCCCTTTTAATATTTTGGTCAGCCGTGGCCAATCTGAAAATTCATTTTCCTTTCTAACCTTTTGAAAGTGAGGGATTCCCGAGTTTGTGCCAGTGACTCTCTGAAATAGGCTGGGGACTCGTGAGTTCCATGAATGAAAGTGTCCAGCACCCCTCATCCTGAAGCTCTGCTGAGAGCCCTGTTATTCTATTTATATTTTATTTAAAATCCTTCAGGGGACACATTGGCTAGTATTATGCAGTATTACATAATATCGTCATTTGGCGTCATTAGAGTGTACAGGCAATACATCAATAAGTGGTACAGATTTAAAGTTGTTTTAGAGTTACACTTTTACTAAACTCGGTACCATATTCTTTACATTTGTACGGTTCTTCTCCACCGTGGATTCTGAAATGTGCCTTCAAGTTCCCTACTGTACATTTATAAGGTTTTACTCCACTGCGTATTCTAAGCTGCGCGATCAGACTTCGAGATCAACCGAACATTCTGCCATATACTTCACATTTGTAAGGTTTTTCTCCACTTTGTCTTCTCAAGTGTCTGTTCAGACTCGGAGTTTAATTAAACATTTTTCAACATACTTCACCTTTGTAAAGTTTCTCTCTTCACCTTTGTAAAGTTTCTCTCCTCTGTATTTTCAAGTGTATGTTCATGTTCGGAGTTTAACAAAACATTTCACCACATACTTAACGTTTGTGCATTGCTAAATGTGTCTTCAGGTTTCCTTTCAGACTAAAATTTTACCGCATACTTCACATTTGAAAGGTTTCTCTCCGCTGTGCACTTTTAAATGTGTCTTCATGCTCCCTTTGTGACTAAACATGGTACCACATACTTCATATTTGAAAGGTTTTTCTCCATTGTGGATTCTTAAATGCGCCTTCAGATGTCCTGTCTGATTAAACATTTTACCACAAATTTCACATTTGTACGGTTTTTCTCCACTATGAATTCTTAAATGAATTTTTAAGTCCCCTGCGTGAATAAACTTTTTACTGCATACTTCACATTTGTACGGTTTTTCACCACTATGAATTTTTAAATGGCTCTCGAGATATATGACGGCAACAAACTCTTTACCACATTCTTCACATTTATAAGTTTTCTTTCCATTGTGGATTCTTAAATGTGTCTTCAAGTTCCCTGTCTGACTAAACACTTTACCGGATACTTCACATTTGTACGGTTTTTCTCCACTATGAATTCTTAAATGAATTTTTAAGTCCCCTGCGTGAGTAAACTTTTTACTGCATACTTCACATTTGTAAGGTTTTTCTCCACTGTGGATTCTTGCATGTGTCTTCAGGTCCCATGCCTGACGAAACACTGAACCACACACTTCACATTTGTAAGGTTTTTCTCCACTGTGGATTCTTAAATGTGTCTTCAAGTTTCCCATCTCATTAAACAATTTACCGCATACTTCACATTTGTAAGGTTTTTCTCCACTGTGGATTCTTAAATGTCTCTTCATGTTCCCTGTCTGGCTAAATACTTTACAGCATACTTCACATTTGTAAGGTTTTTCTCCATTGTGGATTCTTAAATGTCTCTTCAGGTTCCCTGTCTGACTAAACATTTTTACCACATCGACTCTATTTTATGTTTTTCTCAAATGTGGATTCTTGAAATGTGGACTCAGGTTCCCACTCTCAGTAGCAATTCTAACGGCCACTAGATGGCTCTCACAGCACTATGAATCGCAAAATAAAAATACGTAATCTTTGACAGAAAGGACAGCAGAATATAAACTTAAGAAAACAGTATATCGGCTTAGATTCTTGTTTTTCAAAATAAGCTACATTGGTCACTGAGGAATCCTTTCATATACTTAATTGACAAATTATGCAGATTTACATCCCAGATATGATTGAAATCAGTCTTCTTTGCTCGATTATTTTTTGTGTGACCGTATTATTTACCTTGACTATGACATGATAAAGAACACACGAAGAGATTGTATTAAACTTAAAACCGTAAAGAAATGCACGAACTGTAAAGAATGAGATAATAAATTATGAACGATTTAACTCTAGTAGCGTAGTGCAAACTTAGTTTAGGTATTTCGTGTTCTATTATAGTTATATTTGCCTTGGACAGAAAGGTACATTTTTATATAATTTGCTCAGTTACTTTCCTGTTTCATTGTAGTTGGTTATGATAGATGGGTACATTTGTATATACTGTTAATTTTTGGAACTGTGACTCTTGTTAAA
Organism: Margaritifera margaritifera; assembly: GCA_029931535.1. Taxonomy (NCBI): domain Eukaryota; kingdom Metazoa; phylum Mollusca; class Bivalvia; order Unionida; family Margaritiferidae; genus Margaritifera; species Margaritifera margaritifera. The sequence continues at coordinate 1,374,391 of JAQPZY010001419.1, read as the reverse complement.
TGTGGTGTTATCCTTAGCTAACACTGGCCTTCACAGTAGTGAATATACAATTAGCCGCTATAGCCCAGTGGAACAAAGAAACTCATTACAGGCAGAAAATAGTGTGTTGGAAAGCTTGCCATAAATCACTGATAGCAATATCATCTTAACAGTCAAACATTTAGCTTAATGAGCATTTATTTACTTAGAGATTTCAGCCGAGTGGGGGGAGGGACGAGTGCGTTTGTGTTGAATGATACATATGTTATGTTATTACAGTACGCAAAATCTAATATATGAATACTTGATATAGAAAGTAAATTTGCTAATAATTCAACAATATTTGACTGTTGTTATCTTTATTTATTACTTATTTATATTTATGCTGCATAAAATTGAACAAGCTTAAAAAGTATATGTAGATTAATATCAAAGTTGTTGCAAACATAGAATATGTAAAATGCATGTTAGTTTTCTTTAATCAGAAAATAATCTAGTAATTAAAACAATAGCTCAAATAAGGAAACGCTCATAAAATTACTTCTGCTATTAGAGTAAATTGAAAGCTTTGGCATTTTAAATTTCACTTTTACATTTGTTTATGGCATAGTAAATATAACTTGTTTGCACTGAATTTAATTTTATCTACTATTATCAAACGCAGGTTATTTTTAGAATGGCAATTACAATCATTTAAAACGACGTTGTTAAATATGAAGAAAAGATAAATGATGGACAGTGAAAGGCTGCTCTGGTGTTATAAGCTGTAATTACATCTGGAGTCACAACTTCTACAGTTTAATACTCAGATATTTTACTGGACTCTACATTTGGTACCTATCAATCTCCATTTCTGACAGTACTGATCTAAATTGAGGAGTGTGGTAGACATATGCTGAATTGACCTTGCTGGGGTCATTAAAGTCATGGTAAGCAGGAGGAGGAAATAATATAAGAATGACTTACTTCATTATTTAGAATATGGAGATATATATATATATATATATATATATATATATATATATATATATATATATATATATATATATATATATATACAATATTTGACTTTTTCAAATCGATACTTGCTGTTTTGTATTTGCGCCGGTATAAATGTTTGTGTCTATATATATATATATATATATATATCTATATATATATATATATATATATATATATATCTATATATATATGAAACAGTGATCTGCATTACGTCATTAAAGGTTAGTATTTCGTCTGGTTTTACAGTTTATTTTCTCTACTCGATACTCGCTTTTATCAACTCAATACTCGCTTTTCTCTACTCGATACTTGCTTTTTTCAACTCAGTACTCGCTTTTCTCTACTCGATACTCGCTTTTCTCTACTCGATACTTAAAAAAAGAAACCTCATATTATTTCACTCACAATGAATTGCTCCTAACATCTGTTTCGAGAGCACATCCACCCACCCGTTCGCGCATACATTGTGTTCAAACTTGATCAGTAAGAAAGAAAATACTGAAATGAAAATAGGAACTATCACTGCCGTACATAATGTTCTTATTCTTTTGAAATGATTGTCATTGCCGAGCTAAAGATAACCTGTGTTTGATAATAGTACTTACATTTTACTCGAAAAAAACACTGATGGGATATTTTGGGTGGGTTTTTTTCTCGATGACAGCAGCAAATAATCATAAGACAAGCAATCATAGATCTCTGTATTGTATAATATTGTATTTAAGAGAGAGGCATGATAAATGTTTGAAACAAATGATGTTGCACTAAAACAAGTGTATCCTTCTATCGTTTAATGCCATCTACAATGTACCTTGAGGATTGTACCTTTTCCGCTTTTATCTCTTATTTTATATACCTTTCAATGTCCTTTGTACATCTTTACCATTAATCCTAATCTAATAGGAATACATGTGATACTTTATTTGGAAGATTTTATCTTCATAAGGATTGTAACAGTTTTATATTTACCATTTTGACTCCTTAGCTTTATTCTGCTCTTTATGGTGGCCATGACTGTGCAGATGTGCCACCAAATCCTATACATGAATGCTTCGGTATTTGTTCAGCAACTCACACATAAAAGCCCATTAATTGTCAGTATCAGAATCAGGTACTATTTATTTATGTCCTTTCTTTTTAAGTATACCACTTTGTTCCTAACATTTAAATAATATATTGTAATACGGAATCCATGCATCAAATGAACTAAGGTTTTCAAAAAAAGGCTGAATGTATAAAGGATAAAAATTAAGTTTTGGTAACTTTATTCCTTTTTATAAGTAATTACTCCTAGTAGAGGGCAAATCTTAAAGAGGTAAATGCTACAGAGGCACTGATTGTTTTCTTTGATTTTCAAGTTGTTTGGCATGATAGCAAAATTAGTGTACGACCAATTAAAGCCGAAAAATGCAAAACCAATGGTGTCCACAGAGGAGGATGAAAAACATTATGACCCAATGAATACATGTCACATTTGTAGTGAGAAATAGAAGATATTAAAGTTTGTGACTATGATCATTTAACTGGCAAATTTAGATGTACTGCTCATAGCGTTTGCAATTTAAATTTAAAATATCCAAACTGTATCCCTTTGTTTATACACAGTTTGCCTGGGTATGACAGTCATTTGTTTATCAAGATGCTTGTAAAAATGATCCTGATGAAGAGATAAAAATAATAATACAGAATAACGTCAAGAAATATATTCTACTTACCAAAGTTTTCACAGTTGATAGTTTCATGAAGGATGGTAATGAAATTACTATGAAAATAATGATTACGTTGGTAGATAGCTTTTGGTTCTATAATAATTGGGCAAACATTTAAACGATTACAAATTTGTTGAGACAATGAAACATTTTCGTGGAATAAAACCTAATTTGGGAGAAAGGACCTCTATTCATATGAGTACTTAGACATTTTTGATAGATTCCATGAAGCATCTACACCACTGAAAGAAAAGTTTCGCTCATCATCTAGCGATTCAAACATATATTACGACTATTACCTGTATCTACATCATATGATGTTACACTTCAACATTCAAACATTAAGAAATTAGAATGACTGATTAAAACACTACACACTTGATTCTTCTCACTATTTAGGAACACAAGAACCAGTTCATAGTGTGGGTTTAGCAATATCCAGTGTTGAATTTGAACTTTTGACAGATAATGATATGTACCTGATTATCTAGAGTGGAATTCACAGGGGTATTACATGTAGTATGAAATGACCAAGTTGCCATAGTCCCTAATCATGATGAGGCTTAATACATTATTTGTGCATACGTGTTAGCACTTGCACATAATCGATCAGATATGACTTTAACGCACAAGAAACAGAGGCACCGAATATTCACATTTAGCATATTTTCTCAAGACAACAAAAGAAAAGTGATTATTTGTCCAATCACAATCTTAGGTTTTGAAAACTTGATACGTACAAATTCTAATTTAATTGGACAAGTTCATGTGCCATCTGCATTTTGTATTCAACTCCCGCATATCAGAAAGGCTCCTCTCACAGTTTTCTTGTCAGAGATTATTATAGTACATAAAAGTGGATTGGTGGATGAATTACTAGCTACATGAATCATAAAATTATTAAAGTACTCAACTTGTAGTTATGAACTTTATCCCAGATGCATAGTGTGTCTTTTGTTTGTTTATGTATTTGTTACATGCTAATTGGTCATTATTTAGGTGAGATAGTTATCCAGGTCATCAACCAATATAACAGATAAGGGGCAGCTCATAGTAATGATCTGTGCACAGAACAACTGCATCAGTAATTATAAAAGTGACAGGGCTAAATTGTACTTTGATATTTCAAGGTTTAGCAGCAGATAAGTTAATCAGACCATAATTAGAGTGTTGTAAAACGCATATCCTCGCTCTTCATCGTTTTATTCCCCCCCCCCCCCCCCAATGTATGCCACCATGATCATGCGAAGAACTACGAGATAAACATAGACCCAGTTACAATATTTTGTTGCATATCTGAAAAATTCGTCTTTCCAAGGAAGGTTTCTGTATGGCTATTGGGTGTGGATGTCAACAGTTTCCAAGTTATGAAAGAGATAAGGGTCAGTGGGGGTGGGTATGAACATGGTGGGTATCGTGGTCAGTTTAAATCTTCGTCTTTAAAATTATGAATAGTTCCATTTTCAACCACATATCCACACTCACAGATCTCTCTATCTCTATCTCTATTTCATTATATATCTCTTTCTCAGTCACACATAGATGGGCACCACCTTATCCCCTTATACACATATCAACCACATATCCACACTCACAGATCTCTCTCTCTCTCTATCTCTCTCTCATTATATATCTCTTTCTCAGTCACACATAGATGGGCACCACCTTATCCCCTTATACACACTGCAGCAGATGGAACTCTGGATTTATCCTGTATTTTAATAAAGTTTCCAACAAACCAATGTAACAAGTAGAAGAAACGTAAGTACTGGAATGAAATAAAAATTGAGAATAAATGAAACTATACGAAGAAAGAATATTCATGCATACGGCACAAGAGGTTATATGTACTTGTTCATTATTAGCTCTTGTTGGATGAGAGTGACATTTCATTCAGTAATCTAAATACCAGCATTGTACTTGAAAAATTCCGATTTTTATTTATTCAGAACAAAGCAAAGAGAGAATAAGAGGCAGCTAGATTAATTAGGTGGCATTTTGTTGTTTAACGTGCCTGAACATTGCCAGTTTATCACAGAAAGGATACCGTAACAAACAGAGAGACAAGACGATTATTGTTTAAAGATAATACAAATATTTAACGTTTGTATTAAATTCTGCTATGAGGTTTAATACGTCAATGTGGGTAAAATTAACGCTATATGTTAGGCTCTACTGTACTGTAATGCATTTCTTCACACATCCGACGCACAAACATCTAACCTGAAATACCCTTATTATTATATATTGCATAAGGTAAAAACCAAGGTATATTTATGAATATTTTTATTCAGCCGATGTGTCTTCAAATTGTAACAATATTAACTTTACAAAAAATGGGGCTTGTACTGTATTGTAATGCCATGGAGTTCAAAACAAAAAAGGGTCGTTTGCAAATAAATGTACGACACAATGTACAATGTGTCTGCTGAATAGGAAATGTGTATACTTCATGTTATAAAAAAGGAAAAGAAATAAAGGGTCACAATATTGCAGTAGGCAGTAAAGAAAAGGATGTTGGACAGTAGTTGCACATCAACCCTCAAACTAGATAGTGTAAACTAAATTATGCGTGCAACCTATAATATACCTCTAAGCACCATTAGTTTGCTAGCTAACATGGTAGAGCGTCTGTCGTCCGAGCGGAAGAACATGGTTTGAGTAGCAACAAAAGACATTGTTTTGTGTTTTCGGTAGTGAACCTTTTTCGATACAATAACTCCAGTCCTCATTATTATCTATTTACATGTTATAAACCAAGCTTAAAGGATTGCTCTATATTCTTCATAAATAGGTTCAATCATATAAAACATTTATTTAAAAAATGGAGAATCGCCTGCTACAAAGTGTGAATTTATGCGAGTGCAAATGTTACCTTTTTTGCAAATAATGGCATTTTATACAAATGATGGGTAGTATATATTTCAGAGTGTTCTTCCAACAAAACGGAAAAAGAAGATGGGCGATGTTGGGTAATGGGTGGGTGGGTGAATCTGGGTCATATTCAGCATTTAAAATTCCTGCATGCCCAGCACCCTAACACCTGGTATTTTCATAGTGGACTGGTAACTATTTTAAAGAATTACCCTCTTTCTTTCAAAACTTGCTGGCCTTAAGTCCAGCAGTTTCTGAAATAATGTCGTTATTAATGTCAGCTGTATATTAGATTTCAGAATTTAAAATAATCTTGTTGTTCATGGAGAGAATAGCCTTTGTGCGAGTGGAATATACTGTCAGAACTTGTAGAGTTAATTATAGGTGTTCCTAAATAAGTAGATGGTCAGCAAGTGATGGCAGTTTTAAGAGAAACATTATTAAAGATGGAAATATTTAGAAATTACTCAAATGAATGAAACCAATGCGTGAGGAGCACATACATGGTTCTTTGACATCCCAATTGGTTATGTGCAGACTGGCTTGCGTCACTTGGATTAGAATTAAATGCAGGCATTATAATGGTATATGTGGTATTGACTCTGAAGTATAATGTACTATGAGTCTTTATCAGATGAGGTTTACTTTCATTCTATTATCGAGTAGCGAGTTGAGAAAAGCGAGTATCGAGTTCAGAAAAGCGAGTATTGAGTGACAAAAGGCGAGTATCGCTTAGAGAAAAGCGAGTATCGAGTTACAAAAAGCGAGTATCGAGTAGATAAAAGCAAGTATCGAGTAGAGAAAAGTGAGCATCGAGTTACACAAAGCAAGTATAGAGTAGAGAAAAGCGAGTATCGAGTTACAAAAAACCAGTATCTAGTGACGAAAAGCGATTATCTAGTTCATAAAAGCGAGTATCGAGTTGAAAAAAGAGAGTATTGAGTAGAAAAATGTCAGTATCCAGTAGGGAAAAGCGAGTATCGAGTCAAGAAAAGAGAGTATCGAGATAAAAAGAGCGAGTTTCAAGTTGAAAAAAGCGAGTAGCAAGTAGAGACAATCAAGGGACCGACCATTTGGGAAACAAAAAATATCCTCCCTCATAGCTCCTTTCCCTCCCTCCCCCTCCCCCAATTATATTAAATGATTGGCATCACAAAAAATAGAATAAATGAAACCATACGAAGAAGAGAATATTCATGCATAAGACAAAGGAGTTTCTCTGCAATTTTTAATTATAGCTCAGCTCTTGTCGTAACATCATACAGTACTCTCAATATTGGTATTATATTTTTAAAAATTTTAAACAATCTTTCTTTCATTATTTCTTTATCCTTTTTAAATTTTAACTTACCTTCCGTGCATGGCTCAATGTTTGGAAAAGTAGACAGCGGGGATTCAAAACAAAGTAAACAGAGAATGAGAAATGTCCATACAGAGAGAAGTTTTGTTTTTGTTCTTTTTTAACGTGCTTTTACATTGCCAGTTTATCACAGAAGGATGCTAACAGAAAGATTAGCTGTATTGTTGTTTACAAATAATACATAACAAACGGATTTAACGTTTTATATTCAGTTATGTTATGAGGCTTTACCCGTCATGTGGAGGAGATTAACGATATACGGTAAACTCTGCTTTACCGTAATTATCGAAATACGGTAGACTCTGCTTTAGTGCAGTTTTTCACACACACACACACGCACGCACACGCATACACACACACAAGCAAACAAACTTACGCACACACACACACACACACACACATATATATATATATATATATATATATATATATATATATATATATATATATATATATATATATATTCATCCTGAAATAAAACTAGCTATTATCGAAAGTGTACGATCAAAGCCAAGTTACATTTAGAACATTTTATTCAGCCGATCTGTCTTCAGATTGTAACAATATTAACTTTAAAAACTGTGTGGGGCCTTAACTGTACTGTAATGCCGTTGAGTACACAATTCAGGGCTTATCTGCAAATGTAATATAAAATGTACACTGTGTCAGCTGAATAGGAATGTATAGTCTTCATTTTCTAATGAAAACTATAAAAATTAAACTTAGGGAAAAAATATTACAATGGTCAGTAAAGGAAAGGATTGTTGAACAGTGGTAGCTAGTCAACCGCAAGCTAGACATTGTAAGGTAATATATATATATATATATATATATATATATATATATATATATATATATATATATATGTGTGTGTGTGTGTGTGTGTGTGTGTGTGTGTAACCTATACACATCTGTGTACCGTTAGCTACTGGCTAACGCGATAGAGCTTCGACCTACTAAGCCGGAAAACATGGTTCGATTCCTAGGAAAGGAACATTTTAAGAAATGTGACAAATGCCTCCAGTCTCCATCATGATCCATTTACAGGACAGAAACTTAGCTTAACTGATTTCTTTATTTCAGAAACAAGCTCAATCATATAAAATATTATTTCCTTTTCTTAAATTAGAGTATCACCTGCGACAAAATGTGAATTAATTTATGCAATTGTACATTGGTCTGCATATAATGGCAATTTTACAGATGATGGTTAGTATTTTATTTGGAGGGAGGGGGATTCTTCTAACAGAAATGGGGTGGGGGTCCGGCTTCTATTCAGCGTTCGAAATTGCTGCCTGCCCAGCAGCCGGACACCAGCTACATTCAGAGTCGACCTGTAACTATTTTAACGGATTTCACTCTTTCTTTCAAAAGTTGTTGGCACAGCGTCCATTAGGTTCTAAAAGAACCGTCATTTCGTTATATTGAGTAGATACCATGTATGTAGGATGTTATTTGAGAGAGAGAGAGAGAGAGAGAGAGAGAGAGAGAGAGAGAGAGAGAGAGAGAGAGAGAGAGGTGCTCTTCTTGGGAAGCTACAAGGAGTATGCAAAATGTTACATACATTTCACTTAAATCTTTCGCAATCAATATTCGCCAATGTATGCATAGATGAGAGTGCGAGAGAGAGACATAATATTTTTTTTTTTTTTTTTGGGGGGGGGGGATTCTTTCTTCTTTTTATTTGTTCTATTACACGTGGCCGATGAATGCACAAAACTGTCCAACTTCATTAATAGTGAAACCTCTTTAACATTCTTAATTTTTTGATTAAAAGTTTTGAATCAAGAAATTTTATTTATTTTCTTATTTCATTTATATTTATTGCTTTGTAAGGAAGAATAAATCTGCCGATTTAGTCAATGGTAGCCGGGCTAATCTTTAAAAATAAGCCCAGAGGAACTCCGTCTTATCATATATAACATAGATTTTTGAAACTGTTATTTAGTCTTTAACTGTGTTATAATGTATCACCCTTAGAATAGAGTATTCATTTGAAATCAATATGAGAGAGAGAGAGAGAGAGAGAGAGAGAGAGAGAGAGAGAGAGACGCATACTATATATCATTTATGAATATGGTGAAAGTATATTTTTTCTTCTGTATACCTCACCCAATGGCCATTTATTTGCTTAACTTTCAATTAAGTATCATTTACTACCGTATATGCCATCAATAACGCCTAACAGCGATGAGTAAATGCGGAGAGATCACACCTGAGAAAGAATTCTTAAAAAGAAAGAAAAAAAATCAACGTGATGACAGCACTCCAAACACATCATCACACACTCAGACCATATTAACCCGATGTGTATGCATGACAATAGCTTTGCACATACCGGTTAACTTCTTCAGGAAGTGTCTATGTATGTTTGTATTGAATGTCTGCTTGTGTGAATGGATTGATGGGTATACGATGGAGCACATGGACACATAGACCCATTTAGATGCATATATACGTAATATTTACACAGGTCCTGATGAACGTATGTATGTATGTATATATGAATTAAAAATGAAAGCGAGTATCATGTGATAATTGTAACACACCGGCGAATGTAACGCAGTGCAAATAGCAAAATCCACTATAAACTAGTCTGTATACGGACAATTGGACAGATCCAGTACGTCCGTTACGTATCTATGTAACTGTTGCTATAATTGGATGCGTAAAAAAACCTCAAAGCTATGGCACTTTGTTCCCCCCTCCCCCCCCCCCCAAACACACACCGTTTTTGTGTAGAAAATGAAGGATATTAAAATGAGCCTGTACGTCCGTCCCTATCACATTCCACGCAGTACTAATGCCTTTACTTATTAATGCATTTCATACGCAAGTTTATATTGCTTGGCAGAGGTCGATTGCCAATCTTCTACTACTGTTCCTGATTGTCAGACACTCTAACTTTGGTTTCCTCAAAATAACTCCCTTAAATATTATTGGATTTCAACCAAATTTGTTATGGCCTTTGAAATTTACAACACATTGACTCCAAAATCCTATCTTTTGTATAGCCATTATGTCTTAGAAGCATTTGAGGCAAAAGAAATGTAAAATGTTCGTGTTAGCCAGAGTAGTAAAGTTAGAACCATCTCAACTCCACCCCACCCCCGCCTTCTTTATTTAAAATTATCGATATCAATCAAAAACCATTTGGAGACAGTGTTTATTGTACATAAAATAAACAAGAATAGCATGTCAAATGTATTGATGGATTTAATAACATGCTGTATTCACAATTTTGAAACCTTTAAAACACAGAAATGACCATTAAGCCAAGAACAAGAGTCCCACCATGTGACTGTAGGTGAACTGTTTACTAATTTACCACTACACTGTTGGTCTTTCATAACATTGAATCAACACTTGGAACATTTAATTTGGCCTGGAGTGTCTGGCTGGTCCGGTGGTTTGGATTGTGTTGGGTCGGGAAACTATATCTTATAATACGAATACAATTTTACTAAACCATAGCATAATATTTTATTAATCAACGGAATGCATTGTATTTCTCTTACAACATAAATGGTGGAGAGAGAAAGATACTTTTCTCAGGATGCCATAATATTATGTTCCATATAGAAATTGAATTGGGTAAAGGATAACTAAAATACACGTATAGGTGATGGAAAAACTTGAACGAAAAGGTCCTACTTATTGACCTCGCCTCCATATCCAGGGATGTATTCCAGGGGCATGAGTGGTATAGAGAGACAGACAGAGAACTATGTTATTATAATAAAATTCAACTATGAGGTAAATCTGTGAAAGTACTTGTAAATAACAAGTTCCCCCCTCGAAAAAAAGAGAGAAGAGAACTTATCCAAATTGACAGTCTACAGATAGACAGACTGATCAACGGAAAATTATAGCATTGGACAACCACGTGCCTTCTTTTTTTTGGCAGCAGGTGAGGGGTGCTAGTTATAGATATTCGTTTGATATTAATAGAGGTCGCACAATTTGGAAAGGTTAAATTGACAAAACTCGTTATCACGAGAAGATACATCAAACTCTTAACATTCCGCCATGCGTATATAATTCCTTGACATGTTCGTATTTCCATTAGTTTTATTGCAGAATATCATGATCTACAGTTACAACTGGATATGGATGCCTCGGCCCCGCCCCTCTTTCCATAGCTTCCATAAATTGTGCAACGCTAAAAGAGCAATAACAATGGACACAAGGTATTCATGTATGCATGATGTCATGGTTGATGTTTATATAATATTATAAATATTTTAGGAAATTATATATGTTTCTTGATTTTAATATTTGCTCAAACCTTAATATTATGTATAACGTTTACATGTATAGCTATTGTCCTTGAATTAGGTTGTTTGCTTAGTATTTGAGTTTAAGGATAGTTCTGGTAAACAAGTTGTTTATTTAATTTGAGCTTAGTGTTGCTTTTGTTTACAGTTAAACTGTAAATTGCCATTGCAGGTAAACGAGAAAGTTCTAGAACAGTTGTGTGTTAAGAGTCACATACACCATTTAATTTTCTAGAACATTCTGTCATGTGACCTATCTTTATATATACCATGTTTAGTGGACAGTTTTTAGTGTCGACCTTACCATCTGTCAATAAAAAGTCATTACAGTTGTGAAAAATCATTCCAAATTCAGTGACAAGAATTATTTGTTTCAAAAGATTCACTGGATTAACTTATATTGCTCATTCTCTTTTTTGATTTTTAACTGATGATTTTGGGATTTATTCAAAGATATTCTGGAGTACTTAATTTTGGCACATCAACACATTAAAGACTACTAGCACATCAGGATATTCCAGACTATTGACACGTCAGCACATTCAACGATACATTACTTAATTCGGAACATTCTATATTTAGGACTTGTGAGTAGGACACTTAGGATTATTGGATCTTTTTAATTTTAATTCACGTTACTGTAAGTGTCATTTGAATTTAACTTTATTTGTCTAGAAATAAATTGTTTGCTGATTTTTACTTCATTTGTGGTTTCACTTTCTTTCTGTTACATTTTTCTTAGACCATAGAGTCGTAACATAAATTGGGGGCTCGTCCGGGATAGATCTGAATTTCTTTGAAGCATATTAGAGATATTAAAGTTGCATTTGAAATTCATACTGATTTTGTTTCAAAATTTTTTTTTGAGAAATCTTTAGTGAAACCAGCAAGTATTCACAATGTCATCTAACGTTCAGAATTTCATTTCAAATCCTACTCAGGAGGCGTTAGCGTCTATGAGAAAGGATGAGTTGCTCGAACTTGCCAGAAAATATGGTCTGTCTGAGGCGAAAACATCATTAACAAAGAGGAGAAAAATTGTTTTAAATCAATATTTAGTAAGAAAGGCAATTTTGGATAGTAGTTCAATGGGTTTCATTGGAAAGCCTGTATCTGGTTCTGACAGGAAATTAAGGGAATTAGAGTGAAAGAACCAGATGGATTTAGAAGTAGCAAAGCCTCAGATTGAGTGAGAGAGAGAGTGAGAGAGAGATGTAGCGAGAGAGAGAGACAGAGCGAGAGAGAGAGAGAGAGATAGCGAGAGTGAGAGAGACAGAGAGAGAGAGAGAGAGAGAGAGAGAGAGTAGAGAGAGTGAGAAAAAGTAGAAAGGGAATGCAATTTAAATTAAGAGAATTAGAGCTGGCAAGCGGAAGACACTCTTCCCCTGTAGACACAAGTTCGTGTTTTGGTGTTACCAGATATATTAGATTAGTACTCCCTTTTCAGGAAAAAATTAGTAGATAAATACTTTCTCCACTTTGAGAAAAATGCTGAAAACTTGAAATGGCCAAGACACTGGACTTTGTTATTACAAAGTGTACTTATTGGCAAAGCCCGTGAAGTCTACACTTCACTGTCAGTACAACAAAACACTGATTATGATGTGGCATATCGACAAAGGTTTAGGAATTGTAGAGCAAAAAACTGGACAAACTCATGTCAAATTTGCAAAGGAAAAAGAACAACTATTTGATAGGTGGTGCTCATCCAAGAAGGTTGATCAAGATTACAATGACCTCAGACAGCTCGTATTAATTGAAGAGTTCAAGAGGTGCATTCATAGTGATCTTAAGACCTATCTTGACGAGCAGAAAGTGGAAACTTTGGAAAATGCTGCTCGTATGGCTAATGATTATTTTTTGACTCACAAAGTTTCATGTGGCTATAAGTCCTCCTCTCAGCAGTTTTCTGGTAAAAAAAAACCGTTTCAGTATCAAACGAGTACTTCAAATTTCAAAACAGCACAACTGTTAGGAATCGAACTGATCAGAAATCCGTATCTCTTCCTACGTGCACTTATTGTAAAATGAAAGGGGACGTCATTTATGATTGCTTTAGATTGAAAAATAAGCAACAGAATAAATACAGAGCTATTCCAAATGCTCTTATTTCAAAGAGGTCAAGGTCGCTGTCTTGTATTGAAAGCAATACATTTGTTGGGTCAAACAAACTACAGTCTGATTCTGTTTTGGAGACTTAAGAATCATTCATGTCAGAAGGTTCTATATCACTTATTGGTGATTCTGCCAAGTCTATCCCTATTAAAATATTAAGGGGCACATGAGCTTCTCAGAGTCTTTTTTTATCAGGTACTTTGCCTTGTGTGAGAAGTCTTCTTCTAGTGTACTTATTCAGGGAGTAGATTGCGGCTTTGTAAATGCTGATTTCGATTGTGTTAATTTGGCATTAGACGTAGTTTCTGGACATGTCACTGTTGGGGCAGTGACTTCTTTACCTATAGAATGTATCCATTTGTTACTAGGCAATGTGCTAGCTGGAGATCTAGGCAATGACCTAGCTGTATATAAGGTCGTGGTCAATCCACATGTAACTGACAAGCCTTGTTTGGATCAAACAGTTGATCCTATTCAGATTGAAATCCTTGATTTGTATCCTGCTTGTGCAGTTACCAGACCTATGGCAACAAGAGCTCTTGATAATGATGTTGATCAGGAAATTATTCCTTTAGCTGACACATTTATTGGTCAGTCTTTTGATGAGGTCCTTTTCTCTCCTGATATTGATCAATCAAAAGGTATTAATCATAGTGATCCTCTATTTACAACTTATTCTCTCGAATCTAATCAGGGTAACAAAAGACATTCACTTATTGTCTTACAACAACAAGATCCAGAGATCTCCGTTTATTTCTGAGAGATATTAGTGAAACTGAAGCCATACAAGTTGCAGTGTGTTACTTGGTGAAAAATGGGGTCCTTATGAGAAAATGGAGACCACCTGAGGTACCCGCTGGTGACGAGTGGTCAGTGAGCTATAAAATTGTCGTTCTTAAGCCATATCGACAGGAACTTCTTAGTCTAGCCCATGAAACTCCCTTGGCTGGTCATTTAGACGTCAATAAGACTTATCACAAGATTTTGAATCATTTGTATTGGCCGAAACTTAAAAGTGATGTTTCTAAATACTGCAGATCTTGTCACACTTGTCAAATGGTAGGAAAAGCCAATCAGAAGATACCTAAGGTTCATCTGCAGCCTATTCGTGCATTTGACGAACCATTTAGTAGAATAATGGTAGACTGGTACTGGTACCTAAGACCAAGTCAGGCAACCAATACTTGTTGACCATCATGTGTGCGTCTACAAGATTTCCAGAGAAAATTCCTCTGAGAAATATAAAACTAAAACCATTATAAAAGCTTTGGTGAAGATTTTTATACTTGTTGGCCTTCCCAAATCTGTCCAGTCGGATCAAGGGTCAAATTTTATGTCTGGAATTTTCCAACAGGTTATGCATGAATTAGGCATCCACCAGTTTAAATATTCTGCCTATCACCCTGAAAGTCAAGGAGCTTTGGAAAGATTTCATCAAACTTTGAAAAATATGATTTGGTCATATTACTTTGATACAGGAAAGGATTGGGATGAAGGTGTTCATTTGTTGTTGTTTGCTGTTAGGGAATCAGTTCAAGAGTCATTTGGTTTTAGTCCCTTTGAACTGGTTTTTGGACATACAGTCCGTGGACCATAGCAATTATTGAAAGAGAAACTTCTTTCAAATGAAAATTCAAAGATTAATCTTCTTGACTACGTCTCGGATTTAAAATATAAGTTGTCAAAGGCCTGTGTAGTAGAAAGAACAAATCTTCACTCTACCCAGTCAAAAATGAAATTAAGGTATGACAGAAATACACAACAAAGGAGTTTTAAACATGGTGTTAAAGTTCTGGCTCTCTTACCCATACCTCAAAATCATCTTCGGGCTAATTTGTATGGTCGTTATACCGTACCGTTGAAAAGAAAATAAATGACTTAAATTATGTCATTAATACTCCTGAGAGGTGGAAACAGAAACAACTTCGTCACAAAAATATGTTAAAGGAATATTTTGAAAGAGATAGCCCAGCTAATTATTCAATTAATGTAGTTGTACCTGTCCCACACAGTGAAGATATCAACTATAGAATACAATCAGACTATAGTGACTCTGGTGTGACCACACTTCGGAATTCAGAAATATTGAACAATCTGGACCAGAAACTTTCACATCTACACCAACAGGAAAGAAATGAACTAAAACATCTATTACATGAGTATGAGCAATTGTTTAATGATGTTCCCACACGAACAAATAAAATCTATCATGACGTTGACATTATAGATTCTACGCCTGTGAAACAGCATCCTTACAGGATGAATCCTCTCAAACGGGACAATTTGAAGAAATTCAGTATTTACAGGAGAATGATTTTATAGAACCAAGTAAAAGTAACTGGAGTTTACCATGTATGCATGTGCCTAAGCTAGATAATACAGTCTGCATGTGTACTGACTATAGAAAAGTCAACAGTGTCATCAAAATGGATTCATTTCCAATACCAAGAATGGATGATTCCATTGACAAAATTGGAAATGCGAAATATGTCACCAAGTTTGAATTTTTAAAAGGATTCTGGGAAATTCCACCTACGGAAAGGGCAAAAGAAATTTCAGCATTTGTAACTCCAGATGGGCTTTATCAATATAAAGTCATGTCATTTTAATGAAAAATACTCCGGCAACGTTTCAGCGTCTTATGAACATGATAACATCTGGTCTAGATATTTGTGACGCGAACATCGAGGACGTCATTATCTACAACGACACCTGAGAAGATCACTTGGAAACCATTCGGAAATTCTTCGATCGACTCAGAGATTCAAATCTGACAATTAATTTGAGCAAAAGTGAGTTTTGACATGCTTGTGTCACATTTTTAGGACATAATGTGGGACAAGATCAAGTTAAACATATAGAAGCTAAGATCAAGGCTATCTCTGAATTTCCGGTGCCAATTTGTAAAAAGCAACTGATGCGATTTTTGGGTATGGCTGGATATTATCGGAAATTTTGTTAAAATGTTTCTGTAATTGCTGATGATTTTCTCCGACATTGAATAAAATGCCGTTCATTTTGACTCTGAAAGCATTATTGTAATAAAGTTTCATGTGGGAAAAGTAATAAAAGTTCTGCCAGCAATTTTGCTTTGCTATATAATTAGCTTTTTTTAGGTCAATAGCCTCAGATAAAATAAATGACACCCTTTCCAGGTAAAGTAAAAAAAATCTCTGTGCTGAAAACCTATTGCAGCCAGATTCATAACAAATATTAGACCCTATTTCAGCAGAATTTAATCCGAAATTGTGTATTGCACAATGAAGCAAACGTGCTATTTTGCAGTATCATTAGTGCTTTATGGATAATCACATATACGCAAATTCGCTATACAAATGTAACAATACTTTATTTTCTTATATACTTGTGCTTGCTGCATGGAAATAGAATGTGATTGTTTCATACTGTTCACAGTGACGTAGAAAACTTAGCCTGTCGTAAAGACATTGCCTGAGTTATGCTTCAAACTCGTTCGAGGAGCGTCCTTTTTTAATATTTTTCACATACACGTAGTTTAGGGCTGTTTTATTTCTTGAAGTACAAGAGTGCTTCCTTGTTGGACTGTCTTTCTGAAGCTCATAAAGAAAGGTTTGTGCTGACAACTACGTCACACTTCTGGTGCTCGTGAAACCGCAAAGAACTAGCATTCTCCATCTTAGTGAACTACTGAATCTCTATACCTTTTTCCCACGAAGTACCGCATCCATTAGTCTGGTTCCCTGTTTCGTATGCTCTCTACTATGTACCCGCTACTAGCTAATCAGAAGACGCGAATTTTCTAGCTACCGGCCTATAATTCTGGCTTGCCTATTAAGACTGGGCACCAGCGAATGAGAAAGGTCTGCCATAATAGAGGCATTGTGTACCCTACAGCTACGATGCATGCAGAATGGTGTGCCCCAAAACACAGGACCACAAGGGCTCGTATCGTTGCTAAAATGTACCTGTAAATAATGTATATATATATATATATATATATATATATATATATATATATATATATATATATATATATATATATATATATATTGTTATGTATGACGTTAATATAATATTATAGATATTTTAGGAAATTATAAATGTTTCTTGACTTTAATATTTGCTTAAATCTTAATGTTGTTATCAGAAAAAAACATGTTTAACTAGTGTCCTTGAATAAGGTTGTTTACTTCAGATTTGAGCTAAAGGATAGTTTTGATAAACAATGTTTTCTAAATTTGAGGTCAAGGTTGATTTTGTTTACAGATACAACTGGAAAATCCTTAGAGTTATGTGTAAAAAGACATGTCCACACAAGTAAAATTCCATTAAGATGACACATATCCTAGAACATTCTGTCATATGACCAATCTTTATATATACCATGTTTAGTGGACAGTTTTTCAGTTTCGACATTACTATTAGTCTTGTAAAGAGCTATTACAGTTGTGGAAAGTCATTCCAAATTCTAAGAGAGGAATTATTTAAATATTAATTGGATTATAGCAGTGCTCATAGACTTTTGGATTTTGGATTTTTAATTAATGATTTTAGAATTTATGTGAACTTATTCAGAGATATTTTGGAGTACTTCATTTTGACATCAGCACATTAAAGACTACTAGTACATCAGGACTGTGAAGACCATTGGCACATCATAACACTCAAGGATACAGCCGGGAATTCGGAATATTCTATATTTAGGACTTGTGATTAGAACACTAATTCTTTTTGGATTATTTGGATTTTAATACACATTACTGTAAGTGTCTTTTTGATTTTTCATCTTAATTATCTAGAAATAAATTGCTTGTTGATTTTTACTTGAGTTGTTTGTTTCACTTTCTTTCTGTTACATTTTTCAAGACCATAGAGTCGTAACGTAATAATAATAATAATAATAATAATAATACAAGGGAGGACACTTCTATCATTTCTCCTGCGACAGATTTAAGTATTGAGACTGATATTTCAAGCTACACATTCAAGTAGCATCGTAAATTTAGCATCAATGTTTATCTCAGAGATTCGACTTTTAGGTACATATCAAATTTGACTTACTACTCTACCTTTAAAGAATGCCAGCCCGTTTTTCAATGTTATGGCTGGATATGGCTATGATCGTACCCACTTCATATGCAAGTGCAATACCCTAAATGGAATATCACTCTCTCATTGGTCGACCAAAAATGAGGTTATCAACTGGAGCTGTACGTCATTTCGATCGACCAATGAGAAGGAAGTATTCCATTCAGCGAGTTTCACTTTTTTTAGTGGGCGTGATCATGGCCAAGTGAAGCAGTAACGTTAGAAAACGTGCCGGCATTCCTTAAAGGTAGAGTAGTATGTCAAATTTGATATATACCTAAAAAGTCGAATCTCTGAGATAAACATCGGTGCTAATTTATTACGCTATGTTAAGTGTAGCTTGAAATATCAGTCCTAATTCTTAAATAGGTCTCACGAGAAATGAGAGAAGTGTCCTCCCTTGTATTATTATATATAGGATATATATTATTTACATGAAAATTTTAGCAACGATACGAGACCCTGTGACGCTTTATAATGTCGGCTCGAAACAGATTTGTGTACATTTTCATTAGCAGCTAAAATTAGTGCCACGCTTAAAAAGACTGAAAATCTCGCTTAGAAAAGGTAAAGATTAGAGATATGTAGGGATTTTCCAGTGTCAAAATTGAGTTTTACTACGCATAATATGGTCACGTGATGACTTAAAGTGTAGACTGATGCGCAAATTGCAGAGAGAGTGAGAGATTATATTTGTATGCTTCACATTAATTTATGTGGTAATAAAAGATTTTTTACTGCTGGCGCCGATGGGATGATATAGTTTTAATGCATATTAATGTATTCTCCGAAGAGTAAACCAGTTTTGATCCGTTACATTAGAGCAATAGATACATCAAGTCATTTGTTGTGTAATGGGATTGTGAGGGTCATCTCAATGTGCTACTGACTGAACGTTTACGCCCTAACACGTTCTCTATCTCTCTCTCTCTCTCTCTCTCTCTCTCTCTCTCTCTCTCTCTCAAACACAGATACACACACACACACACACACACACACACACACACATTGTAGTTTGATACATCCAGCAATCATAATTGCTTTGGCAAAGTGCGCCACACACTCTTTATTACTTGTAGCTCAGTTTCCTAGACACTGTTGCATATATGGTCATGCAATTGCACATTTATCACATATGTTACACCCATAAAAAGTAAAGTTTTGTTGTAATGACCTTCTTTTGAATTATGTACTGTTCAGACTAAGCAGGCGAGACATATCATTCAACAGAATTTGCTGTTGGTTCATTCTTAGCACAGAGTATCCAATTATAAGAGTGAAAAAAGAGAAATATCTCTCCTTTGGATTGATGTCATAAAATTGGAAACCCAGTAAGAATTGTTTCATAAAATATTTCCCTCACATCATCTTTGATACTTTTCTAAAGTACCAATTTTATTCTTGTCTATATCCACTTGTGTTTCTTGTGATCATGACAGGGAACATGCAAATCATACTGTTTAAAAAACATTAGAGATGTATGTAAAACGTTTTACATCGGAAAATAACTTTAAAGCCGATCAGAATATTAAAAAACCTTCCACATTAGTCAATCAGAACTGATTTCACCTTTATGATTTGAAAAATAAAGAAAGAAAGAAGAACATAAATACATAGACACAGACTTGACCATTCCAGTTAGCATCTCTTGTATTCTCAGTTTTGAATATAAAAAAATCGAGTTTTGGTCCGGGAGTTTATAGTGACTGAGATCGAACTCGAGCCTGTACAACTCTCTTTCTCTCTCTCTCTCTCTCTCTCTCTCTCTCTCTCTCTCTCTCTTTCTCTCTCTCTCTCTCTCTCTCTCTTTCTCTCTTTCTCTCTCTCTCTCTCTCTCTCTTTCTCTCTCTCTCTCTCTCTCTCTCTCTCTCTTTCTCTCTCTCTCTCTCTCTCTCTCTCTCTCTCTCTCTCTCTCTCTCTCTCTCTCTCTCTCAGGACACACGTAACATACATTCGTGAACATGAACATATAGTGATATGGTGAATTTACTTTTACTTATTTTATGAAAATTGTGCAAAAGTTCTGAGCACACGAGGCTGTAAGAATCAGAACGAAAAGAACTCCTTTTATTCGTTCTTCTTATTAATTTGCTAAGGTATAGCTATATCATATTTGTTCGACGGATCAACAAATGGTTCTCCAAGAATTTTGGTACAGAACTGCAAGTTTGCTTCATAATTTCTAACCATTGCTTTTACTTTTCAAATCACTTTCACTCTCTCTCTCTCTCTCTCTCTCTCTCTCTCTCTCTCTCTCTCTCTCTCTCTCTGACACAGACAACCTAATTGATTTTGTAACTTAAAGTTAAGACAAAAGTAAGTACTGTTCGTGCTTTTGTTGCAACAACAAGTTCACTTGATAATGAATATCGGAGAAGTTTTCAGTAGGCAGTAAGCGACTCACAAATATCTCTCTCTCTCTCTCTCTCTCTCTCTCTCTCTCTCTCTCTCTCTCTCTCACACACACACACACACACACATACACACACATACACAAGCACAAACACACACATAAACACACAAAACAAAACTCTCATACGATATCACTTACACCGACCGACTTATTTTTGAGTCAAACTCGCGCTATTGTCTCCCCAGCGTTAACATGGTTTTTCAAACGTATCACTTTTCTGGCTTTGAGGGCGGCGTCAATGTCAACAATGTACATGTAAAAGTTTGGTCTAAAAGATTGTGTAAATGTTGATGGCAAGGTAGATACATTAGCACACGAATGCGGATGAGATCGTGTTGTGCTGAACACTTGTATTGGACAACAATATTAATTTTACTTGATTTTTCGGTTTCATCTGTACAAGTTATTTTCCATTAATTTCTTCACCCTATACATTTTTAATGCGCCAATGTGGTAAGCATATTTAGGAAATATTTATTAGTAAATATTTCTTTTTATTTGGAGATATACCAGTACAAATTAGATGTCTTCCAAATATAGATGAACATGAACAGATATTTGTGTATAATAATAATATCTTATATATCATTCTGTAAATTTGTATTCTAGGTATATATGCCAAGTTTGTTGTAGGGATAGAAAGTGTATACTGACTTTCTTGCGTCTTTGGTCATGGGATTACATTTTTTTTCAAGATCAGAATTTCAAATAAATTTAACTTGCTGTAGTTCAAATCTATTTTAAATGAACTAAAGATATAATTTCTATATTCATCCAGACCTTTTGTACAGTATGAAAGGAAATGTTTTTCATCTTCAGCCTTCTTACGGGTAGAACGAACTCTTACATCTTTAGGTATTTGTGACATCTACATGTATTTGTTATGAGTATCTCTTGTATAAGAACTTAAATCGCCAAATTATGCATACACAAAAAAATGTTTATTTTCTCACTTTGAAAAAAGCACAAAACAAATTACAATAATATATAACCCAGTCTGTTCTTCACGCATTCTCCCCGACCTCATCCCCTAAAATAACAAACTCCACAGACTCAAAACATAAAAGATATCCACTGCAAACAAATACATGAATATCAAGCACATATTCATTTTATATAGTTGCAATAATTAAACACACAATATTTTTGTTTCATTGGAAATTCAAACAATCGTCCGTCAGTTTTAATAGCGCTTAGTGGAAGAAACTGCTGTCACGTTGCCTCTAACTTTTGTATTCTGTGCATTCATAGATGACTGTAGACGATGCAATACATGATTTTGATTTTTTTTAAATGTGCGGAAAACGACAACATGATATAGGATACATGAAGTAATTGTAGTTACAACGTATACCGTAACAAAATGTACGAATGGTAACGAATTAAATATAAACAATGCATGATTCTAGTATTCTATAGTGCCAAATTTAGTTACTAGAATATAGAGTTGTGGTAAGCTTTGCTTTAGACAAAATAGTACATTTGTATATCATTTTCTAAACTGTCTTGATAGATTTAAATATTTCTTGTTGCATTGTACTTGGCTATGAAAGATCAGTACATTTGTATGCACTGTTAATTTGTGTAACCGTAACCCTTGCTAAATGCGGTGTTATCCTTTGCTCACATTTAGGAGTAGAAGCCCAGTGAAGCAAATAAACCCCATATTGGTGGCAATAGTGTGATAGAATGCTTGCAATAAATCACTAATATCAAGTTGCCCTTAACATCCAAACATTTAACTTTATGACCGTTTGTTGTGAAATTTGTAGTGGTTTTAGTAGGTGTGAACGTGATCAAGATAGAGTTAAGTAGTTCAGTGTAAGTTTGATATATCTACAGTCGCGTCGCGAGGGTTTGAGACGCCCGGGGGAATGTTCTTTAGTGGCGCCCCTACCGAGGCGCCCGGGGGCAATGTTCTTTAGTGGCGCCCCTACTTTGCTTAAGAGAACAGTTTTTATGCCAGTTGCCAACCTCCCTGCTGCCCCACCCCCTCCTAAATATAAGTTTTGTCAAGAATTGCCCCTGTTACACTAAGGTGAGGTGAAATACTATGAAAATTTCAACGAAGAAAAAGCAAACAAGCTCCCGACGGCGCCCCCATTTGCCTAGCGCCCGGGAGCAATTGAACTCAACCATACCACGACCCCTCGCGCGATGGCATTGTATATCTAGCTGGTTAGTGGATATTTTATAATAATTTTTTACTAAATATAACCTTTTCGGAAATTAAAATAAAATCTTTTGGAAAATTGTACTGTACATTAAATGTTGCAAATGAGTGTGTATGGGAAGTGGATGAATGAGAAAAATTAGGGTATAGAATTTAGGCTCTGAGCAATTGGTTTATATAGAAGAGGTAGATAATATCTGCAGTTGACACAATCTGACACTAAGTTTAGTTCAACATCAGGCCTGGAATGATTCCCAGGAAATACTTTCTCCTAGATCTGCTGGTTTAATTGATAGGTTAAGGTCAATCATAATGTAGGGGGATCAGCATGCAGTTCTATCAAGGTCAACCATTTAAAATCTTGATAACGTTTCTAGTCAGCTGGGAGAAGTTATAACTAACATAGGGGGAACGGAGATGTGGTTCTGCAGTTGTATTTACAAGAGAGAGAGAGAGAAACAAAGAAAGAGAGGGAGAGAGAGATGTTTCATCTAGTTGTTGTACTTTTTAAAGCCACATATGTGTCTAACATATAATCCGATAAAATGTTATGTTTCTTTAGTAAATAGTAGAGGGGAGTTAGCAAGCTAGCTAGCAAGTTAGCTAGCAATATAGTATTGTTGACAACCAGCAATGCAACATAGATAGGCATCTAACTTTATTTTTTTTAAATACATGCAAAACACCCCAGTTTTAGGGTTTTCATTTAACCACTAATGACGAATTTTAAGGGGCTAGAATAACAGGGACAATAAATATAGTATTAATGGTGCAGGGAGGAGCTTACACTGACAAACTAAAACTATCAGAAATATGTGGGTGGAGTTAAAAGAGTCTCTCATTATCATGGATATAAATGGTATAAACAAAACAAGGGAGTTCAGTTTATTCATATGTGGTATACACATGAAAGTTGTTGAGCCTGAATATTATTGTTGAATCAAAGATATGTCTTCCTGGTATATTTTGAACAAGGGAAAGTATTTAATTTTGAGAGAAAGAGCAAGACGTAGGAGTTATTGAAGATATATTTCCAAGCACTTTTATGGATCAAGTCAAGGTAAGTGGCATGTATTACATATATCTGACACTTTTTATGATGTCAGTACATAAACTTTATCTAAAGGCTGCCATTCTTTCTTCTAAAAATCAAACTGTAAAGTGATAATCAATCAGTTGCTCAGACATAAATGAATGCTTCTTGATGATCCCAAAAGTTTCTCACCGATCAGATTTTGAATCAATCTCAAAATTCTTGTACCATGCCAAGTTGGGATCAATCATAAAATGTCTTGTCAAACTTGGAATTGATCCCAAAAATATCTTAGTAGGCAGACTTTGGATCGATCTATAAATATATCTTTCCAGTCAAAGTTGGGATCAGTCCCAACAAGCCTTTACCTAGAAAACTTGGGATTGATCCCCAAACTTATCTACGAGGCAAACTTGAGATCGATCCCCAAAATATTGTACCAGGCTTACTAAGAAATCTTGGGATCAATCCCAAGAATGTCTTACCAAACTTGGGATTAATCCCCAAAATCTTTTACCTGACAAACGTGGGATCAGTCCCAAAAATCACTTTCAGGCAAGTTTGGAATCGATCCCAAATACCTCTTTAAAAGCAAACTTGGGATAAATCCCAAATGTCCTACCGGGTACCTTTAGAATAGATTCACAACAACCTCTTTCAGGAAAACTTGGGATTGATCCCCAAAAATATACCTGGAATTGATCCCATAATCTTTTCCTGGTCAAAGTTGGGATTGTTCCAATAAATTTGTACAAATGCTACAACTGTATTTGCAAATTTGTTGTTTATTACTGGGATCAGTACCAAAACATGAGTGAAAAGAGCCAATATTGTTATGAAAAGCCTGAAATAATATGGTGAAATCTGATTAAATGAATGAGAACTTTTCTGGAAAGTGACTGTTCAAAAGAGGAATTATCCATTTTTCCTCAATTGAGATATTGTGCGTTCTAGTGTATTTTCCTCGCTATACTTTATATCATAATATAAAGAGACTTCTGTAATGATAACTGTTGTAACGAGTGCTGCTTAAGGCAAAAAGGCACAAATGTATTCATAACAAAGCAACCTGCACACGTGTTCTTTAAGAATCATTTTTTCAACGTTATACGTTGGCATTCCACACTCCTCAACATCGCTTATTTCATGATAATTTTCAGTCGATCTTTTGAAAACAATATGTTTTTGAAACTTATCAAACTAGCACACAATGCATATATAGGCAAGGCTAGTTTAAATCAATCACAAAATAAAATGAAGTATCTAATTCCGCCTGATGTCGTGTATTCATCTTTTATTTTAATTTTAAAATTTTCCAGATTTAGATTGGAATAATTTTCATTATAATTGATGTCACAGAGAAAATGACGATATCTAACAATAATTTAGACATTTTAGCAGCTATAGCATTTACAGAGATTTCCTTTTTTATTTATTTCTCTTCCATTTTTCCAACTATTTTTCAGTTAAGATTTAACCTGTTATCTCTTTGTGTGCTCCTTTTGAAATAGTTATGTTCAACTCCTGAGATTCTCACAAGTGCAGGCATTCCAAAAGCCTTTGACACAGTCAGCCGTGGAGGCCTTTAAAAGATGATAGCAAAATTTGGTTGCCCAGAGAAATTAATCGTGATGGTTCGGCAATTCCATGATGGCAGCGAGTCGTATGAACCATTCCCAGTCAACAATGACGTCAAACAAGGCTGTGTGTTGGCCTCAACCCTCTTCAGTATAATGTTCTCTGTTTTGCTTACTGATGCCTTTCGTGACCATGACACTGGGATAGAAATCATATACCTGACTGACTGCAAGCTCTTCAATCTGAGGAGTCTACAGTCGAAGACGAAGTTAAAGGATGTGACTGTTCGTGATCTCCTATTTGCTGATGAGTGTTCCCTGAATGCCAAATCTGAGTCTGACATGCAACAGAGTATGGACCATTTCTGTTTAGCTTGTGATATGTCGGTCTCACAATCAATATCAAGAAAGCAGAGGTGATGCAGAAACCTGCATCAGGAAAGCCTTACGTAGAGCCTACCATCATAGTAAATGGCCAAACACTCCTGGCAGGGGACAAGTTCAGCTATCTCGGCAGCACAATGTCACATGCAGTCCACATCGATAATGAAACCAACGCCAAAACTCCTAAAGCAATGTGACCTTTAGCAGACTACGCGCAAATGTGTGGGAGCGCAGAGGCATCAGTCTACAAACAAAACTTAAGGTCTCAAACTCCGCTATATGCTTGCGAAACCTAGACGGTGTACAGACGAGGCTGAACCGTTGTCACATGGGCTGCCTAAGGAAACTGAAAATAAGATGGCAGGACAGTGTGCCAGACACTGAGATTCTCACAAGTGCAGGCATTCCAAGCATCCACACTCTGCTGATCAAATCACAGTTGCGATGGACAGTCCACGTCACCAGGATGTAACAAGCGCCACTACCAAAGAAGATTCTAAGAAGAAACGCGTCAAAGATTCCATCAAGTCATCCTTAAAACACTTCAACATTGACCCTGAGTCTTGGGAAGATCTTGCACAAAATCGCTCCACCTAGCAGAGTCTCATCCATACTGGTGTTACAGACTTTGAACGCAGGAAAATTGCAGAGGCAGTGCAGAAGCGCAAGCAGCGTAAATCTCAGAACTGCAGCATGTCCTCTATTGATCAAGCAACTCCAAGCATCATCTCATGTCCAGTGTGCCACAGACAGTTCAGAGCACGAATTGGCCTGATCACTTACTCACGTACTTACAGAAACCAAACCAGTTAGTAATGTCATGTGCATCTTGGAACCCAAAGGACGAACAACAATCAGATTTTAAAATACCGCTCAATATTACCTCAGTGTTGGTAGTAGGATTTAGCCCTAGATTAAACGAGTCACTGGATTTCTATAAATGCTTGTTGTGTCCGACGATACTTCTCATTTTCGAAAGCATCTCACTCTTTAAGAAAAGGACCAACAGCATATTCCGCTTTCATGTTTGAATATATTATCTATTGCTAGAATTTTACCAGACTGTTTTCATATGTGTCGTAACCTTGAGAACCTAAATATTAAAAGCTCCATTAGCTTTTTAACAGTATCTGATACTTTCCAAACAGATTGTGTAATTGATGTTCTAGTTTGTACCTGTGCACCTGTGGTGCAGATTACATATGATGTAATGCTCTGATTTAACCGTCAAATACTTTAGTCTGTCAGACATTATTATCTTGAAGAAAGAAGTATGCCCAATCTTTTGGTTTATCTTTCTCTATCACAGAATTTATTTCATCAGCTGCCAATGTTCTCCAGTATTTAATAGTATAAGTTCCATAGTTATATTTACCATTATGAGCAGCTAACACGACAGCAGATGCAGACTCCTCAAAAGCCAGGCGAACAGTGTTATGTTCTTCTGACCCGTTATCTATTAAGTATTTGTTTTGTTTTGTTTTTATTCTCCAATCATGATGTGCTGGAATTCTAAAAACTGTTGTAGATTAAATTAAATTGTTTCATATCAATGCTATTGTTATTTTGTTTTGTTTTTTGTTTTTGTTTAAATGTTTCTTAATGGGGTAATGGTATTGTACATTCAGACAGCAGTTTTCGAATTTGACAATAAACATGAAAGTTTGTATACTATACTGATTTCGCTACTTCTGATACATCTTTTGTATATCAAATGCCAGCAGGAAATCCCACAACCAGAGGTTACCATCTACACTGACCAGTTTGTTTGTTTTTTATTTTGATAAAATTTCATATAATGATACGATCTGTATCCTTTCATAGAGTCGCCTATTTCAAAGTTTAATATCTAGTTATCAAATATTTTAAATGTTTTGTATCTAAAAAATTGAATTCCAGGATAGTAGTATAGTGATTCTTAATTTCGTTAAATTCAATCAGATGTTAACTTGGTTACAGTGATTTAACTAATCGAATGCAATAAACTGAGCTGCGGGACAATGGCAAGTTCTGAACTTGTTAGTTCTTTTTAAAAAATCTGAAATCCATTTATATGCAATACAGTTTTAGATTTGGTAACTAAAAATTAGTATGCTGAACAATTTTAACATATACTGTATATATTGGCTTTTCTTGTGCAAATACATTTAGCCTCAATTTTCTGTGCTTTTTCGTCTCATTTTCACCTATAATAATACCCAATTAATCGAGTTTCTTTTACACAATCTTTGCATCTCTGATATTGTGTATTTCCTTTTTTCCTTTTCTTCATGTGTTTCTCTGTTGCATTTGTAACATTTTACAGCTACTGTTACTACTTCTGAAGGTTCATCAGAAAGCATCGACCCATCTGAATATGAATGTCCCATATATTTCAGTACTTTGGTTTAAATTACAATCAAATGAAAGTTATGTACAAAACTGAATATTCAAAATATGTATATATATATATATATATATATATATATATATATATATATATATATATATATATACATACACACTATGAAAAACGTACTCATTTTTTCTTCATCTAGATGGTTTAACAATTCTTCCCATCTCAACTGATTTGGGTTAATTTTGTGCCAATTCTTTAAGATTTGAGGTTTAATGGATGAGTTAAATTTGCTCATGGTGAAAACATTTCTCCAGACAAGATGCATAGTTGATTATTCGTGTGAATCGCTGCTGAGCCGGTTCTTTTAAATCAAATTTTAAAAACAAAACTCTTAATGTCCTCATAATTGCATCAACATCGATGGGATCTTCATTACCCATGTTTCAGCTCTCGTGGACCAGCTTGTACTCTTTAACAGTGTATTTGTTTTTTGAGCGTTTCGAAATATATTTGGAAACATATGTGAAATTAAGTTTGTATTTTGTAATGTTATCTCTTTTCATTTATTATGTGATGTAATTTATTACCATGCCTTTCATGTGTACCATTTTGGTGTTGAACTATGATGTTTTTGAATGTACTTCTTTTTCCATCTGGTTTCGTGATTACTACAAATTCATATGACCTGCATATTTTAACTCTTTCATTTTTTAATGCTGTTACATTCTTGAAAATCATTATCTTTTAAAAGTTCACAGTTTGCATGCTTCTTAATACTACAATAAATGTACTGTGCTTCATTCATTTATTTTAGTGGAATAATGTTTTCTCCTGGATCCCAAAACAATAAAACGATTTAACATATCAAACGTTTTACCTTTCAGTCTTATGTTCATCAAAATCTTGTAACCTTTGTATATATCATCTTCCTTGTCATAGAGAGTTCACTCTTGTTCGTAGAACATACCCTCAGTATCATCTCCATTTCAATCTTTCAGTTTGTATACAATTGGATCACCTAATATTAATTGCCGAATTGTGCATAATCTCTTGGTAAAGTTAGAAAGATATTGCTTTGCAATGATTGTTTTATATTTGTCCAATTATGACTGTTTCACCAGTTTTTAATTTAGTGGTTCAAAATGTATCATTTTCTTAAATTACTGAAGAGATTTATCTGTATTTTTGATCTGTTTTCTTCCTTGCTATCTTCAGCTGGAGTCATGTATTGTAATGCGTGATCGGTTTTATTGTATCCATAGTTTATCTTTGGCACAAGATCAACCCATTTTCTGGTTTCATTGTTTTTTTAGTGAAACACTTCCACATTCTAGTTATCAGAGTTCTGATAAACTTTCCACTAAAATGATTTTTGACTGAGTGAGCTGAAAAGTACTCATTATTTTCCTTTTCAGGGATTCTTTCTTTCAAGATTTCTCTGAAAGTATAGAGTGTGTTATCTTCTGTCTCGGTTTTATCTGATCAGCCTAAGTGTGTGTCAAAATGGATTTGTATCCATTGTTGTAATATTCATATGATTGCCTGTCACCAATGGTTACCTGCCACTGGTCATCCATCTAACTTACAAAGATCTTTTTGCATGGTAGCTTGTGTAATGTGTATGTAGAGTGTTCGGTTAATCATTCCTTCAATGCGGCGTATTTTATTTTAAACATATTTAATTTGTTCCCACAACTGACTGATATTTGGGTAAGCAACTCTACCCTCAGGATCGTAGTAATCATGCCTTAAATGCTGTTCTGTGTCCTGGTCTGTAAAGACTCTGACGTCTGCCATTTCAAACGGTATCAACATATCAAGGGAATATGCTATGCTTGACAAATTGTATTTAGGCGCTATCAACAAACCAACCGGACATCCATCTACAGCAGATACTATCACTTTTCAGCAATTTGAAACGTTTCTTTAATCCTTTCAAAGATATTTATGTCAAATTATGCCATTCTGGAGGTTGATTCCAAAATAGATACTAGTTGAACATTTTTTGTAAAACTACGACTCTACCAAACCGATATCAAGTCGCTAAATGTATTTTGCCTGCGTGTTCCAATTGTGGGTACAACACTCATCAGCCATCATGCTGATATAGTACTTAGTTTCTTCGCAGTAAACAGGCTGATGTCTATATAAAGTTTAAACTTGTTTCGCTTCGATAGTTCCAATAGTTTATTTCGTTTAATTTCGACGACCGAGATATTGGAGTGACGACAATGTTGAGCTTGATGACACCGAAAGACCAAAAGAAAAGTAATAACCAGGCGACCACTTACTCTTGAACGTGTTAAACCAGGAATCAATCCCGAGACGGCATATGTGATACACAATGGTGGCAAAAGCCTACACCAGGACCACACATTCGCATTTTATGCATGTAAGCATCGAGTATATTCTAGTGTTATATATTGCGCAACTGTTAAAAAGTATGAACAAGATTTTTGTTTTTATAAATTATGTACGGCATATAGTAGCTTTTAATGAGCGGAAGAATCTAGCAAAAAGAAGACGTTTTGACCTGGTCAATATCCTTAGAGATTGTATACAGTCTGACTCTTGTGAGGTGGCGGGGGGGGGGGGGTGGAATTAGAGGAGACTGTATATCACTTGGAAAATATTCAATGTCAGCTACAATTAGAAATAAAATGCCTAGTAAAACCGACGTAAATTATCATAGAAAAATAACTGTATTGTGTTGTTTATATTGAAAACTAAACATAGGTATGTTTATAGATTTAGATTAAAAATATTTTTATTATTTTTACAATTGTGTTCAGATTTAAATAAAGTTTTACCGAGTAATACCTCTCTGCTAACAAACAATATAGCACAATATAAGACCAGTGTTGCTAAAATGATGTTTGAAAAAGACGCATAAAGTTTGGTGTGTGTTATGTTTTTTCTTTTTCAGTCTAGCAGCATTGGCATAGTGAGTAGTGGGTAAATTGACTTATGTTAACAGGATTGTTGTTGGTTCTCTCAGGTGTAACTATGCTGTCTCCCACTTCTGGTATTTTATACACATTTACGGATATATCAAAATTTATTTTCAATTGTTTTAATATCCTCATTTTTTTTATCTGATCAGTTTACCCAATGACTGTATCTGTGTAAATTGTATTTTGAAGGTCTATTTATTTACTATCATAACATAAAAGAAACACCTACCGTCTTTATCGTTTACATTTTTGGAAGCCGTTTTGCTTTAACCCATTCAGGCAAATCTATGAAAGAGGTTCCTTGAGAGGTTTATATATATATATATATATATATATATATATATATATATATATATATATATATATATATATATATATATATAACTTAGTCCAGTCAAACATCCGTTTTGTGCTTTCGCTTATGTTTTGTCCAAACAAAATTCGTTAGTTAGATGTCAAATAAATATTCTATTATATTCTCAATTTCACCTTTCTGCAATATCTTCAGCAACATTTTTTTTGTGTCTTATAGTGAAAGCTTTTATACACCACTCGCTCTATCTCTTGGATCTGTCGTTTTCTCAGTCTAAGTTGTCGCAGGGTCAAATTCTAAAATTATCTACTGATGATCTTTAAAAATTTTTCAATGTCATTGAAAACTTAATGCAAAATATGTACTCGCGTACATTTATCTCAAAAAATGAATCGCCATGTGTTTCAGTGATCAGTGTGTTCAAATTTTGCTCATTCATACGTCTCAATTCATTTCAAGAACGTATTAAAGGGGGTTGTCATTTTTTCTAACTTGTTTTAGGTATTGATTCAGCGATTATAGAAGGAATCATTTTGAGTTATTTAACTAAGAAACATTTCAATACATATTTAACTGTTTTGATTTATTTAACTAGAATTATCTCAATATATATTTCCCTTTTTTGCACTTGTATTTCAATATGTAACCTGAGACATTTATCATAACATTTTTAATTTGATAAAAGCCCACCTCACTGAGTATAGATTTCTTCCCAAGGGCTTATGGGAACTGCACCACTTACCACCTCCTGGTGGAGGTCACTTTTTGTAATGCAGATGTTTTCCTAAGCTCTTTCATCATACTTTGTGCAGTGGGTATTGCATACACATAGTGACTGTGTCACGCGGTTAGTGATATAGCCGCAAAATGTTTTTTCTTCATGTTTGCATGTCTTTTTATTTTAACATTTGACTTCCTAGCGAGCTTATTGTATACACGTAGTGACTGTGTCATGCTTATCAAATGTTTTTTGTTTGCATGCTTTGTTATCCTTGTTTTAAATCCTATCTTAATTGCTGAGCTTATTTAGACTGTGAAGTATGTTTCATCTGCTTTCAATGTAGTATCCAATCTTTAGAATGTAAGATGATTCTCAATTTATATAGAAACAATTCTGCTCTGGCAAGAATCGAACCTCCTACTTCTTATTACCTCTGTAAAGGTTATATGTATACTAGCAGATTACAAGTCTTGTCCATAAAGGGCAACAACATTTAAATGTCACAATAGTAGTTTCTTATAACATTCTTTTAAATCAATCGAGTTCCTTTTTTGAAAATAACAAATACAGATTTTGTTTTAGTAAGATTTCAAACTAGTTGCTGCAATATCTGTACCTAATTTTTACTATGTGCAGTATATTTTGAAATGGGAGTAAGAAACATTAACACGTAATGCAAAAGTATATTGCCTGAATCTACATAATAATCCAAAGCAATTTTGCAATGTTGAGAATGGTTCAGACCATAGTCTGTAGTAAAATATATATTTCGCAAAATAAATATTTAGTAGTGTATCTGCAGCTATAATAGAATCAAAAACACTTTTTTCGGAATTTCTGACTGTTCAGACCAAAGTCTGTACTAAAATATTTATTGACTGAAATAATACCTTAAGCCTGAAGCAATCGATACGTCATTTAGCGTAAATGAAATTCCTCGAGGGACTAACATCTGAAGGCATTTATTTATCTACAGGATCCTACCAGTTCATACTGTAGTACTTGTATTTCAGTCTGAAGGGTCCACTAGTGCTGGTCTACTGATTTTCATTGTTGATTTTTAATGTTCTCGTATTCCTCTATAGGATTGTAATACTCGAGAAATGATTTGCAATCTACACTGCTGAAATATTTATTACATAAAAGACCAAAAGCAAGGTTTATGAAAAATCTATCAGCACCGAAATAACTAAAGGATTAAGTGTTGAATCCAGAATTGAGAGAGAGAGAGAGAGGAGGGAGGAGAGGTCATTCAAATCGGATCCTTTAATCTTAAAAAAATTATTTTTTCTAATCCTAATCTAAGAAAAGCTGTTATGTTCTCGAAGATGTATTTTTGGTGCTAAATATTTAAGACGAAAGCTAGATAAATAAACATATTGTAGTCAGTACAATTTTTCATATATTACAAGTATGGTGCATCGAAATGCAAAGTATTTTCATAGTATGTCATAAATCTGTCTGTCTGTCTGTCTCTCTTTCTCTCTCTCTCTATATATATATTATATATATGTATATATATGTATATATATATATACATATATATATATATATATATATATATATATATATATATATATATATATTTGTGTGAGCAGTATAATGTATGCATGTGTGTATGTAGTTGGGTAATTTAGAATGTATGCTATCCAAACATATTTACATACATCTCGGCTGACGATGTGTGTACCTTACGTAAGATACATGTAAAGAAATAAAAACTAAAATCAAGGGATTTTTTTATTTGTCTTACACATTGCGAATATATGCATATATAATATATTACAGGAAACACTATTTGATGTTGTTATAAATGCTGAAAAGGTTACAAAATACAGCACTATATGCCACGAGTGAAGTGTGATCCATAGAAAAATTAATAATGATGATAATAATAATTGTTTAATATTTGATATAAAAGAATATATGCATATATATTATATTACAGGAAACAATATTTAATGTTGTTATAAATGCTGAAAAGGTTACAAATACATCACTATATGCCACGGGTGAAGTATGATCCATAACAAAATAATAATCATGATAATATTAGTTGTTTAATATTTGACATAAAAGACAAAGTTTGACAATTATCAATATACAACTGACAAATATAAACTTTTATACATATAATGAATAATAAAACATAAAAAAGCCAGTTTGTAGCAAAATTGATTTGTGGTGAATGTGAATAGCATTCTGATGACACAAATTAAGGCAACTGCAATCCTGGCATATCAGGGTACAAACTTTTACCATTTGGTAATATTGTATCAAAAAGTTTTGATTGAATACAGCAACTAAAACAGAAGATATAGTGAAACCCCTCAACATTCAAATCTGAGTAAACAAATCGATTTGAAAACGTATCAAATCTCTAGTTCCCAGTACTTCGTTATTAATTTCAATAAACTTTGATTCAGTAAAATGAAACCCCTCTACTCAGAAAAACCAAATAAATGTTCAGTCACAAATGTTATATTTTGACGAAAACGACCCCTCATGCAATCAAACTTAATCCTAATTTGTGGTGAGCCAGTAGTCTTTGCAGCCTGAAACCTTCCAGAGGAACCCAACCACCACCACCCCCCCACCCCCGCCACAAGAAAAAGAAAACAATCAACAACAACAATAGCAACACACACAGATGTAATGAAGTTCTAACTGCTATGGATATCTCTGTTAAAATTAACAAGCAATTGATGCCTGCAAAAAACAATAAAACATTTCTTGTATGTGAGAGGAAACTAGGTCCCACTTTCATAATACATCTCAGCTTTAAGTAAAATCACAGCTCAAATTTTATATCCTGATTAACTGGAAACTACGTACAGGACAATTCTACGTTTTGAAATAAACTGGTTATTTTGACACTGAAAATTTAGATACTGACCTTAAAAAAACAAAACATTTTACTATTGAAATTGTACATGGGGGACATTTTGAGATGTGTATGTACTCAAGTTGATTAGTGTATTAAAAGTGGGACCTGATCACATATCTTTTTGCATTCAAATAAAGAAGAAAAAACAAGACAGAGAAAACCCCAAAAGCAAAAATTTACTTTCGACTAGAGGTATATAAGTCTTCACGTGCTTCTCTTGATATGACTTTCAATGCCTTAACAAAAGACGTAAACATTGCTGTTGACGCCGCAGTCGGAAAGTAAACTTCGTTAGTCTACATTCACAGGCAAGGCAGTAAAAAGATGTTGGATTTCAGACCATCATTTTGTAGATTATTATTATAGTAACATATAGTTTGGGTCAGTCAGTCTGTATAGAGACATGGCATTTATGTAAACTCTGAGTGAGGGATTTGTCTTGCATATGCTTCCCACACCAACTACCTTCAGCCTATTCACTAACCTTTATGTGATCTCTGCCGTCGACCGTGCCCCATTGTGATAACTGCTTTTAAGAAAGAAAACTTGAATTTAATTAATTGATTGCCTTGAGGAATACTACAAAGTTACTGCGGCGTCCGCTATCATTGCAACGGGTGAAAGATTCAGCGTACCAAAAGTGGCATAGTTATATTTTAGATTTTCACAGATGCACGTTATAAATATATATATATATATATATATATATATATATATATATATATATATATATATATATATATATATATATATATATATATATATATATATACAGAACACATTTGGATTCGGAAAAAAATATCTACTTCGAGAACTTCCATATTGACTTATAATAAGTTTAGCTCAGTTAATATTTAATATGTTCAGTACATAAGTTGAAAATATAAACTGGAAGACATGATACAATTGATAGGGATTGAAAATGTTGTAATCTCGGTCTTAATTGTAATGTTAATTTATAGCAAAGTGTGAGATTTATTTTGTTTATGTTCTGCTTTTGGTTATTTAAGAAAGACATACCTTAATGATGTATAGTATGTTAACCCGTGTACAAACATTTTGTTCCATTGTTGGGTAACAAGAATATTAGTGTTGTAAGTTAGCCATCATGTTATCTGCATACAACATTCCGTCTTAGAAGCATTTATCTCTAACATTAACTAAAGATTGAGGTCAAATAGGCCATCATTCCATTTCTTTGTGCATACTTTATTTCAATTAGTTTAATATAATTGTACAGAGAACCAAATCATACTGTCCACTATGGCACTGAAGATAATACATTGTATTTTGTGTATTCAGGGCCAGAGGCCTAAATTACTGAAAATATATATTCTTAATCTAATTCCTATTCCAAGAATGAAATGAAAGCAGGTTACGACTATCAGCTCTCTGATTAATATTGCTGTCCACAAACCTTTCAAATATAACACATCATGTCTACATTTAAAAATAATTTTTCTTAGCGTCTATTTTAGCATCATAATAATCTGCAAAGTTCTCATGCATCCTTTCATCCGTCCAAAATTTTCCTTATCAATCAAACCTCTTCCAGTAGTTCAGTGTGGCCCAGCTCTTAAGTAAATGCGATGTTCTGAAAATCAACA
Source organism: Margaritifera margaritifera (assembly GCA_029931535.1). Lineage (NCBI taxonomy): Eukaryota > Metazoa > Mollusca > Bivalvia > Unionida > Margaritiferidae > Margaritifera > Margaritifera margaritifera. Next base: position 1,337,608 of record JAQPZY010001419.1, on the reverse strand, counting down.
GATTGTGTGGGGATAGCCTGCGCCACGTCATAATCGAGATGCCACAGGTCTCCAGCTATTCTCGTAAACTTCGTACCCTCCGAAAAGGCAAATTCGGGACGTCACCTGACAGTTCTAAATAAGTATTTCCAGCACCTGTTACTGGAGTTTCGTATTCTGAATCCTGAGCCTCTGGGATGTCCACCATCATACTGGATTTATTCTGCACACCTCCAGGCAGGGTTTCTGCATTCTGACTTTTCCAATCATCTTTCGGGGCTGGGTGATTATGGACTGGACCACGGTCTTGAGTTCTGCTATTAGTATTCATTTCTCCTGCGGCAGTGTCGTCAATTGTCTGATAATCATACTCATAATTGTCCAGAGTTTCTTCAATGGTGAAATATATATTATCTGATGTTGAAACTGGATTGCTCTCATCACACTGCGCTTCGCTTCTATTGGAAATTAGTTCGATACTGTGAGAAGGAACGCCCCGATCTCTCGATGAAAGAATACTTTCTGAACCTCCCCATTCTCTGCGTTTCGAAATTGTCCTTGAAGATAAGAAAAGGCACATTGTACTTAATAGCCTTAAGAGCGCAACTATACCATCTAATAATCGATGTCTCTATTTAGTTTTGTTATAAATGAAATTAACATACAGTAACACTGAGTTACATTTGTGATTTGTGCTGAAATTACAACAGCCACAAGCGGTGTGTTGACTGCTAAATAAAGCACTGGCAATTCATTCTTATATCGGTTTGCAAAACATGAAGTTCTAATAATTAAAAAGAGTGAGAATGGAACATTTTGAATTAGATTGAGCAAATAAACAATACTTAAACAATTTATGAACATCACCATGAGGATGACAAAATACACTTTAAAGGTAGCAGCTTTCTCTTGGAGAAGCATAAGACTTGAGTTTTAATATTAATCTAAATAGAGGCAAATATATATTGAAATAAAAAAAAAACATTTCCACGAGAAACTAAAAAGAGGGTAAAAAACATTTTACCATGCAATCATATCATAATTGTGCAGTGCGAAATATTCATGAGGTATGGTAATATAATTTACTCAAAAATGCATAGATATTCGATCTGAAGAGGATAACAGAATATAACATTTGAACATAAAAATTGAAATGATAAAAACAATCCTTCTTCGTACCTTCTGCGATAACAACAGATTGTAAGAACAACTGCAATAGTTAGCACAACGAGTCCCGCAGAACCTCCAATGGCACTGAAAATCCAAATCTGATCAGTTGGTCTGCTCGAAGTGGTTGTGACGTTTGGTGGTGGAACTATTGCTGTCAAAGTCTCTGTGGTTATTATCACTATATAACACAATAGGTGATTTGCCGATTATAAGATATATGGTTCTTATTAGCATTTTCTCAACATTTACTTCTCTTTCAGTTTGACAAAATCTACCAATTTCCTTTGAGTCATAGAGATAAAACTATTATTTCAAAAGTTAATCTTCACCTGACATTGGTAAAATGTGATAACACTTTATAATATACTATCTGAATAAGATCTATATAGCTATAATGCCCATGTTGAATTCCTTTCTAAAAATATGAGCACTAAAGTTTCATATTAAAAAGCAAATCAAGAAATCTATACCCATTGTTATTTGCCAATAAAATTAACTCTAGCAAAAATTTAAATCTGGTTGGCAGATGGTATACCAACAATGCAACACTAAATCATCAGAAGTTGTTTTTCGAACAAATAAGCCTCGATACTGCGGGGCTAGTTAGATTTAAATTAACATTTCGAAAGAAGTTCACAAATGTATTTAATTACATCCCAGAAAAGGCGTCCACGAAAAAATTAATAAAAGGACTGCTTAACTATAATAAGATTTGTTTTCGGTATGATACAACTCCTTCATAGCTACACTGAGGATAAGAAAGGGTAACAACTGATCACATTTGGATGACAACATGTTTTAGGTCTAGAGGGAAAATTATGTCCAAACAAATTGTGTGGATAATAAACAAATACTTATTCCATCGTGTGTTTTTAAAACCCTCTGCCGCACAGAAATTTGTACATCATTGCCTGCGGCTTTTCATCTAGAAAACACAAGTTATATTAAAGCTTGTTTAAAGAAAAGGTTTTCTTCATGCACTAAATTGTGTGCTTTTTATATATTCAATACTACCTGTCTTCTTGGAAAACCAGAGATCTTATTCATCTTGTGAACTACGTTACATACTAATTCTTAAAGTGGTTTAGAATTTCGAGAGTTTACCGTTCGAGCATATTTTTCCGTCTTCACGCAACGCAACGTCATCTTCGCACGCACATGTCCTCCCTTGCGGAATGGGCAGGCAGAACGTACTGCAGTTTCCATTGTTGTATGAGCACATGACATTCACTTGCAAAGAAAATCCATATTTTATGCGCAGAAAATTTACATGGCATAGATCTTTGAAAGAACTGAAGACGAATAAGAATGTAACGACTGACAATAACTTATCCCTCACAATAAAGCAAATAAAAACATAAAACGTGTTAAATAATGAGCAAAGAAATTTCAAGAATATAATTAATTTTTGCTGTATGTCATTTAATTAACTAAAAATTTTCATTTTTGCATCTTTTGTCATTGTGGTTTATGGGTGCAAATCATCTCATGGAATAAATGAAAACTCACCTGGTTGATTATTTGTTGTGGAGATAGCTAAAGCATCCAATCGACCTAGTTCGGGCTTTTCGAACAGGCGCTCAGTTTGATTTGGGCGAGACAGTGTCAGTTTGGTTATATACCTGGGAGAAAAAGAATTTATAAAAAAATTACTTTGTACTATAAATGGAATAATTATATATAATTATGACTTTTTGTTCTATTTTCTTTTAAATCTAAGGAAATAATATATCTTAAGATGTCGAATATGTGTGCTGTATAATGGTCATGACTGTGTCTTGCATCCCGCCCAAGTCAGAATATATTATCTTCACTTTCAGTTATACCTTTAAAAGCATCTCAAAATATGGAATATCAATTATATTTTTGACTAGCTATTACAAAAGTTTCTAAATTGTATTATTCTTAGGAATGTTTTCCTTCTCGCTCACAAAACATTATTACATTTCCCCGAAATTCAAACTTAGTTCATTTTTAAGACAATTGCAGAACACATTCTTACACTTTATGCTTAGTACTAAGTACTATCGACGGCTTAGATGCTATGCTTTTGTGGTCTTGATGGGTGAGGAAACCAGAGAATCCGTTAAGGACCAACAGCCTTGGACGGGCGACCTAGCAGCTACAATAGCCTAGGATCCAAACCGGGATGGTCGAGTTGCAAAGTGACTGTTACATTTCTGCGCTATCTAAGCAGCGATCCTAGGTGTCGTAATTATGTTTTGTCTTTAAAGCTTCATTAGAATAATGTCCTTGCATGATTTTGTGAATCTACTAATAAAAAGTAATTAAAATAATTTGGAAAAATTGTGAAACGGAATGAAATATAGGGAAAAGCCTATGAACCTCGCACCTGTCGGGCAAATGGATTAGTATGTATACGGTTGAGTGAATCTAGAACGTTGCTCTTCACGCAGGTGTATCGACATAAACCATCTGAAAAATGCATTCTCTCAGAGTCATTATTTTTTTAAAGCAAAACATAATCGGTAGCTTTCAATTACCATTAGCAATTAGTTCAAATAGCTTTCAATGAACATTCAACGCTGACTGCATGCAATAGTAATATGTGCTTCCAAAGGGAATATGCAAGACACAAAATATCTTCGTAAAGCAACGTTGTCATCGGTATATGGTTCGTATTCAATTTGTGAAAAGTCATTGTATTTTAGGTTACGATGGTATTCAAAATCAGTTTTGTATTAAGCGAAAGTTTATATTAACCTGTAATGTATCAAGTGCAGCTATTGTAATATCATGATACAGGATTCTGGTTTGGGATTTCCAAATGTGTCCGTATTGAGTGAAAATTTGTATCATCCGTGTTGATATGAAATATAGTCGAGTCGACTAGAAGTATCTCCTTGTGCATACAGCATGAAATCGTGCATTCTCAATAGCACTGAGAACAACGAAGGAGATGCATATAAAACAACTGCATATATGTTTTGTTCCGAGTCGGTGGGAAGGAAAAAAAACCAGTTCCGGTCTTGGAAAGAAGGGCTGAATATCGATATCGAATGCTAGATCCACCATACAAGATGAACTAGGTATGTGATGAATGCAGAGAAAATATTGCCACAATAAAACATTTACCCCATGGTCAGTCAGACAAAAATGTTAGCTTAGTCTGCAACGCTATGATTTCTCTAAAACTAAATACAGAACAATTGTTTTAAATTGTTATGAAAGGTTCTTTGGGTGAACTTAAAACTGGTTTTGTATGGGAAAGCAGATTTTATAGATTAGTTAGAAAATTAACTGTGAAATACATGAGTTTATGGGAAGCGCATAATCTGTAAATAGTTTTTAAATGTTTAAATTAGATTTATTTGCAACTCCTTCTAGAAAATTTTTAAAACTAATACAAAGTAGTATAGTCATTTGTTTTTCTATAGATACGAAACAAGTTTCATTTCTACTTGACTTTTTTTCTTTCCATGACCGTTTAAATACAGCTAAGAGGGGCACGTGACTGAATTCTATCTACAAGATATCACTACTTGATTTTAACTTCAGAGAAGTCACCATGGCAAATATAATTTTTAAAGTTTCAATCAAACACTATACACTACATCTTTACTATTAGATCTCAATGCCGCTACTCCGCCAAATAGAAAAAGGTCCTATCATTCGCCTCTCCGCTAAATGATTGCTCACGCAATCAAGAGTTGTAATACATCATTACCGACTCTACCCTTTTAGGGTTTCCATTACAAATTGAGTACAAATGTTTGTTTATATGTTTTGTTGTTGTTACCGTATCTATAAGGTGATCGAAACACCGTCATCCCTGCAGCCGCGATTCTGGCAGATCCTGACCTCGTATTTATGAAAATGAAATGAGACGGCCCGTGGAAATATAATAGATAGACAGAGAAAGAAAAATAGATCGAGAGCACATGTATGAGATCTGTTTCCTGTTTTCTTTTGAGACGATACACGGTATATATGGGTATAAACTGGATAAATCCCCGGCCCAGTTCTCTATATCATATTCAAACTACGCCCATCTACACGATGTGTCTCATCTGTCGGTGTGTTTTAACGCGAAAAGTGCATCAGATAGTGAAATACTTTCTCTTGCGTTGTCATTTACCATCGTGTCTTTGACATGAGAAGTGCCTGCACTTGTTAAGTTATTATACTGTCACAAATAGCGGAAATAATGGAACATTCCTACTTAGCCACTGTTGAAAACTCTGTTGCAAACAATAAACGTGCATCGCCTTCTGTAATGCAATCAACATTCCCCACTGCACAGAAATTCAATACATTCGAGGAAACAAGACTGAATTCGTGCAACAAGGATTCTGTGCAGGAAGTCCTCAAGGATTTTAATCATTTCGGTTCAACATTCCACAAATCCACGTCCACCTTTAACTGATTTCTGTTATGGACTTGTTGAAACAAGTATTTGCAATTGATTGATCGAGAGTAATACATATTTTTTTTTTTTTTTTTTTTTGTTTCAGAGGATTGAATGTTCATTTCCTTTTATTTACACATTTAAGTGATTCTTTGTTACATTTTGCAAAGAAAAAATGATCTTTCATACTGGACTATGACAATATTTGTAAGTTCAATTTGGACTAATTGCTTACGCGAGCAGAAGAGATTTTATGACAATTAGTTTTCCGTAGCTTTTTTCCTCATCTTTCATTCTAAATTTCAACAGATTAGAAATGCAACTGACATACTCTCTCTTCGTTCTGTTGACAAATGAAACTATTTTCCTTAAAATGAATGTATTGCTTTTCTGTTAGTTGTCCCCCTGTGCTTCTTTTCGTATGTCGATATATATAAAGTTTAGTGCCCATCATCATCGTAGAGAAACAAGCTACAGTTATCGATATTACGTGGTTGCTTGAATTTTGTTCTCTTTCCGCAATGCTGGGTTTATTTACATAGCACGACTCGCTACCTTGTTCAACCAGTGCAAGGGAAGTAGATAAGCGGTATCCTAACTTCCAACCTTTGTAAGTTGATGTACAACCCACAAGCTCCGCCTGAAACGTTATTCTGAAGAAAACGATTTAACATCATACCATCATCAAAGCTATCTTTTCTGGCCCATATTAAATGAGAGCTTGTAGAATACACCCAACTGAGTAATAGGACAGCTGATATCTACTAGTGATTACATTTTTGGTTGCCTGCCTTTCAGAAGGACTGACAAACACGGTATTAACTGATTAACAGATGACAAAATGATTACTGAGGCTCCCACATTTTATTAAACATGAATTCATATGTATGTAAATACTGAAATATTTTAAAGAAAGAAATGGATTTTTCAGACGATGACGGACATACAAATGAAAGACTACTGATAGAGAGACAAACAGGTAATCAATGACAAAAGAATGGACAGGTGATCAATATTAGCCAAATGAACTGGCAAGCAAGTGATCATTGATGAGAAAGAGAGAGAGAGAGAGAGAGAGAGAGAGAGAGAGAGAAAGACAAAGTGATTATGGAAAGATCTTCACGCTAGAAGCAGAAGTCTGTTTATATGATAAATGAAAGAGAAAAAAGCCAAGAAAAAGACTGCATTCATTCATAGCAGAGAGTACGTACGCATATTTCGCATCAAGATTGTATTTGTTAGCGTATGAGTAAGAAAAAGAGAGGGAGAGAAAGAAATAAGGGGATAGAGTCATAGAAAAACAACCTGATATTTAAAAGAGGACTCTTATCCGGTATTTTATTCTAACATTTTTTTTTATTGCTGAAAGAAACAGGTTCTAGAAGTTTTAGGCTTGTTAGCTGCGCTTAACCCCGTCCTCAAAAAATGTCAAAGTTTTGACTGGACAGGGTAAGTGTGTCTCTTGATTAGCCGATACGCGTCTCTTTCTCAAGTTAAGTTATCCGCTATTACTTATAATCGCGCCAACGACGTGATGACTTCAGTTCCTACGCAAAGACGCAAAGCACATGGACTGACTACACATAGCCACTATTTCAAAGGAAAGATCTGTATATATATATATATATATATATATATATATATATATATATATATATATATATATATATATATATATATAGTAAAGCATTCTTGGCCTGACTTGTTTTTCCAGCTGAGTATCCCATATTTAACTTGAAATCAACAGATATGACCATAGGAAATGTTTCTCAAATATGTCATAAATATCGCACCTGGTTATTTGATGGCTGCTATGCAATTATAATGGTATATAATATTAGCACATAAAGACGTTTCGTTGTTCTACTTATTGCCCGATATATTTTGGCTCTTACTTTGGTGGAATGCATTATATATAATTATATATATATATATATATATATATATATATATATATATATATATATATATATATATATATATATATATATATGTGTGTGTGTGTGTGTGTGTGTGTGTGTGTGTGTGTGTGTGTGTGTGTGTAGAAGTAATACTATCCTAATGATGATAATCTTAAAAGATGGAATACGCCCCAATTCCTTCTCACTAGTATATTATGAAGAGATATGTGTTTATGGCACAAGAGATAAAATATATCATCATATTGGATAGTAAGATAAATATTACCTCCCACTCTTCTTAGATTATATCAGAGAGAGGATCGTGTTTCATGATTTGCTTTGGACGCTACACTAAAACTGTTTAAATGATTGTATATTTTTGCTCAATAAGAAAATGCTGGTAAATTTGTGCCCTAAGTTTGCTACAAATATTGAAAGGCGTTTATTCACATTTCATTAATAAATTGACTTGACTCTTTGTTGATCCTATTTTATGTCCTTCAACATGTAATATCAACACTGCATTTAGTTATCTAAAGTACTGTAATCAGAGTTTGGCAAGGTTTCCACTTTGGTCACTCTAGTTAAGAATTAGGACATAAGGTATCTGCTATGCTCCATACATTTGTCAGATTTTACATTCTCTGCTTTATCTTACACTCACTGAACTATCGATTACATACGGGTATTTATTACAGAAGAAAGAAGAATTAGCTTTGTCTGTAAAAAATGCATATTTACCATGAGGTATAAAGAAGACTTTGAAGTAGAAGTAAAAGGTAAAAATTAAAAAAACAACAAATGAAAAAAAAAACATGACACGAGAAAAGTACTGATCCAGATGTACAAGGAATAACAACTTTCCTCATCATGTGGCAAATAATGTCCCACATTAGCAAAGGTTATGATTTAAATGTATTACATGCTTGAAGAGGCATTAGATACATATGTTGGTACCATTAACGCACTTTTTCCAATGGGCACTATTAAGTTTATGATACAAAATGAATCCTAATTGCTTTCTGGAAAATAGAAAATTGGAACTTTTATAACAAAAAATAAACGGATGAAACTTCTTTTAAAAAGTATTTTCACAGTTCGTAAAACGTTCTTGTTTACTCCGTCCCCATTTCCAAGAACACCATTCCACATCCACGCAGTAGGCATTTCTTCTATCGGTCCACATGTCTACTTAGCGTTCGGTTGACCTGGTAATATGAACCGTTTGACGGAAACAAAAGAGCGCAACCGGAGCAAGACAAAGAATATGGAAAGTACAGAATACATTTCAGCGTTCCAATGGATCGTTGGAATGATCTAAAGAGGAAGATTGGGCGCAACTTAACAGTGAAATGACTAAGTGTACATTTATAATTGTTCGCATGATGATATGCATTTGGTTACACATAAGTTTGAATACTTAAAATTAGAACAACGATTACACTTTCATTATTATTTTGATCAAAATGCACATTTAATCAGTAATTAGCATTTCTATCGACAATTTATTCACTTGCTGTACAGGTGTCAGAAGACGTACATGTATTTTTCTCAATGTGAAGAAAATATTATAATCATCAAGGACTTCTCCAAACTATACAATACATAGTATTATGCATCCTGTGCATGGTGTATATGAGTAGAATAGGGGACGATATGGCGGGGTAGGGTGGGGATTTAGGTCACTATGATGGAAAATTTAGAGTGGCCAATGTACCATGGGGGAAAGATTTGAAACCCTATTTGGGAAGGTTGTGGAGTCGATGCACTGAAGTTTTAGGCCACCATGGAACACGTTTGTAGCGTTTGATATGTTATGGGGGGCAATGGAAATTTAACATTACGGATGGGTCACTAGGGAGTCCTAATCAACTTTCAATATGATTGGACAGTATTGCCCTCTATGGGAATGGAACATGATGGAGAGACAGAAACATACTTGATAACAGATACGAATATATTTTTTTAGACCTGGGAATAACAGTAGATATTCCAAGGTAAGATTCTATCCTTCAGAGTTTATTTTTAGAACTTAGAAAGTACCGTGGAAATTCCGCATCAATTTGTATTGACTGATAACAAGGTTTACATTTATCCAGGATCACAACAGCAACATTGCATGAGCTTTCACAGAAACAAAGAATACACTCAGTCTCATTTCGATATATATATATATATATATATATATATATATATATATATATATATATATATATATATATATATATATATATATATATATATTATTGTTACCCAGAGATAGAGATAGATCAAAATCGGCACTTTCATGTGCCCTGTTCAACCAACTGAACAACTCACCCACTGACAAATTAAGAAGAGTGCTGAATAGATTGTTTTTTCATTTCAATCCATAGGTAGTGTTTTGAAACTTAAGGGAGTGATTGGATTGAAACTAGTTTCAAAACACTAAACACTTGAAGTGTCATGAGGATAGGTAGTGTTTTCAAAACTCCTAGACCGAAAAAAAACCAACAGTCGCACATCTTACGACATTGTGTTCAAATTGACCACAGATATATTTACATTCGACAAGAAACGGCTTGGATTCTTAATTTTGTTTTGAGATATATTTACAAAGGACTTATAGCGTGCGAATAACATTGACGATCAAAATAGAAATTTCTGAAACATTTCTCTATTTTGTGTGACGGAGAGCGTAGGTATACAAATATGCAAGATTGATTACATTATTTACACTCATACATCTATGAACTGTATTGTCAAATGATCAACGAGTTTAATGTTTGTCTGAATGAAGAATTTGAATGTACCTGTTGTTTTATCGATGAAGCTCTTTTATCATACTATGATTCCAATTTTATTATGGATGTGAGATTTGGGGGTATGAAGATATTACAATGAGGAAAGAGTGCATATTGATTTTATGAGACATATATATTTCAAAGTTGAGAAAAATCACCAAACTGTTTATGCTCAATGGGTAAGTGGGAATAATTCATTCGGAAATTAAAATAAATATTTATATAATAACCTTTTCGTCCTAATTCTATGTATAGAGAGTATTTTAAATTTTCGACATTGTTTTATTTCGTAACTATGTTCCAATACACATAGTGACCCTTCTTTTACAGTGCGATGTTGGTTGTGTCTGCAATGTAACCGATGGGTTGGGGGGGGGGTCCATATTTTTATATATAATTTCGATTTTCATGTTTTACGTTTACAAGATTTAAATTAAAAAATGAAAGTCACGTTCAAATTACAACTTAAAAACCGTTGCCCATTGTTGGAATTTCGCGTAAGAAAATGTAAATAAAAGCTTGACATTAAACTGAGATCTGTTGAGTTAGGAGAAAACAAGTGAAGAGATTATTAATTTGCTTAATACATGCAACACACAATTTCACTATCACGAGGAGGGGTATTGTTTTGTTTTCATACTTACACGCACGCACACACACACACTCAATGGGATACAACATCCACATACACAAACACAATCACAAGTACAAAATACGAGGTATAACAATACAAACACAATCACACATATAAAAGGAGGGAATATAACACACATACAAACACACTATAACACATACAAAGAGAGGAGTATAAATTACATAAACACAAATAAATCACACATAGAAATGGAGGGGTAGGGTTGATATTTTTTCATACAAACACACAATACCACATACAAAGGGACGGGATATATTATATGTTTGATATACAGTCACACAATGACACTTATAAACACATTGATAAGAGAGTATATAATTACAATCACTCTTACTTTCTTACATACAAACAACCACACAAATATATATATATATATATATATATATATATATATATATATATATATATATATATATACTAATAAATAATAATATCATATCGGTTTAAGAATTTTAATTCGTACTCTACGGAGATTCGAGCCCGGATCCGCGGGCTACGGCACCCATCGCCTTGCCTGTAAGCACCAACCCCTATACCATCCCGACCATGCACACATCACCATAAAATGATGCTACAAACTCGGTGGTATAGGTATTCGTGCGTAGCAGACATACCCCCATGTCGACCCAGCAATTAATTCTCATTTAAGGACAAAGTCCATCTGGATTCCTACTACAGAAATCAAGGTATATAGAAGCTATTATATACAATTACAAATATACACCAAACAGAGCGGAAAGTGCTATCCCTGGATTCGGCAGGAGAATGCTTAATAACATGAACAGAATTTTTAAATAAGAATATATATATATATATATATATATATATATATATATATATATATATATATATATAATTCAATACAATATTACAACTTCAGTTTTAGACATTTGCATTTATGTATATACTTTGCCACAATTATTTACATATGTCGAAATATGACTGCATCTAATTCTGAGACACTAATGTATGCTTCTAGATGCAACGTGGTTTTTATTTTTCATTTGTTTTATTTTTGGCCGTTATTCGCGAAATAGTATCTTCCGGTTTTTTATGATCAATGTAAAAATGTGAAAAGCCTTCGTTCTATTTAAATTTCCGAGTTAAAGAAAACGGAAAAGGGGTGTGATTAGTTATGATGATGATCACTTGTATTTGCAAACACGCATACCCCACTCTTACAAACAAATACTCGTTCTTACAAATTAACAAGTTGCACTGAACTGTGTAACCTTCTTACATCTGATATCTATGTCTGGTGTACAGTTCTAGATGCAACATTGTTCTGTTTAAAAATCAAAGTGAAAGAAATTTTTAAACAAATATGCAATACCTTCTTTCTATTTACGTCAACCATGGTGTAACTCACTAATATCTCCATCTGTTGACTCAATGGCATAATATTTTGATTTGTCAATGACACTGTATGGTCAATATGCCAATGTCATGATACTTTCATTTGCGACTTTAGCGCAACAGTTACAAACATGAACACTGTGTTTGAATGTACCACAACAATAAGACCCCTTCTTCAATCCACAAATTTAAGTACCGAAGAAAATGTCACTTTTCACAAAACCACGAAAATTGACCCCCGCGAAAAGGAATGAATTCACAGTATTATTGTTATTCAGCCATATTTGCCTGTCATCGTCATTTTCGAAAAGTATTGCTCTTCATTACGTTATATCGGGAATCAATCTGCTAAAAAATGACAAAATATGGACAAATTGAAAGCAGTTGCAAGGACACGATATATAACATTTAAGGATAACGATAAACTATTAATTGGTTTACTTGCAAAGCAATATCTCCTAAGTTTCCCATAATGTGAGTATACAGAAGAAGATTATAGCAACACATAGAAAGAATCTTTACAATAACTTTAAATAGTAAAGTAAACCAGGTTGATATTCAAATTTACGTTTTAGCGTACAATTATACTTTTACCACTATTACAGTTCTGTCATCCAAATTCAAAATTTTGACAACCAAGTATGTTTAAGAGAAAAAGTCTACTGTTTTGCTGAAGAAAAATAGGATCGAAATGCAGATGAGTTTACGAACGAAATCACTCATTGAAATGCGAGCTGCTAGCAAAGTTCGGGATGAAAAAGACATTTTAAGCTTTTAATAGTATCTCTTTGAATGAATATAAAATAATGTTTTCTAGCAAAATGACTTCTATGCTCGTTTTCAATCTTATGATTGTTCAAATGCATCTCCTTTCTTTAATCCAACTGGTTTTTAAACAAGAACCCAGTCTATTTGTCTGCACTTCGGATTATCATTCAAAATTGCTTCAGTACTCATTAAAGGTCATGTATGTATGAACTTTTGCTATATTGGATGGTAAAAAGCTTGAACTAAAAATGTATTTCACAAGATAAAGTAATATTGATTCGCCAATCTATTTTGAGAACGGACCATGCAGTCATGACGGTGGACTTTTTTTAATTCTGAGGGTAAACATCAAAAACAAGACATTGTACACATGATATAAACATTGTTTCATTTTGGATATACAACAAATGAACACAATGTTGCAGCAGCAGCCGAGAGAATAAACATTTTCTCTCTTTCTTCTCAGTATGTATACTTCTTTTTGTTCTGGTGGTGACGTAGATATTCACACATGCACACATTTTGAAAGACCTCTGCATTGTGGGTAGTAACTTATCCAAGCATGGAATCCAAGACTTTTCCAGCCTTCTAGATAATTCCAGTGTAGAGTATGATGGTGTAGATCACTAGCGACACACAATTCTTGGCAATTGTGATGTGTTGACAAGATGCGACGAATCTCTTTCTCACACGGATTTAAATGTGTATTCATCACCAATCACAGGGAAAGAAAATGGGGTCGATGTTTGCAACCTTTACCATGTAAATGCCGGTAGGTCAGATTGCGCCACCCCCGTGCTTTTGCAGGCAGTCAAACTTGAATAGCACAGGCAAAGACGGTAGTTTGATCATCATAGCAGTGTAAGCGCGGGCTACGTCGATACCAATAACCTTAGTGACTGTCGTTCCGATAACTTGTGCCGTCGTTCCGACAAGCTGTTACAGCGCTTGCGTCCTGACGAGCAGTCCACAGCACAAAACCCGGCTGTAGTAGTCAAAGAGGGCAAGCGAGTCTTGGCTGTAGTGTGAGAGCGCAGCCTGGGAGGGGATCGCTTTATTGGAAAGCATTTCGATCAACCCCATAACCTGCCGGTAGAACTCCTCACTCTAGTTTTGGGGTCATCTGGCTGGTCACCCACAATGTCGCCGAGCAGAGCGCGCCGAACTCGAGAAAATGATTTGCCTACCCGAACGGAGAATCCATCGACTAATCCGTTGCTACACACCAAACTGTCTGGCTTGACTTTGTGAGTATGGCACAGCTCACGGATAAGGTCCTCAGGCTCTTCAAAGGTAATGCCAACCATTTGTATGTTGTCTTTTTGCACTCTCTTTCGCTCTTGACCAGCGACAAAACGGAGGGCCGCCAAATTATCGGCTGAGTCTATCGGGATAACTATCGCATCCTCTTTTCGCTGAGCTCGTCTCTAGTCTTTGGTGAGGAGGCTCTACCCGAACAGGCTTGTTGAAATAAAGCTGCTAAAAAGCCTTGACATCCTTGTTTATAAACCAATGTCGTGAATGTCGATAGCAATACCAGGTCGGCGCCATGCGGTTCGAAATTTTCTGGAAGTGACTTGCAGGCAGAGTTAATATGGAAATAATGTTTGGGTGCTACAGAGCGACTTTCACTCTTGGATGATCTTACTCTCACACTGGTGTTGATGGTAGTGGTGATAGTGATGGTAATGCATTGGGATCGATTATATCATCATCAAAATCACTAGCAAAAATGTACTGGTGCTAAGACCGCTCTACTGGTGTCGGGTGACACATAACGTTGTCGACGTTGCCGTCGCTTCATTTCTGCTTCACTATAGAGTTATGTCATCGTTTCGTGATTTCACTCGCACGGTATATTTTTTATTAGATTGTATTTTCCCTATATATAGAGATACGACGTAAGAAAGTTACACAGTTCAGTGCAATTCGATATTTTGTTAGAACGAGTATTTGTTTGTTGTATGTGTTTGTTTGTGCGTACGAGTGAGTTTCATCACATCAAATCATGCGGCTCTCCGTCTCTTTAAACTTAGAACGTTAATAAGAACGAAAGTTTTTCCCAATTTTACATGAATGATATAAAACCTAAGACAATACAATTCTGCGGATAGCAGACTCTCCCCCGCCGGATAAAAAATACATTGCACACGATATTGCATCTAGAAGTACTACTAGTATTTCAGGATATTTGCAGGTATATCTTGACATATGTGGCACAGAATACACCTAAAACTAAAGTTTATTTATTGTATTGATTTGCAGGTTCAGTAAATATAAGTCGATGGGTGCCGTACCCGGCAGATCCGGGTTCGAATCTCGGTATAGTTGATTATTATATTAATTTTTAAGTTCGCTAATAGATAGATAGATAGATAGATAGATAGATAGATAGATAGATAGATAGATAGATAGATATATAGATAGATAGATAGATGTGTGATTTCATAACATAAAGTCCCAAATACTGTACACGCCGCATGCTTATTTATCTTTTTCTTTCCTAAACATCTGAGACACACTATCCACATACTGTACAACCAGGGAACATGATTATTATAAATGAGACGTATTTTGAAGGCATATCTAGGTATATGTAAAAATGAGACGTATTTTGAATGATTGTCTTCTACTCCCTATATGATTATTTTGAACAAGGAGAAATTGTTCCACTGCATAAATCAAAGCAGTACTTCTCTCGTAGAAACAACATGTGGTTTTGTGTAGCGTGATTGACTACCATTTATAGTACGTTGTTCGATCCAGGCTACCATGTTTACGAGAAGGCAACCTGGACTATCAAACAGAGAACAGAGACAATAGTATTTGTTAGACACATTTACGTCGAGAGACAGGAGTGTTTTAAAAAAGAGTCTCGGAGTACGGACCGTTGGAAAGAAGACTTTTTTTGCATTACTGTAGAGTGAAGAGATGTGATCTTTGTAAATTAGCTTTATTAACACACAGCATCTAACCTAACAGCCACTTTTCGGGGCCACTCAAGAATCCCAGAAAAGGAATTCTAGTCATTCATTGTCATCTTATATTTTTGACTGTGTCTTCATACGAGTGATACGAGTGATTGTGATCATGTATTACGCCTTCTCTCTCTCTCTCTCTCTCTCTCTCTCTCTCTCTCTCTCTCTCTCTCTCTCTCTCTCTCTCTCTCTCTCTCTTTCTCTCTCTCTCTCTCTCTGGTTTGTAAATGTGGATGGTGGTTTATAATACAAAGTGTTTGCAAGAGGCAACACATCACCTTTACTCAGTTTGTTTCTAATTATCATTGTGCGATGGTGATGGTGTATGCATGAAGACGAAGAATACCCCCGGCCTTTCTATGTGGGATTTTTTAGCATGTATGCATGTCAAACCCACCTCCCTTTGTATGTATGATTGTGTGTTTAATGTGTTATACGCCCTTTGTATGTGTTACTCCCTGTCTCTGTGTAAGTGTATTATATATATATATATATATATATATATATATATATATATATATATATATATATATATATATATATATCCATTGAGTTTGTCTTAAATTAGCAAATATTGCAACCCCAGAAAAACATTGATTGTATTGCAGACAAAAACCAACATCGCACTGTCAGAACGGGTCACTGACTGTATTGGACAGTATTACGATATGTCTAATAAACTATAGCAAGATCTAAAAATAGTAACATGATGTTGCTTCTTAAAATAGCATCGGAATTTCCACGGTACTTTTCTAAACATTGGATAAGGACGCAAAGTTTATCATACAAATCTTTATATTATCTTCTAAATGTATTCTGCCTAGTTACCCATAGAACGTGAAAAGTGAGGTGATATATCTCAACATTGAAATATTTGTCTCAAAGAATCAATATGCATTTTCTACCATAATAATATCTTTATACACCACTAATCTTACAACCATGACAAAATTGGAACCATTGAATAATACGAACGCTTTATCGATAAATCAAAATGTAAATTCAGACAAATTCTGACAAACATTAAATTCGTTGCTCTTTTCGAAATACAGTGATATATATATGAGTGTAAATAATATAACAAGTCTTAGATATATGTATATCTAAGTTCTCTTCTGCAAAGATTTTAGAAATTACAGCTTTGTCAATGTAAGTCTTCTGTAAATGCATCTTGGAACAAAACTCTGAATTCAAATCTCTAAAACTCTTTCACTTCGTAATGTTTAATTCCTATTGCCCCCATAGTACATAGATCTCTCCTAACTTTCCTACATAGCGGCCCAGATCTTCCCAGCATAGGACATCGACCCCTCTGAACTTCATTCCATAGTGGCCTAAATCTTCCCTAATTGTAACTCGACACTTCCAATCTCTCCCTATACCACTCATGTGATCGGGATCCTTATGCAATACTTTATACTCTTGGTACATACAATATCTATTTCTCAAGTGGCTCAGGCCCATTACAAATATTGCACTGGAAGACCAAACCGAAATGTCATTCTGGCAGGTCTCTATTTTTGTGTTTTTCCCCTGGTGTGTAAATAAGGCCGAAAAGAAATCGATACGCTTTCAGTCTAAGACTTGTCAGAGAATAAGAAAATCATTATAAGAATCACCTACAAATTTTTTTTTAAATACAGCTAGTTCGCATTTAAATTTCATATAATTCTTTTTCCTATGATATCCATTGCATTGAATAAAGACGAATAGTAATATTGAATACGGAATCAATACCACATATAAAAAACTGGATGTATGGCAAGAAAGTATCATGTGACATAAAAGACACCATTAAGTACACCTTCACGGACACCATTAACGTAACTGCATCATAATTCATTTCATAGTTTTCATTTCAAATTTGCTATTATGTTCAGTTTGTCCTTTATTAAATTTACACGGTTTAATACAACAATGATAAGTACACGAATTAAAAAATTTGGATTACAAGAATATACTAGTGTATGTCGAACTTTTGCATTCATGAACATACATTTTTACATTGGAATTTTGTGATTACCAAAGATGTGCTCATGAATAAACCAATCTAAAAACGTCATAAAGTTATTGATACGTACTGTCTATTCCATGCTGTATAATAAAGGTTCCCGGCATTATCGAGGATAATGTCCATCAAATGAGCATCCAAATCAATGAAAACCAACTTTCTGTCACTTCCATCCAATTTAATGGATTCAATTCTGTTAGCAAAACTGTCAGACCAGTACAGGCGATCAGCTACAATAATATTAGTATATCGTAACTTTAAACTGTTTATCCTTCTATATATTTGTACAGCATCCACGTTATATGCGAATTACATTGTCAGATTTTCCTTTCCTTAAGAGAAACGAAAGCTCCCTACGTTTCGAGAAGTCTATTATTTTCTCTGTGATTTTCTTTCAAGATACGTGAAATAAAACAAGCTTGATACCTATAATATTTTGTATCAGGGATGTTTTTATAACTTTCCTTCTCTCGAGTATTGAATTATTTTTTTTCACCACGTAAAATTGATTCTTAGAAACTTTGATTTTGTTAAAGACACTTATTAAACTATAAATCATTGATTTGCGAATCGTATTCATCGAAGAAACTCTTATTTAATAGCATGTAAATATATAGACTCCCACCATTGCTTTTTATTAGTGTATTTGATACATTCTGTTTCAAAAGGCAGCGTTACCTGTATAATCTATTGCCAGCCCACCTGGCCATTTCACATCGGTATAAATAAATTGGATGCTGTTTTGGCCATCCATATTTGACCTTCCAATAAGAGGGTCTGATCCAAAGTCTGTCCAGAACAATATGCTGGAAAAAAGAAATATTATATATTTTATGAAACAGATGTAAAATTTCGCTTACTTTCCCTGTCAAGAAGACAACATTCGTTATTCTACTGTTCACTATACTAAAGAAATTATTTCAGTACCAAACACAATCAACAAAATTTTAATTTGTAGTTATCTCTGATATCTTATTTTTTCATATATTTGCTTTAGTCTTTATGACAGTGCTTGTCCTCTTTATATTCGAACATCTCTGAGGAAGTGTTAGTAGTAGGACCCCACTATAGATCATCTGCGCAGGTGTGCGACCTGGTGATTTCGTAAGAGTGCATGACCTCCTGACCTAGATAAGGTGGTCACCATAGCCCATCGACTGCTTATGCGCGAATGATGTCATAGGTTACACTTATTGATGAGAGTGAGCTTGAATATATGTGGTTGGTTATTGACCTTGAATGACTTAATCGGAATCTGGGTCAATGACCTGGTTCATAAAGTACATGAGTTTCTGAGGTTGTGTGTTTAGTAATGCTGTGAGCACACATATACAGGGTACAAACGTGCAGAAAGAGAGAGAGACAAATTGTTTGTATTATCCATGGACACACGCACACACGGATACACGCATATGTGACGCAGAAAAGAATGAAAGACAAACACAAGTTGATGCTAAAGATTCTTTTTAATATCCTCGTTTTGTGATGATACGCGGGTCGGGGATTTATCAGCACGTATCACCTTGCAATCAAATCGATACTATCCTGGATATTAAAATATGTAATACAATGACTACCATCCATAACTTCATTCTCTACTTGTACAGAAAGAATTCCACATCAGCTAACAGTTGGTGTATAAAATGTATCACTTTGATTTCATTACACAAAAAGTTAAATGAACTGAATTTTTGACAATGCTTTTTATGTTGTGTCCAGGACAACAGTAAAAGACGTAAAACATAAAAATCTCCAAAGGTCATCGTCTCCTATCAATGCGCTCTTTGATTGTTGTAAAAGTATTTCGGTCCATTAACCAACAGAACGTTGCTGAAACGGTGATGGTAATGTTCTGATGTCTGTTCCGCCGAATCGAACATCCCCACGGGTTCTTGTTTAGAAAAGCTAAAGCCACCAATTGGGTACCCTGGCGGCTGCTGTCGTATGTATTGACGATGTGGATCTTTGGTCTTCGATTCACAAAAGCATGGAATTCATCGGTTGCACACACGTCTCCAAATTGTTTTCTGGTCTCAGTGTGGGAAAGAAAAGAATTCTTCTCGACTGTAACGTGTTCATCCTTATTCCATAAGCACGGTTCTGCTCTCATCCACTGTTCTCAAAGCTGGACACTTGATGTACACAATCACGGTGTACGTCTCTGTCAAAGAGTTATTGAATTTGAGTTCTTGACGAGAGTGCCCTCTCTGTGGCATGTGTACTATTTACTTTTGAACAATCCATAAAGATCTATCAAAACCAGGCAATATACACTGTATAATTATCTCTGGTAATGTATGGTAATAAACAAAACCAGTTCGCTGCCGTGAACTTCGCGAATGGAAGTGGCTTATCGGTTCTTGTTTTTGATGAAAATCGCGTTACGCTAAGAATATTTATCCCCTTATTCTTCCTTCTCTTCTTCGTCTGCTGTATGGTGGCACTCATCTTAATAACTTTAGTCGTCATTTTTCTTTCATGTGTTGCCTTCTTTCTCTTGTTATAGAATGCCAAAATTGTGTCTTTTTTCTCGTTTTTTTCTACCCATGCAAGTTCTGACTTTGCCATGTTGGATGTCATCGATGAGATATCGTCCGTTTGTATCAGGTTTTGTATTCGTTGCACCATGTGCATAAAGTGTCTTTTCCATTTGTCAACGTCCCAAACAGATGTGACGTCATGTTGGAACTCTTTTCAGGTGAGGTGTAAATGTCAAAGTCCCGCAATTTAAGGTAATGGGTCTTCACTCTGCCCGTCTTATAAAAATTATGATGTGCTGAAGTTTGACTGATCACTTTGAGGTAAAACGGGTCTGTACAAGATATTACGGTCTGCTTTTTTGGTTCTTATTGAGTTTTGTACTGTTGGATACCACTCGGAATATGGGATAGTAGATGTTGCAACCTAGAAAATCTTCACACGTATCAGAACACATGTACAGCATGTCCTCCTCGATGCTGGATGGAAGTCCGACTTCTCTCAGACAACACTCCCAGTCATTATCAAGCACGAGAGGACGTGGCAGCTAGACAGTAAAATCCGAAGGAGAATTCTCTCGATGTTTGTCCTTAGAATCTTCACTTATTACATACAGATACTTGTTGTTGCGTCCCATATTTTTAACATAGGTGTGGCCACTGAGACTTAATGGCTTGATATAGACGCACACAGTCCGATTCACTTCGGGGCTACGTTCCTCTTATTTTTCTTGAGTTACTCTCACTTTGTTGTCCATTGGACAGTACGAATCTTGGTGCCATTTCTTATGACAATGAAGCTATTGAATCACCACTTTTTACTGGCCTCGTTGTTTTCTTTTTTTGAAGATTTTCTCAATTTAGAAGAGAATGTTGTCATCCCGGTGTATCGTTTGAAGTTTGGCTTTGTTAAACGTGCCGGTGTAAGATTGAATGTTGACCCCGTTGATAACAAGGCCAAATCAAAATTCGCTTATGAAGTCCTTACCGGCCAGTTGCTTGGTGAGTTGCCAGCGAAAGTCATCTAGGGTTGGATTGCACTATTTGGGCTTTCGAATGTAAATCACTGAATCTGTGACATAGTAAAATACTCTCTCATCTACTTGCATCAAGACGCCGTAGAGTTTAAGGTACGCCCAACCTGTAGTGAATGTGGCCAGATACATGTTAGTTTTGTTCTCGTCGGGTACGAAGGTGTCATGATGCAACCATTCGATCTAAATCATAGTATCGGAGACAATGTGAAAATTGTGCATTTCTTTGGTTCAGTACGAACAAACTTGGAAGATTCTTTCTTCTTCTGAGTCATGAATGAAAAAGATCTGTTGTAAGTTGAGTCGCTGACTGAATTCTCCAGAAATAATTTGGCATGAACTCTGAGACCAGGATTTATCTGAATGTGGACCTGATCGATTTCAATTCCTATCTTTTTCAATGTATAGATCGACCTATATTTGTGCATCTTGCAGTGTTTTGATCCAGTCTTGCCATCTGCTGGCTGCTTGCTTGAATTAGAGGAAAGTGTTAATGTAAGATGAAATATATCCCCTTTCTGCGACATCTGATCGTACTGTGTCTTTTCTTTCTAATGATACACTTCGTAAATATGGAGGATTTTCTATCCTTGATGCACTGCCACTTGCAACTATAAAATAAACTTGCTGCCCACGATTGATCTCTTTTGGTCGTGGCAGGTGTATGTAGTTTGCTTTTCTACACCTGCATATGTACGGCACAACGAAAATTTGAATTTTATCTTTGGATCCGTAGGGAAAGAAACAGGTCGATGAAGACCTTGAGGCGGTTGATTTGGACTTTAGCAATTCTTAAATATTGAGCTATGTCTTTAAAAGTTACCGCGATATTGTCTAGATGTTCTACTGGATAACAGCAGTATATGTTGAACAATGGATACAAAGACTTAAAATCCATTGATTCCTTTTCGCCATCTTTGAAGTAGTTGAGTTTGCTAGCATTCGTTCTTCCTCCAAAACAAAAAACTTTCAATATAGGATATTTTCTTTTGGGTCAAAGCATACAGTTCTTCTCCAGACTACGACGTACGTGAATGTTCTCTTGGTCACGATCATGAGCAAACCATGCTTGACACCCATGAAACACGTGTAAGTTGAATTCAAATGTCATACTGCTTGCCGCGCAATACCTCGTGCCTCGCAATTTATTTTCGACGCCATTTATGGTGTGCTGACTGTGTATTTTCTCTTTTGTGCATGATTTACAAAAGATATTGGAAGGACAGTTTGTTATATTGTTCTTTTTGGCCGTAACCGTAGGCAGGTACACGCGCAAATTGGCTTTTATTAATTTTTCCCATTGTCAATAAATCACCGTTGAGTGTCCATGGTAATAGACAAAGAATCTTCCGTCTACCGTTTTTATTCCCGTTCATTCATAACCCTTTCCCTTGTTATGTATTATGACACGCCATGGCTCCTCTAGGAATTTTGTTCCGTATATAACTATGCAAACAGAGGCAATAATGACGTAATGAAAAGGATCCTCTACTCCAATTACTTTTCTTTTAAACTTCTCCTTCACCATTCACAATATCAACGGGGTTACTTGTGGCGTTTATTAGTAAAGTTTGAAATTTCAGACAGGCTTGTCTGGTGATATTATTGTCACTTCTGCAGTATTTCAGCATATCTCCTTTAAAGTCGAATTCTTTACCCTTGATGGTGTCGTACCATTCAAGAAACTCGTGTCTTTCTTTAGAATTCATGAAGTCATATCAATATAAATAGATATCCGATTATTTATCTCCTCTCCGACCTTTTAAAATGTGTGTGGCTTCGGATCGGGTTTTCCAAAGGGTCCAAGCTGTGGTGTCCATGCATTTTCATTGCCACCAAATTGATTTTTCCTTTTGGCGATAACGGCTGACTGAGAGTAGAGTTATGAGAGGCAAGTGCAGTTCAATTTTAAGTTCTGTCCATTTCAGTTCAAACGTAGATTTTATCTGAAATTCCAACAAAGTCAGCAAATTAGTTTTACTGTTTTCTGTCTTTAAAGGAATTGACGATCTCTTTCAAATGAGAAAAGCCTTCAACTCTGAAGAAAGGGTAACATGTATCCATTATCATTTTGGTTTTATTTACATTCCTTATTTTTTCCATCTCATTATCACCTAGACATGGATAGAATTTTTTAGGTCAAATACATTCTTCTTTACTATATGTTACATGAAGAAAATAAGATAAGGGAGATAAATCGCCAGATCGTTAAAAAGTAATCACAATTGTATGGTTATTTCCCTTGGATCGAAGTTGTTTAACAATATGTTTACTATGTGCATAATGGATGCATCAATACTATATTATTGGCTACGTCAACGGTCAGTTGGAAGAGTGGTTTTTATTTATATATCTCTAGAAATCGTAAATAATTTCTTTCCTCATAGTTACAGACTCATGTTAATAAGGTTTGTTCTACACATTTCAGCACAAACGTTTAAAGTATAAATTTAGAGGAGGAAAATTGATTGCATTATGATTTATATATGGTTCTTGAAGGCAATAAACGGTAACAGATATATACTATGTCGTAGAGTAGTTATTATCTAGATCATTTAGTAAAAGCTCGGTCTCCAATAAGTATTTAACCAAACTGATTTTCATGGGTATATGGGGACATACTCATCTGGAGTCTATAATTATGGACAAGGTCACAAAAACGTTACGTTAGAACTTCTGAATTGTAAGGGAGTAAACTAGGATTATGGTAATTTCTACCTGGGTCAAGGTAATATTTTCCATACGATTATGATCAGGTTCGTTTTAATCAGTACACCTCCAACGGTTCATATCACGGTCAACATCAGAAAAGATTGAGTCAAAAATTCAGGTGTTTTCTCAAGTACAGCAAATATCACAAACACAGTATGAACCTCGAAGATGAGGTATATCAAGTTTCACGGGGAAACTTTAGTGTAAGTCTTAGAAGATTAATGACCCGTGGCAATCTCATATTCGTGTCAGTAGATCTTCGACTTAAACAACATCTGTCACCTATTATATCTTTACACCTAATGATAAAGGACAGATGCGTTGCATCATGACACCCAAGTGTTGAGTTATTAATAAAGTTAAGTGTTATAGGATATATTACTACTAAGGACACCCAAGAAAAACGTTTGAGATTTTTTTTCGCAATTTTTATTTATATGTGTCTTTATGTGTCTTTTACTGGATTATGTGTCTTTTACTGAATGTAAGTAAAGCCTGTAAGTTTTATTGACAAAGTTAAAAACGATGCTGAAAATTAACATTGTTGATCCTAGAGACAAAGCCATAGACAATAAATGTCTCAAACTCTCGTACGATCATTGTTACTTAGAGGTAGTTTTATCATAAAATAAAAATCATAGGTATATTTTTCTTACGTGTTAGAAATTTTTTCAAGACGCGAGAAAAATCTTTATAGAACGCAACAGTAACTTTTTGGGCGGCTAAATGATAGTCACATCTTTTATATTATTTAAATAACTGCTGTATTAAAGTAACTTACAGACTCCCTTTATTTTACTGAAAGGTCGTGTGTACACAGTACTGCACCGCAAGAGTGGACATATTCTGGGTTAAGGTCATGTCCAGGTTAGCGTGGTACTCACATCGCATCTATCTGAAAGCGGGAAGTTTAACTCAATTTACGAAATAAACAGCATATGTCTTGATAATTATAAATGACCTAACCTAGTAACAGTAAAGTCAAAAGGAAAAGTACACGAATCCCAGAGAAATCTTATTTCATATCATGACATAGAAGGGCGCTAGGTTTGAACCAAGAATTAGCTCCACAGACAGGAACAAACACTTTTTATTCCACCGAGAGGAACGAACACAATTAAAGCGGAGGCTCCGGGAGTTCGAGGGCGCACCCTAAAATATTCTAAAATGATTTTTCTATTGTTAGATCAGTGAGCGGTAAACGTAAAATCACGCTAGCACGTGGGATGCCTGGACCAATGACAGATGGCAATCGTATAGATAATCCAATACGATACCTCAGTACACGACGGAAACAATGACAAAAACAGAAACAAGAACGGATTATAAATGTTTTTCTTTGTTACATCAGTTACGGGGATCTTAAAGTAATATCAGAAGGTGTTTTTTTTTCTTTGAATTAAATCAGCACTTTCCTTCTGTCTATAAAGAGCACAAAGAAACCGAACAAATGAGAGATGCATGTTGTGACTGTTATTTTTTTTCAGACAATTTCTTTATAAAAACTCTTTTCCTCTCTCATCATTCCTTCGATCCGCATCATGGCTAGCTTTGAAAATAAGGATAACCTTGTTTTGAGCGAAGATGTAGCTTGTAATTATTATCATCATCATTATTATTATTATTATTATTATTATTATTTTATTATCGCTTACATATAATAATTGTATTATTATTTTTTTTTTTTTTTACATTATATTACTATTGAAAGGCCAACATTCATCTTTTGTCTATTATATACAAAACTGGACAGATTAATTGCTGGAAGAATGGACAATATAAGAAAATAAGTAAGTTCTTACTATTCCCAGTGCATCGGTATCGAAATTTTAAGCATGTTTTTAAAAACAGGTTTTGTAAACATGAGTAAATATACTAAACATGTAGGAAATATATGTTACAGTAGCAATGATCTACACCAGCAACAGCAGCAGTAGCAACAACCACATCAACAACAACGGGAGCAACAACAAGAACAGCAACAACGAAAATTTGAAGTGTTGAAAGTATTGAATCATTTTTAATAAATCTGTGAATGTTTCAAGATGGTGTAATAATTATATTGAATATGTCTACACTTGTAACGTGGTAGAATATATAGTTTTGAATTTGTACAATGGTTGGGGATGTAATTATACTAACTGAGCTTATATTCCATTTTGATGAGAAAAGAGGATGACGGGAGATCTGTTCGTACAGACAGTCCGACCCCGACAAATATTCGAAGTATTAAGGCGAGGCCTAGAAGAGATGGGAAAAAGAACAGATGTATTAACAATAAGTCCAGTCTAATCCAATGTAATTATTTTTTAACTGTTGTTGTGTTAAATTGGAAGAAAAAATAAATTAAAAAGGTGAGAGAGATATTCATATCCGGACACTGGTGATTTAAAAACAGAGTTCAATTAAATATGAATATGTCTTTCAAGATGGCGAAATATCATCTCAAGAGAAGGTAACAGAGAAGAGACAACAATCACAGTTAGGACAATATTGTCATGGTAATCACTTTTTTAATTAACATAAATTTTTAGCTCTGCTTTGCTAACACAGTAACCTTTAACGAGTCTTCTTCTGATCATTAGGTACTATGTGGAGCGAGGAATTTCAATCAGCAAATCAGTAAACAAACAAGGGTCATTAGTTTTCTAAAATACTTGAAGGCATATTGAATTAATAAGTATTTCTAAACAAAAGATACTTTCTTTTTGCTAATTGGTAATTGAACTAATACAAAATGGTTTTGTTTTGTTTTGGGTTTTTTTTTTCTTTTCATTTCTTTTTTTATTAAACATTAAGTTGGTAATTTCTTTGCAATTCAATAGAAAAGGGAACTGATCACTGCTTGTTTTATTTTTGTCCTTATTTCACATATCTCCTTCAAACCTTCAGGACCAATAAAAATATTTCTAACAATAAAACTTGATTTAATTATTTCGTTACAGTGTAATGGAACAATATTTTATGAATCACAAAGTTTGAGTTACAACTTAATAGCAATAGGGAGAACATGTGTGAAAACACTTACCTTGATTTTGTAAGAATAAAAGGTTTACTTCAACTGTCGTCTTTTCTTTTCTTTGACTTGTTCACTTTCGTTACTCTAGCGTCTCGTCAGTTTCGTACCCGAAATCTAGAAATGTCCTCACACGTTTTATGTAAAAGCAGAATGTTCTCGTCCCGACTTCGGCATTTTGTGAAAACGTCCAAAACGTTATCATCTTATATAGTATTTACCAAAGATGGTGGAACGTAGTCAATGGTGGTTACCTCCGAAATAACACGTTTCAGCAGATCAGTCCGTATTTGGATAGAATGGGTCTTGCAACAATGACGTCATTCAAAAAGTGTTTTCGATGATGAGGTCACGATGGTCGAACATATCGAAAACAAATTCTCATGCAGTTTTTATTTTATGACGCTAACACCCTTTAGTCTTATGTGCTTTGCACCCAGGCTACTACACCAGTTTCAAAAAAGGTCATTTGCAAAAAAGAATGAATATGAACTGAAAAAGCATCTTTTTTCACTGTACCTTATGTATGGCATTTAGGACTCTCAAATTTGAATGCACATCAAAAGACCAATATATGCTGATTTATGAGAAATGTTTATAAGCGCTGTTTTTCTTTATTTCCTCAGCAGTGCATATACCAATACTTAGTAAAGCATGTACGAATCCTGGTATTGCATTAATATAGAACGTTCAGAGGATGTTACACATCGGTGTAGTGAAAAATATATGAGCTAATGTCAATCCAAAAGTTATGAGCAAAAGTGCAAACATACGAACATCTGAAACAACAAATGTAATGACACGCAATGCACGTTTTCTGTTTCAACTGCGTCAGCAAATGGGCGAAATGAAGAGGTTTTTGTCGCTTAAAATAAGTCGATTTGAACTGTTTTTTACTTCATGTTTTATTTCTGAGCCGATTTATTTATCTCACTCTAAAATTCTGACTAAAAATGTACTCGATAATGCTACTAATATTTTGCTAAAAGATAAGTTTTTGTCCCAATAGCTCACCCTTTGGACGGGTACAAAACGATGGCTCTAGGACTGTTAAGACCAGTGATAAGTCTTTTGTGAAGACCGACAGTAGAAAGGACAGCAATGTAACCATCATTAGAGTTTGCCTCCCAGTCTATACTATGTGCTGTATAGTAGATGTTGCCTGTTGAAAAATCGATGGCAAACCTCTCTGAATATGTGTGATACATGTCTGAAAGCAAGAAAGAAAGGATCGTTTCATACATAATACTAAAATTCTTTCGTTTTTATTAAAGTTGTCACAACTTTTATTACTGTTGGTTGTGAAAAAGGTATCCTTCTGCTCTCTTAATTGGCAGATGAATTTTTTTATTACATATTCCTATATTGATGTATATAATATCTAAAGCTATTTGTTTCATATACGACTCATGGCTTTCAAAGTGACTACAGATCCATCTCATTAATGTCTACTAAGGATCGACTTTACGCTGTCCTTCAATTAAAGATTATTGTTTATTTGTGAAACCTACCTTAGAGGGAATTCTATAACCACTGCAATAGTCTGTATTTGATGGGATAGCAAGGATGTTATTTCTTTTGTTTGCTTGAGTCTAATGGTTCTTAAGTTTTACTTTAATCTTTAACTTTCAAATATTTTTATTTTTTATTTTAGTAGTCACATCTTTTTTCATTCTTAAGATTTTTCTTTAAAAATAATTTGTCTATTTTTGCATACCTACCTGTTTGGAAAAGAAATGATTCAGCCGATCCGTTGATGCCAACTGTGAATATCCCATTTTCTGCTGTCGATCCCCATACCACCGTTCTTGTTCTGTAATCGTAAGCTATACCTGATGGATTTTTAATCTTCTTTATGTCCAATGCCTGAACGTTGTAGGTATCCAGGTTGAGCTGATATATCGTGTGGTGGGTAAAATCACAAACAAGTAGAAAATTACCGTACACCGGAGCTGTATTTGTATCAATAAAAATGATGTAAATACAATTAGTCTTTTCTAAAAAGCCAAAGATTCATATTTATTTAATATCTCTGCCTCTATATATTTGTGTTTGTATCAATCTAACTATCCATCTATGTATGCATGTCAACTTCTCTATATCAATGTAGTTACCCAGTTTGATGTTAAGAACACGCCACAAACGTCATACTTACAAGAAGAGCATGTATATCCGTTTGAAGAGTCCAGACTAAAGCCAAACTGACACAGACACACCCTATTCACCAAACCGGTAGAGATGCAGATCTGTTGACATCCGCCATTTAGCTCATCACACGGGCCTAATAAGTATAAGTGATTGTATTATAAAAATATATAAAGCCTGAGTCTAAACGTTTTAACGTGTTCTCAGCTGATCTCCTAGTGCACTGTTAAATCACAGCAAAACCTCGCTTGTTCCATATATTATGCTTCATTATGCAAATTAGTCTTGAAAGTTCAAAAAAATTTAGATTTTCTTCCCAACAGGATGTTTCTTGTCCATCTGTCCTGTATGCCTTCCACCTGGATATGGCATTGGGATTCCCTTTGTGGTGTATGTTTTATATGTGAACAATATTAAACTGGTAGGTTTTACACGTTCCTAATACAAAAGAATATATTGTTTTGTCTTGTTTTGCTTTCCAGAGCGCTCTGTAGCTTGTATCGACAACTAGATGTGACTAATACTGCTAAAAAGTGGATGGAGATTATTTAATTGTTTAGAATATTTTAAATGTCAAAATCATCCTTCTCTCCGTCAATGAAAACAATGTTGCATCCGTTTCAAATCTATGTCACACGCTTATCTAATGGTATCCACTCGCCATATAAGAGATTAGCTCGAAATCTGACAATTCTGTCCTTGATTAGGACTATCTTAATCAAAATGCATGCTTGAATCTTGAAAAAAGGATCGACACTATAGGGAAGATACGTTTAAAGGAAGCGGTGACCCTGAAGGTAGCTGATCAAGATTGAACAGCTCTCTCCTGCAAACACAGGCTAATGCAATCGTCCAAAATTTAAAATGAATACTGTAGTGTTTGCATTGATGGAGAGAATTTCGGTTTAAAAATCTTAAATATTCAATGAATTGAATCAGTCCTATTGAATCCTTAGCAATATTTTACTTGTACGTAGTCAAATCTAGCTATGGGTAAAAACAGCAGAGAGTCCTGGAATAAACTTAAAAAACTAAAAAACAAGTACCTCCTGAATGAATGCATGTACATGCTTTGTTAACATACCTTTTCTGATTGATTGCAGTCTGTCATCAAAGACCTTCAAATCCGTTAGTTTCCCAATAGACTGAAACTGGCTTTTTTTTTGTGCAGCAAAACTAAGACCTTCAATATCAAAGGATTCTATTGCAGAATGCAACTTGGACAAAGACCGGTAGTGTAGCAGCAGAAATCTCTGTAGAAAAGTGAATATGAACTAGCTTAGGATACAAAAGAAAAACAAATAAATCCCAAAGCTTCCCTTTTTTATTTTTTTTCGCAAGATGTTATAATGTTTCAACGGAATTATCATTAACTTATTAATTCATTCGAAAAGTGCTGAAAAGTTTCAATGGCTTGTTCAGCGCTGTAAATCATCTTTTATAGCACATACACAAGAGACACACTTATTAAACATAGATATTTATAAATTACCCTCTCTATTTTACGAATTGTCCAGATAATACAAAAAGAAATATGAGCACAAAACGCACTGCATCGCAGAGTTGCGGTCAACAACATTCACAACATAGAAAATAAAAGAAAAAAACAACTCTAACCCTATTTATAGTGGGATTGGTCTGTAATCCATGTCTAACTACTATGAAATTTTATATAGTATCAAGACTTGTAGACAACTGAATGTATATGCTAAAGATAGATACCGGACAGATGTGCATCAAACAAAGAAATGCAAGATAATGTCAGAGTAATTCAAAACCTACAGTGGATACATTTGACAGATTAAGAACATTTACCTTGGCAATCACACATTTTTAATGTTTCAACCTCATATTAAAATACATAATTTGTAATACAAATAACTTTAACATTGATAAAACTTGTGCCACTTGAGTGTACAGAATTGCATTGCAAAGTTTGCTTGCTTGTCTGTCTCTGCATTGTTTTAATCTTTTCTACAATTGCATGGCACAATTTAAAGAAAATGTCTTATACATTTCGACGTCATAAAATGAAACGATGTTGGCAACCTTAAATTTGATTTCATCCAATAAATGCATTTAGTGGCTAATTTCCAATCAACTGGTCAACAGTTGTATTAAATATCATTAAACTCGCCTGGATAGAAAATTAAAGAGCTAACCAGGTAAGCATGTTGAACACTTGGAGAAACAAGAGAAACTTTGCTAGGGAAAATGTTGATGTAATATCCCAAGTGTAATTCAGCGTTCCTTCAGGAGCGATGGCATTTAGGGGACAAAGTGTTATGTCTGCAGTTAAAGGAAATATTGTTTTCGTGAAAGAAACAAAACTAAATTCAAAATTAGTACTGAATATTTAAATGTATTTTAAGTTGATTTTATTTTGTTGACGTAATACCTTTTTTTCTTCTTTTCTTAAAATACATGTGATACAATATTATCACATTTATGTCCTAACAACCATCCTCCGTTCTATATTGGTATCATTTGCATAATGCCAGATTTATGTGCTTTTTAAGTCCAGTTTTATGCAAATTCCGCATAATTATCAAATACATACTTTGTATACATGTAGCATCTCAGTGTTGTCAGGTGCTTTGGTATTTCTCGTCACATCTGATCCGTTCAAATAACAGCTCGTGATGTAATTATTGTCAAGAAAATAAAGTCTGAAAAAATAATTAGTATAACAAATTTGGCAAATATTCCAAAAATGAGTACTTGTTGACGATTACAATTTTAGCGGATGAATGTAAGGGTTATTCAGCTGAAACATAAAAACCTCATATTTTCGTTATGCAATCAAAATACATAATTTTTCAATCTTTATCGACAAACAAAAATGAAAAACATGCATTCCAAAAAGTCTTAGGAAAAGACATTCTTGCTTGAAAGATAAGAATATTATTTTTCATTTAAATGTATACATACCTTGCTAGTCTTTAGCACAATTACACATATTTAAGTGTGTGGAAAATAACCAAAATGTTATGCTACATATAATAGTCTAAGTTTTGTCAATAAAAACAAAGTCGAAAATATTACATGTCAAAGACTAAACAATTATTATTCAGCATGCAATCAATTTCACAGATTCAGTGCGATTCACAAAATGCGAATCGCATAATCATGCCATAGGAAGAATACTTGTTTTATTTATGCTTCTGAACATATATTTAGTACAAATATATTTAGGTTTTAGAACTCCAAACATCAGATTCTGTGATTTTTTTTTTTTTTTTTTTTTTAATTAGTAAATACACTATGAACTTTTAACAGGTACAATTGACCCCGTATACCTCTGAGTGCTGGAGTCAAAGGTAATTGCTGAAGCTCTAGATATGGAACTGAATTCAACAACAGTCTTCTTATCACTGCCATCGAATTTGGAAGACTCTATTCGGAATAGGATGGAACCAGATACCCAAAGGATCCGCCTGAAACAGTTAGCTAATATCATTGAAAATGAAAATAGTTAGAAGTCGTGCTGGGTATATGACATAAATAAAGAAGGCCTGTGTGTCCATTTCGGATGAAAACAGTTTATGTCTGCATTGAGTCCTGAATGAAAATATCCGTAAGACCACAAATCTTACAAAATACCTATAAATAACTGTTAATACTTGTGGATCTCAAATTACGGTAGTCGAACATTGATAGTTGAGCGCAAAACTTCAAAGTGTGCAAATCTCCTAGACCTTAATTCCTTCGTTATTCTGCTGTATTTTCTTTTTATTTGGTGGGGGGGGGGGCGGTGGGAGTGGTGGTGGGGAGAGTGGACCGCGTTTAGCATTGGTGTAGAATGCAAAAGGTGACTATTAAATATGATCAGTTGTATTAAGAGCAAGCCTGTTTATCATATTTGACAAAAATAAAAATGACTTAAAATTACATTCCCAAAAATGTTTTCTACATTTTTGTGTTACTCGTCATGATATATACATTATTGGGAACCTTTGATGCTGTCACGATTAACAGCTACTCATTATGACCCCTTTTGAGACAGTCTGAAGAGTCAATATTCATTTTAACACGAGTTAATGCTTGCTAAATGTGTGCGCAAATAAAAACAGGATGAAGTTTAGTAAATAACACTTGTGGATTAGTTACCCTTCTCGATGCTTAAACTTCAAAATAAGATTAGTTCTGTTTTAAACATTTCTTATGAATACCTTTCTGAATATCACAATACTAAAGGACACCTTTCTATGGTATCCCTTACCCTTCCAGAGGCAAAGTCAATACGTGTTTTGGTGAGTCCAGTTTAGACAGTATGGTCAGGCTCAGGCTTTTAACTCTGGATACGAAAACGATGATACCGGTATCCTCCTCACTCCAGTAAATACTTTGGTCAATCCAGTTAAAACTAAGACCTGTAATCATGGAATGGTAAATACGAACGTTAATGAGCAATTTAAACAAAACACAAGACAGGTTCAATTCAATGTTTAATGTACACATAGAACAATCTGTGGCATAACGGGGGCGCATATCGTCACAGTACACTGCACCAGCGCCGCATTCTAAATCTGCATATGACAGATACCTCAGGAAGAGACACTTGGTGGAGTCTGCAGGTTTGTGAAAAGTGTCCAATACCGGTATGTTGAACCGCAAGAAGCTGATGCGAGGTATATAGGGACACTGCTACTTAGCGCAAGAGACGCTGTGAATAATACTGAGCGATGACCTAGCATACATATAAGCGAAAGTTAGAATATAGCAGAGCTCAACCAGCCAGTATACTATGGAAAACAAACCCCAAGTAATATGACATGGTGAAAGGTGGATAGGCTTGCCGTTTTACAAAATAACGTTAACTTAAAAATAGCATCCACATTGAAAGCACATCTCCACAGGCACACAATGGTTGCTGTTGGACTCAATGTACTAATTCAGTTTCCATAGTAAACCTATGTACATACCATCATATTAAAATTTAAATAACTTTAAATGTTTAAATACTCATGATCAAAGCTATATCTCTCAGTATATACCCATCCTTGATCCAAGCTTCCGCGTAGAAGAAATCATTTCAACCGCGGCATTGTTTGAAACATGTGTTTTCAATTCCGCACCCAGAGAATCGGGTTGTAATTTCCGTAATGAGTGTTCCAAAATCAAATCTGTAAAAAGACTGACATTCCATCAATAGAACATTGTCACTATTTTAGTCAGTTACAAATAAGATAAGGTCTCAAAAGATTTTCTTAACAAAAATTTATTTTTCAACAAAAATTTATTTTTAATTATCAACCAATTACTGACTTCCAAACACGTATATATTATATTTTGTGTTCAACAATTTCTAGACTGGTTCCATTTTTCCACATAATTTAGTGTTCTACCCACCCTTAAATTGCGCAATAGACCTTTGCATAGTTGTAGAGTGCATTAGTAGACTGAGAGTATAGTTCTGCTTCTCAAAGATTACACTAGTAAATACTAAATCATACTGGAAATGCATGTATACCAACATCAGCAATGGTGCATTTCAGGGAACATTTAAGTTTTTAAGCTTCATTTCAGAAAATCAGAAAAAATATTACAATAAATCTGCATAATTAAGAGTTCCCTTGTTTGCTTTCACCGTTTATCTCTCTTCAATTTAAAATTAAAATATATTATCATCCTTGTCATAATATAGATTAAATGAGTAAAAGCTCAATGTGACCATCTATGTGTGTATTAGTTCCCAAAGGAGATTTAAATGTCAGAAAGTACTTAAATTTCATCCAGAGCACATGTAATTTTAAAGAAAAGTAAGGTAGGCATACACCAATGCAAATACAAAATATAAAGTTCCAAAACATTCACTGAATGAAATTTGTGTGACATAAAATCATGATGGGTCATCAGCATTATGAATGGTGGTAGAGACCAAAGTGATCAAATCTGAAAAAGCATAATGTTTGAAAACATAGCTAGGAAATATCAAATTGGTGACTAGGATTACTCTATATATGACAAACTGTCTAACCTTAATATATTTGGAAAATTCTCAACATAAGATAGTAAAATCCATACACTCTAACCCCTGTCTCTTTTTCATGGCAACAGTTATTATATCTGAAAGTGTGTTTAATTTCCCACTGAAAACAATCCCAAGGTAGACAAGGTATTCATTTAGCTTGTTATCCACAAACAGAGCCAGAATTTATTTTGCATATCACTTAAGTCTACATGCATATGTGAGACCACTGTAAGGCTGTTTTTCTCTGTAGTATTCAGGGTACTCATTTAACTCCCATAGTAAACCTAAGTTAAACACCATAATATTAACAAAATCAACAACTTTAAATTTCTAAATCTTGGTGATCAAACCTATATCTCTCAGCATAGACCCATCCTTGATGCAAGCTTTTGTGTGGATAAAACCATAGAAGTCGCGGAATTTATTGGGGCTACGTGTGTTTTCAATTCCACACCTAAAGAATCAGGTGCTAATTTCAGTGCTGAGTGTACCAAAGTCAATATGTAAGAGGACTGAAATTACATCAATAGAACATTGTCTCTATTTTTCTGTTGCAAATAGGATAAGTTCTCTAACCCGTATATATTCTATTTTATATCCATCCATTTCCAGACTGGCTCTCATTTTTCCACATAATTAGTACCGTGAGTCATGTACGAATCTAAGCAAGACTGACTCTATGTTTAGTCACATCTTTCAGCTTAGTCATTTGATTGGCTGCATAGGATAACATATCCAAAATAAGTTATAAACTGTATAAGCTTATTATCATAAGATTGGCTTATAGGAAAAGTATATCTTGGTAGAAACTCACTGTAAACACGTAAGCGGCCAGAGAAAGATGCATTGTGCATTGTTTGAACCTAATTTAATCGATTCAGTTGTAACTTAAGCAATGGAAAAACGTAGATTCAATTCAGATTTTATTGTCTATATAAAACAGTCTTTGGCAAAACGGGAGCACATTTCGAAACAGCACAATGCACCAGAAATGCTCTGAATATGTATGTGATGGATACCTCCGAAGGACAGACTTGGTTGGGTTTGTAGGGTTGTCGAGGGTGTCCAATACCGGTATGTGGAGCCGCCAGGGGATAATACGAGGTACATAGGGATACTGATAACCGCAACTCGAGAAGTCTGATCCTGAGGATTCCTCTTATCGAAATAGCGGCCGATACACCGTAGAGGCGCAGTAGGAAGCGGGTATGAAGTACATGGGCATAAGACTTTAATAAAGTTTAGTATTTACACAAATTTAGGGAGACCAAAAGCAAAGACGTGAATGCATAAAACTTGCATTCACTACTTAGCTCAAAACGGAGTGAAGGGCGACTGTAACGAGGGCCCACAAAATTCAGGAAAGTAAGTATATAATGATAATAATGATGGGGACTACACTTTCAACAAAGTAATGAAACAAGAACTTGCAGACTCGAATGACTGCTTACAAGCTGTATGGGATAAATGAGAGGGATTGAAACACATTCTTTTTCTAACAATCCAATATTACACCCAGACAGTAAAAAAGCAACTAGTACTCCAGATACTGCAGTGATAACAAGAATAAATATAAATGTAACCAGTGATCATCTTTAAGATATAGTCTGCGTCATCGCGGTGTTTAGGGACATCGATGAAGTTCGATGTAGACCAGTGCAACTGGATCATCTACTTACAGCGTGGCTGGGACTTCACTGGAGAAGAGGCATGTAAGGGGACAGTCGGACAAGCAAGTTGTGTTTTTTCTGAGGATACAGTAATTGGAGCAAACCTGGCCAACAACGGGGAGACTGTGCAATTCGAGTAAGAGGAGATACAAGTTGTGACATAAAATGGCGAAACTGGCATCTATCTAGTTTCTTTGGGATAAATGAATACACCCACAGAATGTTCTGATGCTACAAGGCCATGCTAAGTTCATTTCCAGTTGAAGCAGAAGTCGTTCCAGAAGTCGTGTTCACCAAATGACGTCATGTGGACATCATAGCGTTCATTGGACGTCTCGACTGATTTGATTTATTCTTGGCTGAAACGTTCCCAATTTTCTTTTATCAAGTATGAACTCAATAGAGCACTTACATTACTGAAGTTGTGCAAATAATTTCATCAAAGGTATCATAATGCTTTAGACATAGTTTACATAGTTTCCCACCGCCATTTTCTGGCAATTTTTAGTTTATTCCATTGTTTAAGTCCATCAAAGTATATCCGAGATGGAATTTGTAGAAAAGCCACGAGGTGTTCCAATTGCAGGATTGGTCTGCCACAATAATTCCGAGTATTTAAAAGTAGTTCCCACTGATCACTGATACCAACTGCAGAATTTCATCGTGAGGGCAACCGATAAAATATGTGTCGTTGCTAGTTTAAGTAGACTCAACTCATTGTTTTCATTGACCTGCTAATTGGATGTCACAATAACAGTGTCATCATTTTACGATGACTTCTTCTCTCACTGTTGATCGTCAAATTTTCCAGGTAGAGTTGCCAAAATTAGTACTTCTGCGTAGATAAATTCCCAATTCATTGGTCTCAAGATCGTCTTTCTCGCCCGAAGTCGACGAGTAGCCATTATGGATCACTCAAAGAATACGATGCTGTCTTATCGAAAGAAACTTTATCAAACCCAATTCGCGATACTTTGCATAACAGTTGTTCAACTTTTAAAAACGTTGCAAAATAACGCTAACATAAAAAACGTGTATATGTAATGTATTCAATTCTAAAGATTAGACAACAAAGTCATTTTCTCACAGTAACCAAGTATTTTTCAGAGATAAGTAATTATAGAAATTGTGATGAAGTAAATCATAAAAGTCTAAGGCTATTGCTATCTTTTAAGATCTAATTTTATGGTAAGTTACGATTGCATTTTTTCATAAAAGAATAAATCTCTGTAAAAAATAAAAAAAAAATATGATCAACTTTTGAAATAAAACGAAAGCAGTATGACCCAGGAATAAATCTGGAATTAGCTATTTTTTTCAAGAAGCAAATACAAAAGCTCAGAATATAAAACTATGTGTTGAATTCATTTAAAACTAAGTAATTTTTTTATATATATATATATATATATATATACATACATATATAACAATAAGGCCATATATGAATTCAACTTCAGCAAAGTATATCAATGTACATGGTTTATACAAGAACTAAAGATGAAAACATTTGAAAGTAATTAAAGGTAATATAGTACACAGGGATGAACATATACCACATTTGTTTCATTCACCTTACGTTAAAATTATAAAAAGATACAAAAACATGAAACGTTGTTAAATATAAATAGTTTAAATGACCTTGTATCTATGGGCTTCATTTCAGAATACGTTTTCGGGCTCATAAAACCTTTTCAAAGTAATAGATTATGCACTACTTTACATATCCATATTAGAGATAGAGAGTAAATTTATCATACGCTAGAGTACCACTTATTTTTCCTGATACGGTGTAGAGACGATTGACGGAAAATCGGTCTGGAGATAAATAATACAATCCTGAGCTGTTCGCAAAGATTATTTCTCTCCGGGAGTTGTCCAGCTCAAAGTGTGTGATACCCGATGTTTGAAAAAAGCAAGTGGTCGGGTAATCGCTTGATGTAATTGCATGGATATCCGCATAGCATATCGAGGTGGAGTTACTCATAACTAGTGCACGGTGGATCATCCTTGTATCTTCTAGAAAAATATACAATGACTTGTTTGAATATCCTAACTACAATTTGTATGTACGATTGTATAAACAAACTATGCTTGAAATGATGTCTAAATTTCAGCAATATCTATATCTTATACTTTGGTCTATTTTCAGTCTAGATCTATCTGGATCGTGATTTCGGGGTTTGCATACACAGGTACGTACTCATTAATGCACACATATAAATACATACGCATTTATAAGCAATAGTTACCATTATCCAAAGTGTTTATTTGGTCTCATCAACATTTTTCCTATGTATAATTTAGATAGCGTTCAGAAATGCAATATATGTCAGGATATTTGTTCTTTTTCCCTGCCCTTGTCCGCCTTTTTTCTCTACGTCAATTTAGATCTTATTTCGTTTTCTTTCAATGGGCGTAAGAGTCATTGTATGAAATAATATTATTATTTACTATTGCTATAAAAAATACGGAAACAAATATCAATTTAGAATCTCATCAAAGAAAGCGATTACTTAACTTATCCCACTCTTATATGACGTAATATGACAGCACAATTTTCGCTCTTGATCAGAGCTGCGCGTTTTGTCCCTTTCTGAATAAACTTTAGATATATAACTGCTCGTCATATATTTTACCTGAACAGGTTTTTCCATCTGAGTTCAATGCAAATCCTTCTTTGCACATGCAGACTGCGTTAGTTGGTCGGCTGATGCAAATGTGGCTACATTGCAATAAACCACAATGGTCTGAATGAAAAAGTTAAACGTATTGTTATGTATATTCAATTTATAATGTGTCCATGAGGTAAGTTGTACTTTAGTCAAATTATGGTCATTTTGTAAACAACATATTTTACAGCATTTGAGTTCAAGGTCAGTCTTGTTTACATAACATTTAACAGTTAGATTGGAATTTTCCGTGTCTTGATGTGACAAAAGTCATGTAGCCAGGTCATTTTTCATTTTTATTACCCATATTCTGAGCTGAGATTTGTCATGAACTCCTTATATATATATATATATATATGTGTATATATATATATATATATATATATATATATATATATATATGGTAAGCAGGAGACCATTCATATGCTAACTATAGAGCCTTTACATAAATTTGGTTTAATAATCATATGTTTATATGTGAACATCAGAGCAAATTCAGAGAGAGGAATTATTTATTTGAAATATTCATTGGAATTACTGAAAGTGTTCATTCTCATTTTAAAATAATACTTGACCTTGGGATTTATATGAATTTATTCAAAGATTTCTGGAATACATCCTTCAGGCATATCAGGATATTCAAGACTACTGTCATATCA
The DNA here is from genome assembly GCA_029931535.1 of Margaritifera margaritifera. Classification (NCBI taxonomy): domain Eukaryota; kingdom Metazoa; phylum Mollusca; class Bivalvia; order Unionida; family Margaritiferidae; genus Margaritifera; species Margaritifera margaritifera. The sequence goes on along the minus strand of JAQPZY010001419.1, from coordinate 1,297,282 downwards.
GGACATTCAAGGCTACTGGAATTCATTCGGAACATTCTATATTTAGGACTTATGATTAAGGCACTTAAGATTATGGGATTATTTGGACTTTAACTCACGTTATTGTAAGTGTCTTTTTAATTTTTACTTTAATTGTCTAGAAATAAATTGCTTCTTGATTTTACTTACATTGTTGGTTTCACTTTCTTTCTGTTACATTATTTTAAGACCAAGAGTTGAAACAGTATAATATCAGCCAGTGATTTCAATATAAATAGACATAACTCAAAATAATCCATAGGAAGCCGACCTAAACGTTCCTTGCACGCAATAAGTCGTCGAAGTAATACAGATCCTACAATTAATAAGAAATACAGCAACCAACATAAGAAAACCGTCCTGTTTTTGTCACACATTTATATCCTTTTCTAAACAAAGATATTTCTGAACGAAATATCACACTCTGTAACACAATAATATAACCTCTGTAAAGTTGTATTGATCTTGATTCTCACTTTACTTAAGTCCATTGAAATAAAAAATCGACCCTGTGTGCACATGGTAGTAATAGAACGCCTCAACATATTTTACTCTTGTTATTTATTATTTTCCTCTAACTTTCAAATTCCCTGTGCGTGTATTGAACATTGAGTAATGAGGAGAGCAATGAACAAAACAAGTTATTTCAATATGTGTCAAATGTATTGCGTGTGTCCTGTTTGTTTATTTTTTACTTGCAAAATATAATACAGATAATATGCTTCATGAAAGAATGCATGGACACCACTATGGGAGACTAACTCATTGCCAAAGGCATATTTTTCAATATAGTCAGAGGAAGGAAAAAAGAAACTATTGTAAACGTATGGAAATTCATTTCAAAATTGTAAATTAAACAAAATCCCTGAATGAGATTTCCATAAAAAAACTTATTCTCCCTAAAATTTTCCCTGCTGCTATTAACTATCTTAACTACCTTAGTTTAAAGATTACAGTGACTGTATGAAACCTATCAATATTTTGCAAGAATAGGATTCGAAAATTGTGCCGGGATATTATAATTTAATAGCGTATGTAAGTTTGGATCATTCGTGAAGCATACCTTTTTGGTGCATTTGTAAAAGAAAACCACAAGCGAATTATGCAAAACTGTTTTTTCTCACTAATCATTGTCCTTTCGACTCTCACTGAGTCATTGTCAAAGACAATTTCAAAGCAGAAACAACAAGACAAACAATAAACACAAATGAAAACGTTGAATGTACCAAATATTTCATGATTATGGATCTAATAGAAGCATTTTTTTCCAAATTGTGGATATCGCGCCTTATTTGTTTTTACTCCGATGATAAAATGGCAACCTTGTTGATATTGACCTACGTAACGAATCATTACATTTTGCAAAAAAAGACAGAAGTCGCAAGAACTAAATATGTTCTGTATTTATGGATGATTTAGGGTCTGAACGCTAAGTTGTGTAAGATCTGCTTTACAAACGTGCATGTGTGTGCGGCGGCTTTATCCTGGTCCAAAAAGAAGCCACCCCTCAGTAGGTCTGGACACTTTTTGCAGATAGTCTCATGTATATTATATATGATATCTATGGCATAGTAATGCTTATTTACTGTAGTGTTTTCTTGTATCATTTGGTTCAAAATTATTCTTTGTGTGTTGAAGAGGATAATGCAAAAACCTTTCCACCAGATTTGGAAAGACATGATTTTATAGGCGATGGCGAACTTGTGTACTTCCATCTACTGCTTTGTCTCTTACTCTCGGGTTGAATTTGCTTTTATCAAGCAATCTGGGCAACCAACGGACACAAACCCTATGCATTATTAATTCCTTGGTCAGAATTTACTCTGCACTGCTGTGTGAAATATCAAAATTGTCTGCTACCTCTAGAACAGTAACACGTCTGTCTTGTTTCACATACGTTTCCATAGAATCGATTATTTCTTTTCAAAGAGATGTCCTTCGCTTACCCTTTCTTACCACATCATTAATGTCTCCCGTCCATCACTAAAACGTTTCATCCATCTCCAGATTCCAGATTTAACAGGAGCCTTAAGTCCATAAACAGCATTCAAGTCTGTGTGTGTGTGTGTGTGTGTGTGTGTGTGTGTGTGTGTGTGTGTACCTGTGCTGCCATTCTGATGTGCCTCTGGGTGATAGATTGAGATTCCAAGCGGGTAATAATCAGGTTCAGATAATATTGCCTTCGTTCCTCCATTGTTCTTGTCCATGATGTTAACCTCACTATATTCCATAGAAGAGACATACACAAAATCCTACAGTAAAAAATATCCAGATTATATAAACTGATATCTTAACCAATACAAAATGACATAATTTGATGAAATTGTGTACAGTTCATGAGTAAGAGAAAATGAACCAATACAGTGTTTCATTTCGTATCTAAATCTGGTAGGGATTTCATTTGGCAAAGTATGGTAATCGGAGACAAATGTAGAAAACTTGGATAAATGTTGTGCTTTGGCCACGTTACAGGTACGTAGCACAGGGTCTTGAAACTTACAGAAAAGATTAGATCAGTTTATTTACTGCAAATGTTGGCCCAAAAGGGGGTAAACTTGATACTCTAAAATTAACGCGTTAGCTAATAAGTTTGTCGATGAAAATAATTTTTAAAAAAAATAATATTGTACTTTTCAGGAGATGGAAGTACGTGCTAACAATTCTACGTCACAACCATGCGGATCACTTTGGACTTATCTGCGTGAGCTTTAAAACTCAGCAGATTCAAACAATCGGTTGAAGTGTTTGAAAAAGAATCAGAGTCGCTCAGCCAAGATATCCGGCAGAAGTTGATAGCAGCTACTTTTATATCTTCTTTTGGATGCTGTATCGTATTCGCGAAGCATAGCATACCTCGAAATTAGAGGCAAAACTTACCTCGAATCGGACTGTTTTTTAATATGGCGGATTCTGAGTTAAAACATACTTTTGCCCGTAAATATACTTTAAGCAATGTTTTCCGAAAGCAATAGAGCGTGCGAAAGACACTAAAGTAGTTACTAATTATCTCGGCCGGTTGTTTTCCCGGACAGCTTTGATTTATTTAAATACTTAACTTAGTGCTTATTTAAATACTTAGACCGTGCAATTGGCTGAAGCACAAAGCCGCTGAAATTGGTGGGTATAAGCATTCATAAGTCTAACCTTTATGTGTAAAGTTTCAAGTACAGCTGTATAGACGCACAAAATGTAACCCAACGCTAATTGCAACCGTCAACGCAAAACGTGTCTACCTGCCACAAACTGTAATCTTTCGCAAATTGTAGCCGGTTACAGTTTGTGTCCGGTTACATTTTCCGACTCATTGTTGAAACACAAAATGTGATGTAACGCTCATTGTAATCGGTTACAAAATGCGTTAATGCAAAGTGGCAATCATCAACGCAAAATGTAACAATCTGCCAAAAAATTTAACCTAAAGAATACCATAACTAGTTACAGTTTGCGTTTCCAAGACTTCTTAGGCAAAATGTAACTTCCTACATTTTCCGTCAATGCAAATTGAAACCCTTGAGGCGAAATGTAACCGCAAATTGTAACATTATGGAAAATGTAAGTGTCTACTAATTTCTTACCATATATATTAGCCAAGCATATACCAGTTTACACAATTAATTACATTCTGAGTTAACCCTTGTTGAAATTATTGACCGGAAACAAAACCCTTTAGAACATCACTCCCGGTTGCAACAGTTCCAAGTAGACTGGTTCTGGATGGTTTCTTTAATGCATGGATAGGACGTGTAAAAATACAGTTTCTTTTTTCTTCAATTTGTTTTAAAAAATATATTAATTTTTAAAAGCTGTATATTTCAGTCATAAAATAGTATGTGCAGTAGACGGAGTAAAATACAGCATTTTTGTCCTACCGCCGGTAGAATAACATGCATGTTAAAGCCAAATGAGCACTAATTATATGTAACCCAAGCAATCTGTTGCCCATTCATGTGTCACATGCTTCGCTTTGTACACAAAGTTTACAGCTTTCGATAGAAGTATGGTAAGTAGATGATCTTCACAAGGGTAAGGGGCATACGTGGGAATACATATTAATAATTTACTAGTCTTTCAACAACTTGAATATAAAATGCCGCATTTCATCAGCGCGATAAACGATATCTCGGGCAAATTAGATTTTTATTTCGCCAAGCCCGATGGGCACTTCACTTATAATACAGGAGGGCCTGATCTGAAATTAGAGGGGCGCCAGACGTCGGGCTATCGGATTTTGTATAGCACTGGCCACTATTGTTTATCAGGCTTCGGTGCGTCAGGTGCTAAAAACGTTATAATTGAGCTAATATTCTCAGACGGACCACACAAATCAAACGCTATAGCCAATAAAGGAATATTATTTTAAAAAAACACTTTGTAATACCTATTATATAGGAATTTGCCCGGGGAATTTAAACTCAGACGTTATAACAGATGAAAGTTTCTATCCAAGAACGTAATAAACAATCTTTATTGTATATACTTCTGACTACTGTTGCAAAGTAAAAAATAAAGGGGGGTAACTCTTACAAAATTTAAGCTACTATTAAAATGGTCCACAGCGTTAAAGAAAAGGAACTCGTAATCCTAAGAACCGAGAAACCAGGTCACGAGATACTTTGTATGTCATGAGCAAGGACATTAGCTTTCAGGGTGTCCTCCATACGAAAGGAAAGTGAAAGAAGTGAAAACGGGGGAAATGATTTCAGAAGCAGAAGAAGAAGCATCTACTTCCTCTAAGAAATTCAAGCTAGATAATAGCAAGAACAAATGGACATTGTGGGGAATATATGAAATTTCATTGTGATTCCTGTTTCATTATAATATGCAAATATTAGTGATAATAACATTGTTTAATTTAGTTATTACTATTCGTTATTACTATTATTATTATTTGCGTTATTGTTATTAAAAAGATATAGAAAAACACACACCTATATACCAGCACACATAACATTACACAGACCAAGGAGGGAGAAAGACTGGTTTTTAACATTTTGTTAATAAATTTCATAACTGTTGAATCTTTTTGCAATTTTCGCATTTTTATATATAATTGTTAACTTTTGTCTACAATTTGTTACTTCTCTTTAGAATTCCTTAATGTATGCAAATTATTGCATCATTTGTACAATTTTAACTACTTTCAAACGTTTCACAATTGTAGTTCAATTTATTTTATTTTTTGCGTTTTTTTTTTACTATTATTCTTACTTCAGTCACAATTTGTTACATTTTTTGTACAATTTTACAGTTATAATTTTAGCTTAATTTTTAACCGTGTTTTAATCTTGTCACTGTTTTACTATCATTTTAACTTATTCCACAATTTTTCAAATTATTTTCAAATTATTTTATTTGTTTAATTTTTTTTGTCTTTTAAAAATATTATTATTTTCAATTTTGTTTAAAGTTTTTTAATTTTTTCAATATTTTTAACCATTTTTCAAACTTTTGTAACGTGTATCATTTTTTCCAATCTTACATAATTTTCTAAACTTTTCAATGTTTTTTTACTTCTGTGCAATCGGATTTCGTGATGTAACTATACACTTTGCAAATAATGTATAGATTTTAAAGTTTCAAGAAGCTTCAAGGATAGTAAAGGAAATATATTTGCTCTTGATATGGAAGTTGAGAGTCAACAAATGACGCTTATTGATATACATTATCCAAATAAAGATTCTCCAATATTGAGTTAATTATCAAAGAGTTAGAAAGTCATACCACTGTTATCTTTGCAGATAAATAATTCGGAAGTAATGGGCAGAGTAATGGAGCTGAAGAAAAGAATTGCATCTTTGCGATCCGTGGAGAATTTTATAATCCTGAGATCAGACAATATACTGGCACGTTTATTTATTTATTTTGTTTTCTTTCTTTTGTTTTCATTATAAATGACGAAAGTTTATTGATGGTAAGAATACTCGTATATATTCAAGCTATTAGGTCTGACCATTATCTGATAATACTCAACTTTCAACTTACAAAATTTCTCAGGAATCAGGCTTCTGGAAATTCAATTATTCGTTGTTAAAAGATAAAGTATATGTAGAAAGGGTAAAGAAAAATCAAAATAAATTACTCTTTAATACTACTACTACTACTAATAATAATAATAATATTAATAATTGAATGATGAGTTATTATTCGAAAGCTTTTTTATGAAAAACCCGTGTCCTTGCCATAGATCATTTTTCATGTAGAAAAAATTGAAGAGGATAAAGAAGGTAAAGAATTGTTAAAGGAAATTGAAAATTTTGAAAGTGTATTAAATACAAATTACAATATATGCACCTTGGACGTACTTGAAAATTTGAAAATTGGGCCTAAATAAATAAGAACAAAGAAAGTAAAAGGGATGATGTACGATCAAAAAGTAAGAGGATACAAGAAGAATAAACACGACGAAATATCTTTCTAGCCGCTAAAAAGACAGTATATGTACAAGACAATAACAAAAGTGAAAGACGAATCAGGGCAAATAATCTATGATCAATGCACACGTTCTATGATAAATTAGTTAGTAGAAAAGATAATAGAGTAAGTCAAGTAATACTATATGAAATACTTGGAATATTTGAGATCATTAAATTGACTCAAGCTTAATATAATAGAGTGTGAAATAACTTTCGCGGAAGTTTCAGAATATCTAAAAAGCATCAGTAATCGATATACTATTGATTTTTTAATATTATATTTTATAGAATTTTGGTCCGTTTTTGATAAATTCAATAAATCAGGGATTTTTAGAAAAAAATGCTATACTAACCGTAACACAGACTGATGGGATTATCACATTGCTAAATAGAAATTAATATATGCAATATTTATCATCAAAAAGACATATTACTTTGTTAAATATCTACTATAAAATATTCTCAGCAATTATAGCTAGCAGAATACAAATAAATTTGCCAAAATGAGCGCACGAAAGTCAAAAAGCTTTTATGAAAGGTAGGTACATTGGAGAGGTACATGTTCTTTTATGAGCTTTACAGAAGAAAATACATTAAACGGTATTATTGTACAAGTAGTCTTTGAAATTTTTTTTTGCAGGAAGTGATTTCCAATTTTAATATTAGTGAAGGACCGAATTATTGGATACTGTCAACAACACAACATTGATAAAAATAGGGGCATTAAATAATTCTCACCAATAAATGTGTGCAGATTAAAGACTTTGATTGGGTTTGAAAATTCTCTTTACTGGGAGTTGAGTTATCTATGAATTCAGAAGAGACAATTACCAAGATATAACAAAAATGTTGAGGGAATTACCAATATATGGGAAACGTATTGTTCTTAAATCAACGTTTTTATCCAAATTGACACTTTTATTTTAATGTTGCCAAATTTAACAACCAGTGTATATATAAACCACAAAAGAGGAATACTAGATAATAACTAAGCCATTATCGTTACTTGGAAACTGTCTCGATCACTACTCTGTAACCATATACACATATTTAACCATTTAAATCAAAGGCAAATGCACTTATGCAGCTGAGATCAGCCTATGGGTCCGTCCTTATTAATATTTACCTGAAATACTTCGATACTGAAAAACTCAGCATTTGCGATACGTCTGATGACTTTCCTTCCGCTTCCGTCGTACATTGCAGATTCCACTGTATCCCTTTCTTTGTCTATCCAGAATATTTTCTCCGTCCGTATATCAGCAACCATACTAGTAGGCATTATGAGTCCCGAGGAGATTAAAACTTTTCGTTCATCTCCGGACAAACTTGACCTCTCCATTGTAACAACGCGACCAATGTCTGTCCAGAAAAGGTACCTATCATGTATATAAATAACGTTATAATTCTTTATTTCATATTTAGTAAAAGAAAACTGATAAAAAAATCATAACCAAGGAGGGAGTTAGAAAACATTTTTAGTTGTTTACATCCATTAACAGTACAGTTACATAATATGAATTCCTGTATCAAGTTGAGTTGACAGCGTCAGGATACGGATCAAACGAGACCCGAAAGGTCGAGTTTGATCCGGACAGGGGTACTGTCTAAGAGATGTGCTACAAACATTCAATATCAACTTCAGGTAGTGAATATGTGTTAATTGTATACACTTGTATTATAAAATTACAGTCATGCTCTTTTCAAAGGGACATACAATTAAACAACTATATAATAGTGCTGAACATTTTGTTTCCTCAGGTCCATTTAAACTGAAGAATGCAGATATTTCGTACGAAATGTGTATCATTGCAAATGTTATAATTTGCAAGGCTAAGATCTTTTCAATGCTGAAATTAAGGAATAAATTTTTTGATGCGATTTTGCAGGCCATGAGTTCTTGATAGCCTTTATTATTGCCATACTTTTCCAACCAATTAAATGTCATTTGCTACATTGGGTTTATTTCAATTTAGGTCAGTTTCTTAACCTACCTCAAGCTTTGTCTTGATACGAGACTCAATGATTGAAGGTATACTTTTTCAATCTTGCTTCAGACTTGAACAGCCTATGTGTCAGAAGTTTTAAAGATCATCGGATATTACACGCTTTTTATTCTACGCTATATGTTCAAGTATTCATTTTTAACATTAAAGCTCAGAATATGTACCTCAAAACAATTAAAATCATTATAAAATCAATATAGGTGCAGCGTGCAAGAATGTACACTAAGCACATAACCCGAATAAATATCTTTCTTGAAATTACTTAAACTGAGGCTATACTATGATGCCATCCTTGATTCCCAGTCATTTGCATAGGCTTTGAATGGCATCTTCACCAAGATTAATTCTTGATCGAAGGCAAAATCTTACAATAGAATATTACAAGTGCAGAATGAGACAGAACAAAGCATAGGGCCAAACGTGTGCTTTGATAAAATATACCAGTTGTATACATGTCGTAATGTTAATACCATGTAATAAATAGCACAGCCATTAACCTGCTAACAAATAGCGAAATGATGACATACACTTACCCCTGAAAGGGATCAAGACCTATTCCATGTGGTTTCTGGATATTTTCGTGCACAAGAATCCTGTACACGGTTGAATCGATAGTTTGGGTTCTTTTGACTCCTATCCAGCCATACTTTGGGTCAGTCCAGTACAAGCTGTTGCTCAACCAATCGAAAGCAGTCATTGTATAGAAACTTGCAGGGCCTCCGTGGAATGCTGCCCATGTCCTTTGGATTTCATTAGAATGATTTGTCTCTATATATATTGTGCTAGTAAAATAGTCATAAAGATAAAGACTGTCCGATTTGTAATCACTGCAAATGCTAACAAATCTGACATCTGTAGTAAAATTAACAGAACGGGAACCATATGTCGAGGCTAGACCGCTGTTGGACAAAGGGTATCGGTAGTAGGCTTTCTCCATGGCTGGTGAAGAATTTGGACCCGGATTATAGGTCACTATTAGCTCTGAACCTAAAAAAAAGTGAAAAGTGATAACAAAAAATACACCCATTTCTTCACATGGCGAAACTCGGACAGTTTTACCTGTCCAAAAATATTTAAATTCTTAATTTATTTTGTTTTATGCATGTTTGGATCGCATCATTGTAAATGTATTGTTCTTTGACATTTATGCAATATAATTGTAGAATAAGAATGTAATGAATCGAACAAGCACGGATGATAATAGATTATTAAAGAAACATTAAATCACCTACAGACCCCTCAGAATATAGTTTCAAGCGGAAGGTTGTAAAGTTAGAAATATGACTGTAACATATATATGTATGTATGAATGTATGTATGTATTTTACCTCTAACGTTTCTACAAACTCAGCAGCTGGAAACTCATAATTTATCAAATACAAAAATAACTTATTCCGAAAAGATTTCGTCAATATCAAATTTTGCGCTGCTCAACAAATCACAAAAATAAGAAAAAACATTGTTCTGATGAAATCTGATTTAGGTTTTTCTCAAAGTAAATTTTCGTATTTGTTTCCATAACTGCGTAGTACCTGATATAACGCATAGATTAGTTATTTGTTTTCTTGTTTTCAATTGTTTCTCATGTATGCACAAGATATGCATGTAGAACATTGTCGAGGATGCTGCCAAGACTGTATTTAAATCATTCTGCTTTTTCACATTCATTATCCCACCAGGTGGGCTGTGTTCCAGATATCTGACCCCTACATAGCATGCTAAAACCTACACATCTAATGAACCCTACATAGCATGCTAGAACCTACATATCTAAATACTTCCATAAGGATTTCGACAGAATTATTTATATAATCATTTCTTAACTCTTCATCAAATCTGGCATATAAGTCCATCCCTTTGGGATGTGACAGCTAGTCTTGTGATTTGGGTTCATATCTATCATTTCACTTATATCTTGCCCATTATCCTCCTTACTGAATTTTACATTTGTCTTGTAATTGTTTTTGTTCGTCCTTCGATTTCGAAGATGACCATAACATCACTAATTGGTTTTGGTTTCTGTGAGTACGTGAGTGGTTGATGAGACCAATTTGGGCTCTAAATTGTCTGGTGCACACTTGACAGGAGATGCTGCTTTGGTTTGCTTGATCAGTAGAGGATGTTCTGCAGTTCTGAGATTTACGCTACACGTGCTTCTACACTGCCTCTGCAATTCTCCTCAGCTCACAGTCTGTAGCTCTATTATGGATGAGACTCCGCCATGGCGGAGCGATCCAGTGCGAGGTCTTCCCAACACTCAGGATCAATGTTGAAGTGTTTCAAGGATGACTTGAAGGAATCTTTGAAACGTTTCTTCTTTCCCTCCTTCAGCTCACCGTAGAAGATCTTCTTTGGTAGTATTTCTTCTGATATCCTGGTGACGTGGCCTGCCCATCTCATCTGTAATTTCATCAGCAGATTGTAAATGTTTGGAATGCCTGTCCGTGTGAGAACCTCAGTGTCTGGGACCCTGTCCTGCCATCTTATCCTCACCAGTTGGTTCTGGCAGTCCATGTAAAAAATGGTTCAGCTTCTAGCCATAGCGTCTGTACACCTTCCAGGTTTCGCAAGCATACAGCAGGGTTGGCAACACAGTGGCTTTATAGACCTTAAGTCTTATTTGTAGACAGATACCTCTACGCTCCCACACATTTTCTCGTGGTCAGCCAAAGGCCACACTTGCTTTAGCAATTCTGGCGCTGGTTTCATCATCGTTTTGAACTGCACGTGAGAGTGTGCTGCCAAGATAGGTGAACTTGTCCGTCCACTGCCACGAGGGTTTGCTCATTTACTGTGCTGGTGGGCTCTACGTAACGCTTTCCTGGTGCATGTTGGTGCATCAACTATGTCTGCTTGATATTGATTGTGAGACCGAACATTGTCACAAGATGAAGAAAAATTGTCCATACTGTGTTGCATGTCAGACTTAGACTTGGCATTAAGGGAACAATCATCAACAAATAGGAGACAACAAACAGTCACTTCCTGTAACTTATTCTTTGCCTGTCGTCTCCTCAGATTGAAGAGTTTGCCATCAGAACGGTAATTGATGTCGATTCCAGTGTCATAATCACTGAAGGCATCAGTAAGCATGGCAGAAAACATTATACTGAAGAAGGTTGGGGCCAAAAAACAGCCTTGCTTGACTCAATTGGTGGCTAGGAATGGTTTATATGACTTGCCGTCGTCCACGGCACAAGCGAGCATCTCATCATGGAATTGCCTAACCATCACGATGAATTTCTCTTGGCAACCAAATTTTCCTATGATCTTCCAAATGCCCCAACGGCTTACTGTGTCAAAGGCTTTTGTCAGGCCGATGTATGTCGTGTACAGGTTGGAGTTTTGTTCCTGGCATTTATCCTGGAACTGACGAGCTGCACACGCCATGTCTGTGGCGCCTTTGTGATTTCCTGAAGCCACACTAACTCTCAGGCAAGAACCCTTGATGCACAAGACAATTCAGCAGAATTGACTACAAGGAGATGCCCCGATGGTTGTCGCAAGATTGTCTGTTGCCTTTTCGCTTGTACAAGTGGACATGGATGCATCTTTGTATTCCTGGGGTACAGTTCCCTTAGTCCACATTAACTAGAATAGTTCAGTCAGTTTCTGTGCCATGTGCAAGCTTCCGGCTTTGTAGACTTCTGATAGCATAGCATCTGCTCCAGGTGCTTTGACATTTGACAACAGGACAGTTGCTTTATGTTTCAGTCAACGTTGGAGGATCAGTAGGTGATATCTTGATTTCCACTTGGGGCGATTGATCAATTACCTCCTCGATGAAAGATGACTGTTGATTGAGGATGTTGTTGAAGTGTTCTGCCCATCTTTGAGGTGTGTTTTCTTTGTCAGTGAGCCGTGTCTCACTGTCAGCACTCAGTATTGGAGATGTTCCTGATGCCAGTAGCCCCTAGATTGTATTCAAAGCATCATAGAAGTTCTTCATGTCACTCCTGTCTGCGTAGAACTGAATCTTGTATGCCTTATTGCTCAGCCATGAGTCTTCCGACTCTCTGAGTTTGCATTGGACATTCCTCTTGATGTTGTTGAAGGCTGCCTTCTTAGATGATGAAGTACTGTCTTCTAAACAGGCCTTCTGTAACCGATATTTCTTATTGAGAAGTCTCTGTATGGCAGCATCGTTCTTATCAAACCAATCTTGATGTTTACGTGTGGTTGGACCGAGTGTTTCGGATGCAATTGAGTACACAGAATCTCTGAAATATATCAAGTTGGCGCAATTCTTCGACCAATGCCTGTTTCACATTCTCCTGTATCAATTTGACGACATTAATCTTTTTAGGCACATTTTTTGCTTGGTGGTCGCCTGTTAGGCTGAATCCGGATGTTGAGCATGGAGACTATGAGCCTGTGGTCAGTCCAGTATTCTGCACTTCTCATGACCTTCGTCACACGGACATTATTGCCTGTATCTTCTCCTGACGATAACGTAGTTAATAAGATGCCATTGCTTGGAAATTGGGTGCATCTAGAACGTCTTGTTTCGATTTAGCACGCGGAAGACAGTGTTGGTGACTAGGAGGTCGTGTTCAGCGCATTTCCTCAGTAGGACGAGTCCGTTGCTGTTGCATTTGCCAAAGCCATTTTTACAATGTCACCCGGCCTTGTCTTGTAATCGGTGGCAACTCTAGCATTGAAGTCACCAAGAATGATGCGCCTAACTGCTTTTGGTACTTATGCAATAAGAGACTCCATGTCTTCATAAAATGTGTCATTTAGGTTGGTCATGGTGGGCGCATGATAGTTGCATGTCTTTTTCCAGACAGTGGGAGTCTCATTTGCATTAGTCTGTCATTCATACCCTTTGGGAGATTTGTGAGCTTGCTAACTAGCTGTGATTTGATGGCAAAATCAACACCAGCTTCACGTCACTCTTCTTTACATCGGCCACTCCAGAAGAAGGTGTAGCCGGCTCCTACCAACTAGAACTGTTCTTCTCTCTGGTTTATCTGCTGAAGTAATGTCCATTAGTGTGCGTACGTTCCAGTCACCGATGGTGAGTTGTTTCACCTAGGTCTTCTTGTTAGGTTTTCGACCGCTAAGCTGAGATCCCCGTCAGCTACGGAATGCTGACCAGGGTTAATGTGAAACAGGCAATGTTTAGGGCACATTTTCTAACCTCTTCCTCATCCTATGGGGTGGTGAGCAGTGTGATCTAAAACAAAGGCCTGCTTAGCCACCCCATGCACTGAGTACTGAGCCGCCTATGTGCAGGTCTGCAGCTTGCAGCTACAGCTCCCAGTGTATCCACACTTGCTGCTTTGCCGCTCACCCATTGCCACCGGACTTGAAGGAATCTGGTGGGGGAGGGGAATCGAGTCATGACTTGGATTTAAGTGAGGCAAAGTTGCGCAGTGTCGTCCACACTCTCTCGTCCAGGCCTGTCTGAATCAAGTGGCACGACAGTGTCGAGACGTCTGGAGACAAGTCCGGATGCAGCTCTTGCCATCTGTCTGATCCACCATAAAAGACTTTCCAGAGGGAGTCAGGTGTAGCTGTCAACTCTGTATCAATAATCACAGGTAGTACCGTCTACTGTTACTTTTACTTTCGGAAGCAGGTGATGCCTAACCTGACAATGAACAAGCTAAGTAAGCTAGTCCTCCAAAGAACGACTAAAACATCCTTTGAAATTAAGAAGCTAAGATGTACAAGGTAGGTAGTTTGTTAATTCAGTAATTGTTTTAAATTTAATTAAAAGTAATTATGTTCATGACTTTAAATAGATGTATCTGTCTATCCTTGTAATAAAAGTAAATAGGAAAATGTGCGGAGTTGTAATATTTGAAAATCTCTAATGATGGGGATTATGGTCTTAGAGACAGCAATATGAAATGAAAGTGAATCTCCAATTTTATCTGAAGAACATCTACTATTTAGAACATGCATATATCTAAATCACAGCAAATTGACATTAAATCTTTTTCAAATCTGTTGACTATTGTATCCTTTGATTATCGAGCAGTGCTGAAATGGTCTTCTACATCATCAATTATAACGTCCTGCTCTTTATCGATGTATGCATTCAAATCTTCAGCTAACCAATATGAAAATCAGAGCGTGCTAATAATTGTATCAACACAATTTTCAAATGTGACTAATCCAGATGTCTCATTTTTTTCTCACTATTTTGACCCCTCTAGGGGTATATATGCAAAAGATAGCAGTACATCTTCCACTGCTTTCGACAGTGATTTATAAGAAATTATTAATACTGTATTTTGATAGTGACTAGAGCTTTTGTTTATAAAGGGAAGCAGCTCATGTTGTACATAACATGTCACTCCACCCACATTTCTGCCAAACATTCGAAAGCAAACTGCGCGAGAAGACAGCGAAGCAGACAATGAGAATTTTTACCGCGTAAATGGGGACGCAGTTTTCCGACAGATACACACAAGGTTTTGAGTCGAGTGGGACGAGTGTATTTTTGTGTATAGCATGATGTGAACAAATACCGACCAAACGGGGACATGTTCAGATACGTTTATTTCAAGGTTTTAATCACTAACTAAGGTCATAGCAGTCCATTTTAACCGCTATTACAAAACGGGGACGTCCCCGTTTCGAGGTGTGTCCCCGGTCTGTTGGTGTGTATTCTCACTGATGTCCCCGTTTCGCACCTTTTACAAACGCACACACAAACACATACACAAACATACACGCACCCTCTTCTGTTAAGGTTTGTTAGTTTTATTTAGAAGGGATTTATATGGTCCGTACCCTGTTGAGTAAGGTTTACTCTATAGGATTGTAGTGGAGATACTGAAGAAGGGTAGAGTAGGTATATTATAAAGGGAGGTAACTAAGGAGTCTTATAGAAATGGCCAGATGATTGTTCCTTAATTTATAAGAAGGGTCATAGAGCGGTATGGGGGGGGGTAGTGACGTTCGTTTTATTTAGAAGGGATAGCTGACTGAGTGGTGGATCCTAGATCATTGGCTGGTGGATAGTAGGTCACTGGTTGTTGGATAGTAGATCACTGGTTGGTGGATAGTCGATTATTGGCTGGTGGATAGTAGATGACTGGTTGTTGGATAGTAGATAACTGGTTGTTGGATAGTAGATCACTGGTTGTTGGATAGTAGATCCCTAGTTGGTGGATAGTAGGTCCCTAGGTGCTGTGTAGTACATCACTGGTTGGTGGAGAGTAAATAACTGGACTTTGATAGTAAATAACTGAGAGTGTATGTATATTTCATCCCCTTCTTCAATATCCTACTCCGCACCCTTTTTGTGTGAAAGTATGTTTGTATGTATGCAAGTAGAGAGTGTATAAACACTCCTACTCGTTTTGATAGATAGTAGGGGTGTGTGTGTTTGGATTGTAATCAAAAACGATTGCTGGATAGTAGGGGTGTGTTTGGATAGTAATCAAAAAGTGGTTGATGGATAGTAGGGGGGGAGGGTGTGTGGATTGTAATCAAAAATAGTTTGATGCAGTGTAATCAAAAAGCAGTTGCTGGATAGTAGAGGTGTGTGTCTGGATAGTAATCAAAAAGCGGTTGATGGATAGTAGAGGTGTGTGTTGGATTGTAATTAAACAGAAGTGGTTGATGGATAGTAGGGTTGTGTTTGGATTGTAATAAAAAGAGCGGTTGTTGGATAGATGGGTGTGTGTTAGATTGTAATAAAAAATCGGTTGCTAGATAGTAGGGTTGTGTGTTTGGATTGTAACCAAAAAGCAGTTGCTGGATAGCATGGGTGCCTGGGTGCTGGATAATAGATAACTGGTTTGTGGATAGTATATAGCTTGATGCTGCATAGTAGACAACTAGAAGGTGGATAGTAGTTAATTGGGTGTTGATATGTAATGATTATGAGGATACTTTTTAAAGGAGAGTAGGGAAGAGATAAGGATATTATAGAATGGGGTAGAGATTTTAACTTTATATAGAAAATAGGGTTAATGTTATTGTTGATAGTTTTATTTAGAAGGGGTGTCATTCTTTTACATCCTAGTTTGTTCTTGTTATAGACAACAACTTTAAAAAGAACCCTACACATGATAAACCTGAAGACGTTGGAGTTTATGTCATCAATAGAGACAACCGTCATCGTTCAGGACCTCTGTTGAGATACACGACTTCAATGTATGACTGTCTCATGTTAATCTCCCGTTTGTACCTATAAACTTTCTGTCATTCATTTTCCCATGTTAATTTCCCGTTTGTCCCCATAAACTTTCTGTCATTCATTTTCCCACGTTAATTTCCCGTTTGTCCCTTAAAACTTTCCCCCCTATTTAACACGGTGCTCCTCTACAGCATTTCGTTTAGAGGGCAAACCAAACTCACATCCCCTGCCAAACACATGCTACACTGTTACACAAACAGACAGTCTCACCTGACGTCATACGTTTTTTCCGTTCGCGTGCAGACCGTCACCTCTGGCGTCTATGTTAAATTCCCGTAGAACTCCATAAACATTCGACTATTTTTCCCATGTTAAATTCTCGTAGAGACCTCAAGTGCCAGTCAATGTTACATTTCCGTTTGTCCCAATAAACTTCCGACCATTCATTTTCCAATATTAATTTCCCATTTGTCCCAATAAACGTTCTACCCTATTTAACACAGGACTCCTCTACAGTATTTCATTTAGAAGGCAAACCAAACTCGCATTTCTCTTCAAAACATACGCAACACTGTTACAAGAACATACAGACTTACCTGACGTCATATGACTTTTCTGTTCGAGTGCCGACTGTCACCTCATGTTACGCTGTTACAAAACCATATGAACCAAGATGGCGCCTATGTTAAAGTCCCGTTTGGCTCTATACATTGTTGACCCTAATTAACACAGGGCCCCCCGTTTGGGTCTCAAGTGCCATACTCTACAACTTATATGCTCACCATATACTAAGCAGTATTTCTTATTATTATTAATTTTATGAAAGTTTTATGATTGTAATCAAGTGATTTATTATACTTAATTATTATATCATACAATCTTCTACGGAAGGAAATAAAATGATGACGATGATGATGAAGTTTAGAACAACAGAGTGTACAAAAAACTTGTAATGCAACAGTGTAGCTGATGACGGAGTGAAATGTTTTCTTTACATTTTGCTTGCAATGCGAGTTCCCTGTTGATAAATATATGCATTCACCCTTGTAATCAAACAGCAGACCTTTGTATCTATGTATTACTGTATACATGGATTTATTTAAACTAAGTCTAGATCTGTAAATAAAATTCAAACTTGAAACTTTTGATCTTTTCATTTAATAGTATGTCTGATCGTTGTAAATATTAATCAAGTAATTCTACCGAAAGTACTGAAATAGTAATTCTACATACCAGACACGGAATCGACTATTTCCATCTCGAAAAACACAATTATCACGTAGACGACAATGGTTCTTGCGTACACTGCCATCTTTCAACTCGTCCGGATGACAATGACCTCGTAAATTTAAAAGGATGGAACATAGTCGCTGGCGTACCAGATACACACATAAGACCACTCAGCAATTAACTCTCATCTAATACATAGTCACTCCGGATTGCTGTGACAGCAAGAAAGGCATATATATAGATAGGTACTAATATGATCTAGGGGGTGTAGGGGTTGGTGCGTGCAGGTAACCTTTTCGTTCATAATAGCTTTTTACGTATCAATATTTAAAAAACTACCCTTACAATTAGTTCTTACCGAAAAACTTCGCTTTAATTCACAACATGTGTGCTTTGCCTGTAGAATTACATGTATGTTTGTGCAGATAACAGTCTTCTTTTTAAACAGTTTCCCTTCCCTCTCGAAGGAACACAAAAGTCTGATCAAAAGAAAAGGAATTGAATTAAGCTTTCTCAGAAGTTCTGACACAGCCTAACGTCTCTTGGCCAATAGTGAATCGGCAGAAGGAGTACATTGATTCTGCTCGCACTTATTGTGCAGACTCTGTGTATAAAACGTTTTCTTAATTTTTTTATGTATTTTTGTTTTGTTTTTTTCCTTAAACTGGAAGTTATTTCACACAAACATTATACCATATGACTGAGATTTATATATGCAATAAAAAACAGCTTTCCAAAATCGGTCCTTGTGTAAAATGACGTTCTAATCAATCATGCTATTTACACATACGTGTTGGACTTAGTTTTATGTAAGTCACCTGAAATTTGAATCTTCAACTGTATGCCTTTAAACTGAAACTAACTATACAAGGATATGTTTTTTCTTTAACGTCCCACAAACTTTGACGCTGCAACGATCTTATTTATAGACCTACTTGCACATGAATAACAAAGCCTAGAACATTAAGTGTATGTTAAAATGCAAACGAACCAACGAGGCATGATTACATTTTATTTTTGCATGTATAGTGTAATTTTCTTGCTTTGGCTTTGAAAAAAAAACACCAGTATATCATACAAATAATAAGATTTCCTTATTTTTTTTGTTTAATTTCATATTTTCTTTACAGAATTTTTGTATTAATCTGTAAGCACAGAAAGTTTTATACTTTAAAAATAGATCTTGATCTGTAGAATTAATATAATCTAGGTTACTAAGTCACACATTTAAATTATTCCCAAGCATGTGAAATGGAAACTTTAGTTTGAAAATGTAAAAGTGCGAGTTTCCTTATTTTACAGAAGTGCATATTTGCTATTCTTCTGGTATAATACTCCCAGCTTTATATTGTAGGTAAATAGAACACAACATTATATATGACTACTGATTTCAGTTCCAATCTAACAATTCCATTCTGGTCAGGAGGGCGTTGAAATAACGTTTCCATAGTTAGGCACTGACGAGATGGAGCAGTATCCCTCATGTACAGTTCCCAAAAGGTGAAATATAGGTCACAATAGCAGGCCCCTCTGCATTTAATGAGGCCTACTAGTGTAGTATAGATAACATAAGTATTACATTGGTACACGAATCTTAAGGAAGGCAAAATGAAGTTCTATCTTTTGTAACCAAGGTGTATTTCAATAACAGAGATATCACTTTTGAAACTACTTTCTTCTACAATTCACGAAACATATCTGCATTTATGTATGTTATTCAAATCTGTATTTCCGTATTTAGGTCAATTTCATTTGCCTTCTTCTTCTTCTGCTCTCTCTCTCTCTCTCTCTCTCTCTCTCTCTCTCTCTCTCTCTCTCTCTCTCTCTCTCTCTCTCTCCATAAGGACGAACAGATCTTAAAATCTGTCACGACTGTAGACCCTCTAGTATATATGTATGTAATCAATAAGGAGGCACAATAAACAAATGCATAAAAATGAAATCCAAAGAACAAAACGTAGACTTCAAGTATTAACTTTTTTAATTAGTTTTTCACATGAATTCTGCAAATTATTAGTGACTGAGCTTACATGAACTTTTATTATTCGAGATACTCTCAAGCATACAGTATCGCATGCCTTTTACACTCTACAACAAACGGACACATTTGTTTTAGGAAAAAAGCTTGGTCAAACATAGTAATACAATTGTTTAAGGAGTGCTTCTAACTCTCAACACAATCATAATGATACCTTAAAATGATGGAGAAATCGGGCATTGATGAGTGGTGATTGTAAATCGAAATTAAGTGACAATCGAAATTTTGGTGCAGCGTCTGTTACCGAACTTAACTGCTTGCCAAGGCCTAAAATTCACGTTTGAATGCAGAAATGAACAAAATAAAGAACCCAAATCCATGCAAGTGAGCCCACAATCATTAAAATATTTTGTTTTAAACATGTTACGCTCTGAAATCTGTCGGATGTGACCGGTCTGTGATGCTTCTACAGCACACCCACCCCAACAATGTTCAAATTATCAATCCACCCAAGAAATATGTTAACGAAAATTAAAATCTCTTCATTTTCGTTTGAAAACAGCAATTTATTTGACAAATACACAATTTAAAGCATTATTGCTACAAGCTAAATTTGTAAAAGGTCGCTGTCCTAAAATTATTGCAAATTTCTGAGGTTCTTTTTATCGATGTAGAAGTGCAGCCGTTAATTACATTGGCACAGAATGGAGAAAAATCGATGCAAATCGACAGTTTTGGCCTTACAATTATATAACGAAAAGAAAATCTAGGTTTTTTTGGAGATATATGGAAATGTTTCGCCACTGAAGTTCAAACATTTTGTATTGTCACTTGTCGCTTCGCCACTCGTGACCCTACAAAGTGTCCCACTTCACTCGTGAAATATTTCTTTATATCTACTCAAAACAACGGAGATATTCTCTATATAATTATATGCAAAATTATATGAACAACAGTGGAGATTCTTACACAAATGCTTATTTCAACTGAAATCTATGAAACAAGTTCAATGATTAAAGATTCGCAAAAGATTATGGCTATTCAACTTATGTAATAAATTTCATTTGAAATAATCTCAATCGTAGGATTATATTATATGTATCACATGACGCAAAAGTACCGATGTTACTCAATAAGTGCCGCAAAAATAGTATCAGGAATTGACTTTATATTACATTCTGATGCCTTGGTTATTACGTTTTCACCTTATATGTCATCATGCCGTAATTAGTTATGTCATTGGGTGTTTTTAAACGTGTGTAATATTGAAAAATGTAATATAGGTATATAAATCTAATAGGAGTCGCATTGGCTCAGTGCTTAGCGTCTCACATTCGAGACCGAAAGGGTGCGGTTGCGAGTCCTACCATCGGATCAGCCCGTGTGGGCCACCGTGGTGTGTCTTTAGGGCCAGGTACTTTTATTCATATTACCTCGGCACTAAATAACCTACATGCGCTACTGTGCCCTACAACATCAAACCAAACCAATATAAATCTAAATTACACAATAGCCGTATGATAAATTCATATATTTAAAGCAGATTATGCACATGAAACAAGAAAAGTATATACATAGATTTGGTAATTATTTCTTTCGATGTCAGACGCTTTCTGTAAAACGCCAAGATGTGACGTCGTGATGTCAAAAATGACGAAACAGTTGTTGTTTTATTAATTTGTAATTGAAGCTTGGTGTAAATGTCATTCATTGCTAGAATTCCCCTGGCATTATTACAACAGTTGTTTATGTAAAAAAAAACTTAAATCCCGAACATAAGACGCACCAACGTTTTTATCACTTTCTATTTGATAGAAAGCATTTATTGTTTTAATCGCCATCTGTTGAGAGAAAAAGATATAGAGACTCATTAAGCCTGCCTATGATTGAAGTGCCCTGTTCAACTTTCCATTTGTCAGAATCTAAGGTTCGTTAAATCAAAATAGTAATAATAATATAAATGCCCTCTTCTAGCAATCAGCTAATCGTCGGAAATGTTTCAAATTTGCACCCGCATCATCCCACCACAACCACCACCACCATCGCCCACCACCCTTTACACAGGTTGATAAAAGCATGTGCCTTAAGAAAGAATAAGAATCTTAAAAAGAACCTTTACGTAAAACTCAGGCAAGTACAAATTTACCACTAACACTGCTCAGTCTCAACTGTTATCAGAAAACATAGATCTGCCAATAAAATTAATCAAGGTTTAAAGAACGTTATATCTATCAAAAACTAATGTTCCTACTCGGTGATCTTTGACATGAAAGCAACACTGGATTTTTAATTATTTTTTAAAATCAAGGTTTCTAGAACTTCCTACTTTTCAAACATTCGTGTTTCTTCTACTCTGATATCAAAGGTTGGCTAATGTGTCCATCCATCAAAGAATGTATTATTCAAAATATCACAACAGTTCGAAATTTTATCTAATTTTATAGCAAACATCGTCAAATATACACGGAATTTACATGTATATGTAATCTACCCCATTGTCGATTTCACCTCTTACCTGTTTAATATCAACCATCAAACAAAATACAGTTTGATCCCTAACTAATATGAGTCATATGTTGTTCCCGTGATCCCTGTCCTCCTCGCGACTAACTTAGAAATTCAGAGAATCCTCGACCTAAGACTCATAAACTCCATGGATGAATTGAGTCCTGGTGGACAGTATCTGGACTTTCTTAGTACTGACTAAGTTTGGATGTTACAAAATTTGATGTACCACTCTTAATGCCATCTTTTAAAGACATTCAGGATTTTACTTCCATCAACATAAAATATTAAATTATGTCTCATAAAGATTTATCACACATCTTACAGCGAACAGTGATTTACTTCGAATAAGCAATTTTTGATGCAATCTTAATATCCCAACAGCAGCAAGCGACTTACGGATTGCAAATGCTTTACTTTGTTTGTAGTCGTGATTGATTTTTAATATGTAAAAGGACATTTGTAAGTCCTATTCAAGAATGGAAATAATAGTACTACCCTCATTATTTTTTTAACATAAAAAAGCAAGCACACACACGCAGACACACACCACACACACACCTCCTCACCAACCAATATTAGAGTGGGTTCTTTTTAAGGACCGGCAATAAGTTACAGCGTACAGTTACTATTGGAATTGGTCTGTATATCCGGTATACAGTGAGCAAATAGATCTCGGTCAACAGCCAGCGTCTCGATATTTAAAATAATGTATTTTGTTAATATTCTTTGGTTCGGAATAAATTGCCGTTCACTTTACTAGTTCAGAGTCCACTTAAAAATATTGCATAACTGCCCATAATAACGTGACTTCATACATTTTCGTGGGTGTCAAATTCCGTGCTTTTGCAAAAACTGAATCAGTATATGAATTCGTGTATATGCCTTCTTTTGATTTCCTATTAACCACAGGCTTTTCACATAAGACACTGTCATTTGATCTCTGCGAACTGAGCAAATAACTAATCCAGATATTGTTTTCAAAGCGTGAACAAACTAAGATCGGTGTATATTTTAAGTTAGTGATGACTTAATTTATAGGATGGATTAGAGTGAGCAGGATACAGTAATCTTGTGTGGAATATACATTTGGGACAGAACAACATATACGCGTAATATATGATTTTTTTGTATAGTGCACATAAAACAATCTTGATAACGTAATAATAATAATAATAAAACTACTACTACTACTACTACTACTAATGATAATAATAGTAATAACGATAATGATATTCGGCGAATGGTATTTGTTCCAAACCGAATTTTAAAAGGTGAACCTATGTACAGAGGTCACCTGTGAACAAAGGTCAGTTTTGCTTTTTCCCATGGATGGCCACTAGTGACATTTTTGACTGTATATACATAACTGTTCGCATTATAAAAATCCTAAATGTAATGGTTTAAATACGGGTAACAAAGCCAGTCTACTAAATACATACTAAGATTCATTTAACGTACTTGTATACTGATAGATCTAGTCAAATTTATGCAATATTCTCTTCTCTCACCGCCACCCCACCCCCACTTCCTTCCCTCTGGAATACAAAGTAAAGTTGCATTTTATTTTTCATGTACTTGCACCTTGTTTGATTTAAATTCTAAGAAGGAAGACGTTACTAACGCGATTCATTGCACATTTGCTTTTGCTCTAATTGTATCATGAGATTATTGATTATTTGAATTTGATTGGTATGAGGAAATTTAAATACATGTACTCTGTAAAGGCAAATGAGGTTAATTCATCTTTGATTAAAGCAGGTAGATTAATACGGTACATCTTGATATGCTAGATTAAGGACATATACAGAATATCTTAGCATGCTTACAATGAAACAACTTTATAATACTTACTGGAAGACAACCCGATACTGCAGTCTTTGTTGCAAAATGCTAAATCATTGTTACATAGTATGCAGAGACGCAATGAATATTTAACAAATAAAAGAAACTTGATTTTTATAACCGTGTTCCCATAATATATTATGATAAAGATTAGAGTTAAGTTTCAGCAGTAAGTCTTTTCTCTTTTATAGTTTGAACTAAAGAAAATCACATAAGATGTCAATGTTGGACGCAAAACCTGATCCCAGGATTTGGGTTATAAAACTTTATCCGTGAAAAAGAAGTTGAATGTCTCTAATAATTCAAAATCTGCTCGACTCGACTGGCATTACTGGATTCAGAACCTGAAACCACAGTTTTTGTCGCAAAATGATAAATTAGTAAAAGAAAAAAAACACTGGTAAAAAAAAACATTTATCCTTGACATTTTCCTGACTCCAATAAAAGCCGTAGATCCATTGGTTTTACCACATAAAATGTGACACCTGCAATAGTGACAGGTCTTCACCAGGTAGCAGGTTATCACAGCAATAAAGATATTAGTGACCGGTGTATTTTGTATCAATTAAAATCTATAGCGACACATTTTCCAGTCCGACACCTCATCAGAGCCAATACAGTGAATAATTTACACAGTAATTCAGCATACAACCTGGGTTCCAAACTTAAAGAAGGAACCTATGGTCATATGGCCATAGTGGCTGTCAGATTGACACCATTTTTATTCACGACCAACTAAACATCATAATAAGTCCTTTAGTCAAAACCCCATGTTGATATGATCATCAATTCAGGATGAGTTCAACTAATAATTAGATTTAAATTTGGTTGTTCCGGCGGCCATATTAAATGTCCAAACGGAACCGTTTTCATTTAGGACCAACTAGATTTCATAAGAAGTCTTCGGGTGAAAACTTTCTTTGCAGGAGAAGTAGCAATAACAGGATTTTCAAGATGGCCATCGTTGCTATAATTTTGGATGTTCAAATATGACCATTTTATTTTGAACTATTTATACCTTGGGATGAATCTGTGTGTAAAGTTTTATGGAAATGCTCTAAGTAGTTTAGGAGGAGCAGCAATACCAAACTTGTACTAACGAATGGACGGACAACAGGTCATATTTTATGCCCTGCACAACCCTACCACGTCAAATGGGTCTGAACGTCATTCCCATTTGCTCAATAAGCATGCAAATTCAACCTGATTATTAATTTTAATATGGCGATCAACTTTGTCTACAGTGTGACTTTTACATTTATATCGATTTATATACCATAATGATCCTACATCTACGCTGAAAGCGTGGCTAATACGTTACTTCATAATTAAACGTCTAATCCTCAGTTGTTTACATGTTAGCCAATACATACACAATTTCACTAGTGTCAAATCAACCGGTAAGTGAGTAAGTATATATATTCACAACCAGCAGAGCGGAAAGTGCTATCTTTGGATCCTACAGGAGAATGCGTGATAATATGAAGTGAAATTATATATGGAGAGAGGGTATTATCTCACAGGATACACAATTGTTGAATTCGTCCCCTACTGAGATTCAAACCCGGGTCCACGGGAAACGCCACTAATCGTACCAACCCACATATCCTCATTCGTGAGTATAGTCACTCTTACATAATTGATACACTAACACCCATATCACCCCATTGATAAATTATCATATAATACACAGTCACTCGGGATTCCCCTGATAGAAATCGAGGCACACTAAAGCCAATATAGATAATTACAAATGTACACTAGACAAAACGGAAAATGCTAACCCCGTATCCTACAGAAGGATGCGTGATAAGGTCAAAACAATGTATGGGTCGATAAAGAGTATTATTACGCAGATTAGAGAATTTGTAATTCTTCCACTACTGAGATTCTAACCAAGGTCCGCGGATTACGACACCAAATTGCCTTGCCTGCACGCACCAACCCGCATACCCTCCTTTGTGGGTATAGGCATTCCTGCGCTGCAGAAACACTCGCATGGCCACTCAGTAAGTAACTGTCATCTATACACAGTCACTCCTGATTCTTTTTATAGAAATCGAAACATATAGAAGTTAATATAAATAGTTGCAAATATACACGGGACAGAGCAGAAGGTGTTAACCTTTTATCCTACAGGAGGATGCGTGATAAGATTAAGTAAAAGTATGTATGGAAAAGAGTATTATCATACAAGTTAGAGACTTTGTAATTCAATCGCTACTGAGATTCGAACTCGGGTATGTGGGTTACATCACCAATCGCTTGGCCTGTAGGGACCCACCATCATACCCTCCCTCGCGGTTAGAGGCATCATTTCTTACGTAGCAGACACACTGGCGTGGCAACCCAGTAATCAACTTTCATCTAATGCACACTCACTCCGGATTCCTTGACTGACATCAAGGCATATAGAAGTTAATACAAATAGTTAAAAATAGACACAGGACGGACAACAAAGTGCTATCCTTGGATCCACCAGGAGGATGCGTGATAATATGAAGTGAAATTATATACGGAGATAGATACGGGCTAGATACTTTTTAATCCGTTAATTAAAAATTCTCTAACATACACACACACACACATATATATATATATATATATATATATATATATATATATATATATATATATATATATAAAGAGAGAGAGAGAGAGAGAGAGAGAGAGAGAGAGAGAGAAAGAGAGAGAGAGAGAGTTCCCTGCTCATATGACATTCAGTCATATGCAAACTGTCTTCTTTGTTTATGATGTGTCCAGTTCTGGTGCCCAAAGACTTAAAGGGAGCGAATAGTGAGGGAATATTTTATGAGGAGTTATATCTGTACGATAAGCAAGATGGTGTCCTCCAGATTGCGAATATTTTGAAAAGTAAAAGAATGGATAGCAAAAACATGTCTTAGTAAAATGGAAAGGACATGTCGAATCTTTTAGTAGTTGGGAGCGGGAGGAAAATGTCTCACTAAAGTAGCCCTACAAAATCAATGCAGTAGTTACATGTAAATAATGTACACTATATTAGTAGATCCTATTATTAGTATGTGGTATGTTTGCTACCAAATTAGGCCTATTGATGAAATTTAACGTCGAAAAACTCACTGCATACTATGTAAAGATTGTAGAAATATATTGGAATCTCAGTAGTATTGTACCAGAGGAGATAAGAAAATCAGAGAATACAACTAAACAAAATGAATATTAAAAGGATATCAAAGGATTTTCAATGTTCTATCATAAAAAGTACATTTCACCCTAATTTTATAATTGAAAAATATCATTAAAAAGACTAAAAGATGTTGACAGAAATTTTGATTCACAGTTAATTGTAATATGTAAATGTCAGAAAATTTGCTTCATACAAAAATCTGAAAGAAGGAAATTACTGCATCATCTAATTGATTTTCAAACAGGAAGAGAAATAAAGGCAATTGTGAATGAAACTTAAACAAATTGTCGAAAACAAAAACTGCAAGACTCGTTTAAAACAACATTAAATGAACACAGATTTCAAGCTAGAGAAGAAACAAACCCCAATCTTTATTTATTTTTTTTAAAGAAGTTGAGCCAGGCTAATAGAAAAATAATAGTTATACAAATGAAGATACAGTATATCATTATCGTTATATAGAATTGTATCATAAGGAACAAGCAAAAACCACCATTAACAACAATGAAAATGAAAGTAAAGTTGAAGAACTGTTTGATATACTAGATACAAACTTGTATCAGGAAACAAAGGTAGATACACATTGAATTTTTTACACAGATACATGATATAACTTTACATGTTGATAGATTTAAGCCAATAGCAGGAAAGTCATACCTAGATTTAATGTACAAAATATAAACAATAGATGCCTTAATATGCAACTGAATATATTTTAACACACCTAGGGATCATCCGTATACACTGCAAAAATATAACCTTGAAAAATATAAACATTGGTTTAATACATATCCAATAAATATCCAATAAATATACAAGCTATACCAAATATGAAAATTAATTTAATATATCAGTCAATGTCTGTGAACCAGTAGAAAAACGTATAAGACCAGTTAGAATAATGGAAAGAGAAAAATACATACATGTAGATCTTCAAATTGTATTGGAAAGTGGCAATGATAAAAGTGACAATAATCACTGTCACCATTATCATTAATGGGGAATCAAGAATTTATCAAAACTGGTATCAACTCAAATTAACAAAGCAACAAAAATACACTTTTGTAAGAATTGGTGATATTTTGTTTTAATTCTGAATTAAAATTACAACAACACATACAATTATGCAACTAAACATCTAACATAATAAACATAATGCTAAAAGAAAGCTCTGTTGTTCAATTTAAAAACAACCAAAATCAACTAAACGCTCCTTTTGTTCTTTATTAATGAATTTAATAGTATCATTGAGTCAATACGTAGTGAGGCCGTAAGCCGTCGGTACCCAAATACCTGATATACAAAAAATAGCAAACAACAGCAAAACACATACCAGCAGGATATCGCCTTTATCTTAAATCTTCGAACAAGGATTATGAGCCCATAGTTTACAGGGGAGAAGACAATAGTAAATTTTATGAACATTTAGAATCAATTGAAAAAAAATTGTTTATTAAGAAATAAGACCAAATAACGCTGCTGAATTGATATTTAGTAATAAAAAATAAAAAGCGTTGTAATTCCACCAATATACGCCATATCTATGAAAAAGAGATAGAGTCTGACGAAGGATAACTGACTGAAAATAAAGAGGTTCAATGCATCTAGAGTGTAATTTAAGTTATCAATATCCGAAATATATTCAGCTATTTATTGACAATTTGTCTGGATACGATTCTCATCTCATTATCCAAGCCTAAGTAAAACACAATCTCAAGTAAGAAATATCAATAATACCAAATGATGGTTACATACAAACTATAACTGGGCAACAACAACAAAATTATTCGAAAACAATGTAATGTCTTGGGGTGATAATATTTCATTTGGAGGAATTTCAGAGGTAGATTTAGAAGTAACAACAGATTTTGTACGATTATTTTAAAGATTATCATTTGGCACCAGAGACAATAATTTCTAGTGAGGATAATTCACCTCCATTACAAAAGAAAACAAAAACGGTACAAAACCTTCAGTACCTAATGGATATACAAGTTAAAACGCAAAGACAATATGTTATTAACCATCTACCTTTGAAGTTGTATCTTCAGTTAAGAATAAAATTGAAACAGATTCATAGCGCGGTTACATTCAATCAGGAGCCGTGATTGCAATCATACATAGAACTTAATACATCATTGAAACATAAAGCAACCAATGACTTTGATAATACTTTTTTTAAGTTAGTGAATGATGCAGTCTTTGGAAAAGAGGTGGAAATTTAACAACATATCTAAGGTGAAAATATTTACTAATGAAAAGAAATATTTTAAAGTTCAAAATGATATTTCATTTGCATGAAGAACAATAATAGATGAAGATATGGTATTATTTAGTTTAAAGAACAAGAAAACAAAACTAGTCAAACCAAGTTATGGTTGCTTTACAGTGCTAGAGTGCTAGAAGTAAGTAAATTGCTTATGTAGCTTTTTAATACAACAAGCTGAAGAACAAATATGGTGTCAAAATGAAGTTATTAATGATCAATACAGATTCTCTGTGCTTAAGTGTTGAAATGTATAACTTTTATAATTATATGAACAAAATATACAGTTTTACAACACAAACGATTACACAAATGATAACATATATTGAATACCATTAGCTAACAAGTGTTGGATTGTTCATAGATGAGATTAATCGCGTATCAATACAAGAATGGTGTGGCCTTAGAAGTAAGCTATATGCTTTTAGAACTGACATAGTAGGAAAACAAGTATGCAAGGGTGTTAAGAAATCTGTTGTTAACATGAATCTCAAATTAGATATGTATAAAGATTGCTTATTTAAACAAACTATAAATTACGAACAAATTGAATTTAATTAGATCATACCTTCACGAGATATACAATGTCATGATAAATAATGTTGCTCTTTCACAATATAATGATAAACGTTATTTAGTGGATAACATGAATACTCTACCTCATGGCTAAACTCCTTCTACATTGTAATCAAACGTATATTCTAGCCTCGTTAAAAGTTTATTCCTTTGTTTTCTTTTAATTTTTCAACTATTTCATTTATAATAACGACTGGTATTACATACTTTTCATTAAAAATGCTTTCCATAGACGTTTTATCTTTTCAATATAACACTACTATAAATCTAACATTTTCACGAAGATCTTTTATGATATAATTATACTTGTGTTCTATTACCCACAAATATATTCTATAATGCATACCACTGAATGCTAATTTTGTAAAGTTTGTTGCTCTTTTATTTTACATCATCTGAATTAGCACAATCGTCTATAAGAAACAAAGTAGCAATGTCCTGATATTAACTAATAACTAATTCTAGCCATTTGTCTAATTTATCACAAGAATCTATTAGAATTATATTATTGTCTCTAAAATGTAATTTTCCGCTGTACGTCTTATGCACAAAGGCTGAATTGTACAGTTTGTGTGTGCTGTTTGAATAAATGGTACTGTAAACTTTGTCTTTCTGCAATTTGTAGCACCACATATAATCATATAATGATGTTATTTTGGTACATTTGGTAGCTAGTAATCAGAACATAACAGGACGTCAGAACTGCTTTGCTGGAGCATACAAGATTTTAATTGGTTGTGCAACTTTTCTGCGACATCATGTATACTATGGATATTTCTGGTGATAGGATGTATATTTACATTACTAAAGTAGATTTTAAAATGTTTGTTATCATCATCGTTATCATACATAATGTTAAAGTTAAAACCCAACCTGTTAGCTAGGTTTAGGCCCACTTCTAAGCTTAACCGCTCTGGTCATACATTCTAGTGTGATGCGCATGCTTATAGTCAGCTTCCGGACAAACCGTCGTGGATATTCGAAATAATGGCTGGTTTACCATTAAGCCATGGAATGCGCGTGGTAATGACTATACATGTAATGAAGAGATTCGCAAACGTAACAGCGATTTAGCATTGTAGGGAGAGTTTTCGCAAATGTTGGAAGGGTGGGGTTGATGCTGCCATTTGACTGACTGTGTATATAACCGTGACGTGCTGGAAGTTCATTCGATCATCGTGACTCCTGTGACAATCTTGGTCAAAATAACACACAACTTGTATTAATCTTAGCTAGAGTGCATAATTTAGATTAAAGATTATTAGTTAGATAATTTAGATTAAAGATTTAATCTACATGTAACTTGGGTGCGGGAGGTACGGGGTGGTGCTGTACATGGTAAGGTTTCCACATGTCAGAAAAATGACAGTATAAATTTTAGCTGAAAGTTGGGTAATTTTGTGCCCTTAATCAGGGATATTTTTAATATGGATGAGCGTGGAGGGGATTGAGTAATCACCATGGCCAATAAAAGGGTGTTTCTTATCCAAGATTTCAAATTTGCCCTCAATGAAGAATGCTTGGAGTAACCTCTGCATTTATTTAAGGTAACAATGGTGTTTTTTCCAGTTGTGTACAGTATGCAGTTTCTCAGTGCAGCCTATTTTTGATGACAGCTTGTCCAAGAAAATATTCTTATTTAGATTTAGTATGCGTATGGGTGAAACGATACACCTCTGCCACGTATCAATATGATTCACGATACACAGTCTACAATACGATACATTATCGATACACATACCAACTTCACAGGTGTTTCATCTTTAGAAGGTCTGTCAGTGGTAGGGTGGTGCTATTTAAGTGTTGACTTATACGTTATATTTTCAGTATGTGAATTGCAGACATAGAATTATCGTCTCTTCACACATGTATGCCATTCTCATCCTTGACAAGATCAAAAAAAATACTTCCAAACAGACTACCTGTTAGTTGTCAGTGACTTTAATTCAACTTTTTAGGCCATTTCAGGCTGCTTCATTTTGATCAGATGCAGGACTCATCTTGGTCACAACGCCATTTGTTTTGCACTGCATGAATGCTTTAAAACATCTTATTATCAAGTATATGTCTTCACTTAAAGTTGGAAGGCATTAAGGTGTTGTCTTCAATACAGAAGAAATAGTGCAATTTCCTCGTGCAAGAAAAATCTTATCTAGAACAAGTCCTAACATGTTAGCGGAGATAACTAACAACCAACTCCTTCACATTGTGCTTCAGCAGATTCAAAACAACTGCCGTGGCCACATGCATTCGTTTCTGTCATTAAAAAGGTAATTATTGACAACACCCACTCCCCTTCTACCAGGTGGCTATAACTCATAGCTAGTGTGGTTTGGAATATGCCCCCTTGCCGATTCTGTGCTATTTTTTTTCTTTTTTAATCCAGTCTGCACGTTCAATCGCTGATAACATATATCAGCGTAAAAGAAAACGTTCCAAACTTGTTCTCCATGCGCAATTTAAGTACTTTACAGATCATTTGAAGGCCACTTTTGTTGCTTTGTATCTGTTTGGATTGAGTTTGGATACCAATACATCTGGTGTGTCTCGCAGTGAACAAGCTACAGGTAGTTCTGATTGGTGGTTATTTTATACCCTGGACTTGAACAAACAATTACCACCAATCAGAATTGGATGTAACATATTTCACTGTGTGACACACCGGAAGTGTAGCTTTAAAATTCGATCCAAGTAGACAAAATACGAAGCAGCAGGTAAACTTTGCATAAAAGTGGTCAGTAAAGTATGTACATCATATATGGAGAACAAATCCGGAACGTCGTCTTTATGTTGATATATGTTTTCAGTTGCTGAACATGCTGACGGGATAAAATAATTAAATAATTAGCATGGAATGGGGGGGGGCAGATTTTGAACCACACGAGTTAGGCATCTTGTGTTAATTTGTAGAAGGCAAGTGGGTGTTGTCAATTGTAAATGAGTGCAGATGCCTGCTATGGCTTTCTCAGATGTATTCTCAATTTAAAGAATAAAAAGGCAAATGACTATTAATTACTCACTGCTGCTAAAGATAAAAGTAATTTGTATAGGGTAAGTATAATTTTGTATCGATTCTTCACCTCTTGTATCGATATGGAAAAATTATCGATGCATCGATATATTGATTAATTGCTTCACCCCAAATTACGAGCATTGGTATTAATTATAAGAGTGAAATGTAGAAAATTATTGGTGAGATTTCTACCATTTTATAAAAATTCCTATATTTTAACACGTGCAGATTATATCTTTATATTTTCACGTGTGAAAATACAATATTTCACATCATGTCATGCGATGTTCTATAGTGTGTTCCTATAGAAGTTATACTTGCGGCAAGAAAAACTCACGTTTTGTGAGCTTTAGCAATAATAGAAACTGCATTACCTTTCAAGCATGGAAATTATTTATTGCAGAAGACATTTGACTCACCACTGTTTGCTTCTGTACCAAGTTATATATCTTTAACAGCGTTGACAATAATGTAAACAATTCGGTGTGCTGCATCACTTAATTAGACTTGCTTTTGTGGTCAGATTGGGTAAAAAAAAACGTTACAAAATGTCAAATATTGAATTTATTGAATCAGATTAGGTGATCCCAAATCTACCGTTCACTCAGATGGCTTATATTTTTTATGATCAGCCAAAAAAATGTGATTGAAATTGAGGTGAACTTATGAAAAGGGTTGTGGAGGTAGTATGCTGAATAGTGAAATGAATTTTTAAAGCTTCATTTCAGAAGCAAGTTTGGTATATAATAACAAGAAAAATTTCTTTTCCTGTTAATGTACCAGATATATTTCATCTGTTATGGTTAGGCCGGTGTGGAGTTGCCGGCGATCTTTAAAGGACTTACCATTTAATTGGGGTGGGGGTGGGATTCTCTTTCGATTCGATATTTTCTTTTCTTTTATCTTAAGATAAGTAATTTTTTACACTAATATAATGGATATAATTAGTTCTTTATTTTTGTACAAATCAGAGCAAGAATATTTTTTTCAAGTAATGTAAGGGCTGGACATGTTTTTTTAAACTCCATTTCCCCACCACCACCACCACCATATGAAAAAGTATTGGTCTGTCCCTAATGACCCTAACGCTGTTTTTCATGTGATAGTGGACTAGGTGCATTAACTGATTTAAAAGTATGGTGTGGGCTTTTCATAGTATATTTCTTTCCTAACATAAACAATTGCTAAAATTTGTTGAAGTGGGGATTGGACTTATCAAGTGTGAGCTTATCATTGGAGAAGTGCAGTAAATTCATTTGTTTGATATATTGCACAAAAGAAAGTGTGCATTGTTTCCACAGGGCTTTTTACTGTAGTGCTCCCGCTACACGTATCGGCCCACGATGCTTTAGAAGCAACTGATACGCTTTATTGTTTCCCAGTATCCATTAAAAACTAATCTGTTAAATAAAAATCCTGTCATCTAATTCAAAGCCCTATCACTCAAATGACAGCTGTTCTTACCTCTTCTTGGGTATGTACATGTAATTAAGACAATCCATGATAATTACTCACTCGCTTAGCCACTATCATGTTTACTTGGCTGAGTTTGTTGAGAGCTAGCTTGATATTTTTTTTTACCTTCCAAATATATCAGCAGTATTAGGTTAACCAGATCCAACCGGTTTTCTAACGTGTTCAGATTTTTCAGATTTAATTTCACTTTTAATTTTAGCTTTTGAATTGGAAATAGTAGGATGATGTTGAGTAAGATGGATTCGCATATTTGTTGTGTTCGAAGTAGGGGTGAAACGATTAATCGATACATCGATCTATCGATACTTTTTCTATATCGATACACATATCGATACAAGACGGGAAAAATCGATACAAAACGATACTTACTCTATGCAAGTTACTTAAATCTTCAGCAGTCGTGAATAATTATTAGTCATTTGCCTTTTCATTCTTTAAATTGAGAATTCATCTGAGACAGCCGTAGCAAATACATGCACCCATTTCTGTCAGTAAAAATAAAAGCAATTGACAGCACCCACTCGCCTTCTACAAATTAACAAAAGGTGACTAACTCACGTGGTTCGAAATCTGCCGCCTGCTAATTAGTTTATCTCATCTGCATCTTCAGCAACTGATAACATATATCAACGGAAAGAAGACATTGCAGATATCTTCCCTATGTATGATTTAAGTTCTTTACTGATCATTTAATAACCACTTTTACGCGAAATTTATCTATTGCATCGCATCTTCTCTACTTGGATCGAATTGAAGGCTACACATCCTGTGTGTCACGCAGTGTTACATGCAATTCTGATTAGTGGTTATTGTTTGTTCAAGTCCAGGGTAAAACAATAACCACCGATCATAACTAACTGTAGCGTGTTCACTGCGTGACATACCGGAAATATTGGCATCCAAACTCTATCCAAATAGATAGAAAGCAACATAGAAACTTCACACAAAAGAGACTATTAAATAATATGTGTAAAGTACTTATATCGTACATGGGGAATACGTTTGGAATATCTCCTTTGACGTTGATATGTGTAATCAACAACCGAACCTGCCGATGGGATAAAAAAAATCGGCAAGGAGGCAGATTCCAAACCGCACGAGTTATAGCCATCTCGTCAATTTGTAGAAAGGAAGTGGGTGTTGTCAATAATTTCCTTTCTCACTGACAGAAACAAATGTCTGTGGGCGGCAGTTGATTTGCATCTGCAGGAAGTGCAATGTGAAGGATTTGGCCATTAGTCATCTCCTCTCCCACACTCAGATTTGTTCTAGATAAGAATTTCCTTGCACAAGGAAATTGCACTGTTTCTTCTGTTTTGAAGATAACACCGTAATCTCTTCACAATTTAAGTGAAGACATGAAACTGGCAATAAGATGTTTTAAAACATTCATTCAATATAAAACAAAGGGCGTGGTGACCAGGATGAGTCATGCATATGATTGAATGGAACAGCCTGAAATGGCCTAAAAGGGTGAATAAAAATCATTAACAGCTAGTATGTTTAAAAGTATTTTTTTTTTTAATCTTGTCAAGGATGAGAATGTCATATGAACAGATGATAAGTCTATGTTTGTTTGTAATCTGCATACTAGAAATACACCCAATATGTCAACATCAAAAAAATGGCACCACCCTACCATTGACAGACATTATAAAGATGAAAAGACCATCAAGCTGATATGTGTATCGATAATGTATCGTATTGTAGGCTGTGTATCGAGAATCGTATCGATGGCAGAGGTGTATTGTTTCACACCTTGTTCCCAGCATGCTTCAGGACAGCTAGGCAGACTTTGCATATTGTTTTCGTTTTTACTGTATTTCGGACTCCATTATGCACATATACTGGGTGTCTTAAATGGTCCCACACAGAATATGTTGATCCTGAAAATATGGACAATCTCTCCTTCATCACCCATGTTTACTCACGTGTGAATTATTGCTTTTGCAAGGTATTTTCTAATTGGTCAATATACACCCGTAAAAGATCAATTCTCCAATCATTTTACCTGTTATATTACGCTCTTGAATACTCTTCACAATGGAGGCTAACTTGGGGATAAGACTAAACTTCCTACCAAACACATGTTTTTGATGGAAATCGATACTAATTTGTACGTATCGATATGCTAATCAGCGGATTTTGAATCGTGATACATTTATGTAGCTATGAATTGTCCTAGCACTAATTAGCATCTTACAGATTCAATGCATCATGCGAGGATATAACTTTTGTTTTCAGATATAATGATCTGCACATCAGTAATCCACTTTTAAAATGAGAATTATGCCAAGAAAATGAATATATAAAAATAAAGAAAAAAATATGTCAAAATCTCAATTCCCTGAAAATAATGCATTTTACAAAATATTGAAATGCAGTTCACTTGCAAAACAAATCACAATAAATGCCTTCTACATTTTTGTCTTATTCAGATGATACTAAATTTGACTGTCTATGACCTGTGACTGTTGACTTTTGAGTGGGATTAGGTTGTTTGGTTTGACTGGTGTGGAGGATTTGCCTACTTCCACATGGCTCCAAATTAGTGATAGTCCGACTATTCACTTTCCTGTCAGACTTCATAATTTTAATAGTCCGATGGCTAGTAAAGTTTCAGTTGTCACCAATCAGCATTTATTTACGCTGTCATAAAGTAATTTTCGAAAATCTGAATGATCAGAAGATGTCCAAGTTGTCACAGAGCTAATCACATAAATTCCTGAGATTCAATTACTCCGCTATAGGGTTCAAACAAATGAGTATTTTACAGATCGTATTTCAAAACAAGGCTGTAAAAATCTTTACTGGTTGTGTTAGATTTATAAGGTAAAGTTGTATATCAAAAACTGTTGGTCCGAGTTTCCTGACCTTTCCTACCCCCTTTTTTTATAGATAATTTGACATTATTGTTGGGGTGTGAGGTCAGAGTGCATAGCCTATTGAAAAGTTGGAATTCGCCGAAACCATGTGGTGTAGGCATAGGGTAGTTCCTTACTACTGGGCCTAGCAAATTTAAAGAACCTTACATCGAGCCCTGCCCACATAAAATCGATAAGAAGATGATTTATCTCAGGTATTGCAAGTAGAATATTTGTTATGTCTTTAATTCATTGACAGACAAGACGAAACTATTGCGTTGACGAAATATGACCTGATTCTCACCATTTGCATTGCTAGTCACATGATTACGCAAATCTTGAAGCCTACATATCCATGGCATCAGAGGTCCAATAGTCATGTGATACCAACAAGAACCCCTTTCCAATGTTGCATGAACAATTTGAAAATATTAAATGAAAGTTACATAATGTTTTTTAGAAAACGAAAGGACACATCATTTTCAACATATTTATTCTGAGAACAGCCACCAGAAGCATGTCCCTGTTACAGCAACCTAGAAAAAGACAGATTCATCATGTAGAGAGCAACAAAAACAGCGTTGACGTGCTCACTGCCTGATGAATATATCAACGAATTAAAGACATAATGAATGTTATACTAGCAATTTCAGAGAAAATAAATCATCTTCCTATTGATTTGATGCCGGTAGGGATCGATGTAAGGTTGTTTATGGTTTGCCAGACCCGGTAGTAAGCGGATATCAACTTTAGAACAATCCATTTTATGTCATCTTTTATTTTCATATCTAAAATTTAGGAGCCCATTTTCCTTTCCTAATCGTATGATTCACAGATTACTATTTTGTGGAAAGGCTGGGAAAAATTTCGGTATTTATTCTTCAGAAATGGGACGGATTTGGGGGTGGGGGGACCTATTTAAACCATTTTAACATATTATTCAAGGTTCGCCGGGATATGCTAGTGTGATTGTGGACAAACGGCATTGAGTTCGAAATGACATGAAGATTGTGTATACTTAAGCTTTGGATATTTTTCTCAATCAATTGAAATTATAGTAATAAATGCTTCATCTCACCATGCCACATGAAGAGACAAAAGAACAATTGATGTGTATGTTGAATTGTTCTGGTCTTTAAACAAATTTCCAAGTTTTGGTTCTGCCTTTTAAACTTAATAGTTTACATTATGATGCACTTCACTCACTCAAATTGTAAAAGACCAGACACTGTACATGTCAGTTGTACTCTCTAGCAATTTTGGCAACGTTACTGTTTCTTGTTGTAGTTTTTATGTCACAGTTATAAGGTGCAACGTATAATGTTATGTTGTCCACCTGTTTTCCATCTGTCAGTGTGTGTGTTCCCTGTTTAGTTTCTATACAACTTGAGCTCTACACTGTATGCTGTTACCAAACTTTTTGAGTGGATTTTCTTTGGGGCATGGAAATATCTGATCAATGTTATGCAGCTAAAATTGAAGTGACTAGGACTGGAAGACTGAAAATGGTTTTTACGCATTAACTTAAATTTATACCCAATGCCTTGACCAAACCTTGTAAATGGCTTGCATTGTAGATAAGAAAAACACAAGTTGAATTTGTGGTCAGTAGTTAAGGTCATAGACTCCTTATGGAAAAATAGTTTCCTCACAATATATAAAGTTACTCATCACCTACCAGTACTTTAACCAAACTTTATGGATGTCTTGCATTTGATGCCCCAAAAATGGCACCTATTAATTTTGGGAGCAAAACAATGTAACAAGCTTCAAGAAGGAAAACATTTGATGATATTAAGACAAAAACTATTTTGATATTGTAGTCCAATGGTCTCAGTTACTCCATGAAGAAACATGGGTTCTACAAAATAACTTTATTTATTACCAAGACCAAGCATGTGGTTGGGTTGCATATGAGATGGGAAAGACCAGGGCATTCCATAAAATTGGAAAAATAGGTGAAGACTTAAGTAAGGGGGTTTGAGGGTGCTCCCCCAACAGAGGTACGAGGGCAGCAAAGTGTAGCCAGTAGCTCTTGCAGATTTGCCCTGAAATACACTCATAATTTTGTGGTGGGTGTACAATTTACCATTTATGGTACTCATGTTGCTGATATAATGATGAAAGTTATCCCATGTATCTTAGAAGATGTTCGAGTGCATTATTATTTGACAAAAGCATGGCGTTACTTTTTACGTAGGTAAGAATGTTTTCACATCATTAATGATTAAGTAAAGTGGCCAATATTTTTAGCCACTTTTAGAGATGTTTCCATTAAAAAAACTTTTGTAAGATATGATAGGGACATCTGTAGCATTGCCATACGAAACATACTTTACTTTGCACAACCTCGTGAGTACATGGAATTGAAACAGGAGATATTGTAAGCAAGGCAGAATTTTTGTGAAAAAATTGCAGTGGTCTACCAAGCGACAAAAATGCCATACCTATTCAAGTTGTTGAAATAAAGGCCAAGTGCAATGTAAAACAACAACCTGGTGACTGCAAACAAATGAATTTTCAAACTTGACCCAACATGTTTACAATGGTATGAATAGGTTCAAGTTTCACCCAGGCCATTTTATGATTGTGCATGCGATTCCATGCCACGCCATTTTATTTGCTGCGACAGGCTATTTTTTCTTGTGACAGGCTGTTTTCTACCTTGTGCTATGCCTTATTTCCAATAGCTTTCTTTTTCTTTTTTTTTCATTACAAAAGGCCCCATATAGTTTCTTGCAAATGTAAACAGTAGCTTCTGTGCTCAGTTTGTATGATCTTAAGTGGTAATATTCTGTGCCCAAAGTTCAAGCAGGTCACTGCTGATTAACAGCATATGGCAATGCATAAATGAGATCAGTTTTTAACTTGTTGCTTGTAACTGTGTGCACTCAGTAGACAACATTGTGGCACTCAAATAAGCAGATATTATTACAGAATTATCTTTTACAGTGTTAATTGTCTCTGCAGCCATTCATCTGAGAAGTTACAGGTAACATGACAAAGCAATTCATTGAATCTGAACCAGTCTGGAAGAAAACTGTTTTTAGCAAATATATTCTGACAGGTGTTGATAGTTGACAGTTATTTAGTGACATTTGTGTTTAGTTGCTCCAAATTAAAGCTGAAACTAAAACAGGAAATCTCTACAACCATTGCAGCAGTATTATGAGTACCCTGCACCTCAAGGGACAAAATCCAAGGATATATAAAATGTTACTGAATGGTTATAGCACATTCTGATTAGAAGGCACGTCTAATGAACCATTAAGGGCTATCGGTAATCCGAATAGGCTTAACAGGGTGGGTGGGTGTGGCATAGCCAAATATCACGATTAGTATGTAATAATTTAAATGTGCAGGGACAATCTGTTTTGAAGGAAAGGTAATTATATCAGCTAAAATAGTCAATTTGATATTGCATTTTACACGCAATAGATCACGGCATTGAGATAGTATTGAGTTATTGCATTGTAATTAACGTGTTGCATGAAGACTAAGCAAGATGCAACAGGCGTTACATTTTTGATACAATGCATGTGGCAACATCACAATTCCAAGTAATGGGTGCTGCCATATTAATCTTCTTCCAGTCAATCTAGTCCCATAACTGACAGTCATATTACACGCATACCTGTAACCCGATCACTATGAAAATTTCCGTATTGAAAGTACGTTTGTGGTCGGTATTGTTATTAGGGAAGAAAATTCCTAAACATTCCTAAAATACATGCTATGAAATAACTTATTGTTTGTTTACATTTTACTTTTTTCCTCTCGTCATTCACCGCATGTAGTTCTGTAAATATTTATCCGCCAAAGTTTATATCTTCGAGTGTTACCAGTCCTTCAATCTTAATACCCATGTAAAGATAATGAAAAGTGCTTGATATTAGCTAATTATCCTAAATAAACCTTATATGTATGCATAAATGGGATATTGATTGAATTCGCTTGTAATTATGAGAACTACTGTAGTTGTGGTATGTGTTTCCGCTAGTGTGTGAGAAGGCACTTCCCACGAAGCAAGGGTGTGATTCAGATCAAGAAAAAGACAAATTTTAACAAAATTATCTATCTATCTATCTCTCCATCTATATATCTATCTATCAATCAATCTATCTGTCTGCCTATCTATCTATCTATCTATCTATCTATCGCTCTCTCTCTCTCTCTCTCTCTCTCTCTATATATATATATATATATATATATATAGAGAGAGAGAGAGAGAGAGAGAGAAAGAGAGATAGATAGAGAGAGATATGTGTGTGCGTCTGTGTAAATCTGAACATATAACATATATTTTGGATGTGTTATTGAATGTTTCACTGTACTATTATGTATCACCAATTAGAGAGAGAGAGACAGAGAGAGAGAGTATTCCTTCGAAATCAATATGAATCTCACCTACATGATGAATAAAATGATGAGTATACATGCGCAATTTCAGTACCACGCGTATATGTCAGTTCTGGTTTAGAAGTTGTTACAGGTAACAGCATGGAGTATGTGCATCTGCGTGTATTTTGTATGTGCGTGTGTAATCGTGAGAGAAAGAGAGAGAGAGATACATGATACCTATCTGTATGTCACATCCCGTGGACCGTTATTTCCTTATTCTGTATTATTATTATTTTATTTTGTTTTGCCGCCATGGCCAAAGTTTAATTACGTATCAGTTACTGCCATACATACCACTGATAACAACTGAGTAAATGTGGTAAGATCACACTTGACAAAGCAAGATTTACAATAAAGAGAAACAATAGAATAAAAGTGTAACTGACCACGGAAGAAAAAAAAATAAAAACATTAACTTGTGATGTATGGACTAAGTGGATGAATTGAGAAAGCAATTGTTATAATCAAATGTCTAGATTTTGAAGGCAATTATAGCAGTGACAAGCTATTTGAATGAACAGTGGCCACTTATTTAGTTTTCTGAGATTGTGTAATAAGACAAACAATCCAAGTTATGGAATGGATAATTTAAATCTTTAAACTTTACATTTTCTGTATATGTTTTTTTTACAAAAAAACTAATTTAAGCAACAAATACTAATGTGTAGTAACAAGAGATATTACGTCTATTTTGGTATCATATTCGTGTTCCAACAAAAATAATTTTTGAAAGAGTTTTTGAAAAAACTCTTTAATACTGGAGAGATCAGCCCAGCGATTTCTTTGAAGCAAGCTAATGAATATTGGCATTCATTTTCAAGATCGAGGAGATAGAGCAACGATGAAAATATTTTGTGAAAATATGTGTGTGCATGCATGTGTGTGAGAGAGTACATAGCCACAAAATTAAGGAAAATATTATAAACAGAACATCTTTAGTTTACAGGAACAAGGGGACAAACACCAATATTATCGGTGAACAAGAGAACTCAGAAGATTCTAGAAGGCCTCGTTATCAATCATATCAGCCAACACTATTAAACAATATTTCAAGCAGGCACAGTTTTTGATTTGATCAGTGACTGTCTTATTTTTGTAATGGAGCATAGAATATTTTCATGTTGACTTGTAAGTTAGATTTATTCGTCATGGGTTACTAGCGTTTATTTTGGTTATTTTTGACAAATAATAACTTTATTTTATGCAACTTTATACCAGAAAAATAATACAAATACATAATGCTATTTTAAATTTAGTGAATAGTTTATGGATAGACAGTATCAATGGAAATACATGGAAAAAATGACAAATTTGCCTATCTTCTTTAATATTTTTAACACACAGTTTCCATGGCAACCAGCATGAGAACACAAAACTTACGTCAGAAACTGAAACAAAACACCTCATACTTGTAATATATATCAAATGAAGAAAATTGGAGAGGGGGCAAAAAACGGCCCTTATTCAATATAGTCCTTTTTAGAATTTTACTTTTCATACAAGTTTTTCTTTCATGATACCGTATTGAATATTGAAAATGTCACATAATGCGTTATCTCATAAGTCAGTTGATTTAACTTGCTATGAACAATTATCTTTCGTCTGCA
This sequence comes from Margaritifera margaritifera, assembly GCA_029931535.1. NCBI lineage: Eukaryota > Metazoa > Mollusca > Bivalvia > Unionida > Margaritiferidae > Margaritifera > Margaritifera margaritifera. The sequence goes on along the minus strand of JAQPZY010001419.1, from coordinate 1,253,814 downwards.
AGAGGGCACTGGTTCAGAAAAATCTGGCTAGAGACATAAGCCAATGGTCGATGTGGATATACAACCCTGGCTTGCAATAGTGCTACTTCCCTTGTAGATTTCCTAATTTTACAACAACAGTGATGATAGTATTAATAATGACAATAATAACAACAATTTGCAATAAAATATAGAACCCTTTTGATTGTGACAGAGTAAAATGGAGCAAAATGTCACTTTGAACTGCCAGATTTCACATTATAGCTATCTACTTTTATAACACCAACATTTGTTTTTATTGTTGCATTGACTTGTATGTTTAATTTTGAGCAGGTTACTTCAGAAATAATGAAAAGGTTACATATAGGTATGTATATGGTTTAGCAGCATGTCAGCACAACGCTGGCTATATATAGCCTTTTAAAAGTTCTGAAATGTTAAGTTAAAAAAAGAAACAAATATTTGCTAGAAAAAGGGCTAATATTTCATTTGTATGATTAATTTAGTCCGAGTTTATTTTTTGCATGATAATGAATGTTTACTGTGGCCACTGGAGATTACTATAAGTTTTGTAGAGGTTTGTTGTGTAATCGGTGATTACTCTGTAGAAAAATCTATTATTCCTTCAATCTACCGAAAAGAGCATGCTAGTTCCGGTCCTTTACACACGTTATAAGAGTGTGAGAATGGAATACTAAAGGGCTTTGACTGAGTGATTACTGTGCAAATTTAGTAATATCAAATAGATCTATATGTTAGTAAAATGTTTCTCAGTAACTCAGCAGAGAAGAAGCCTTCAGGGCAATCGAGTATATTTGGTGGAGAAAGAACTTTGTAAGAACCACCGACCCACAGGAGCTACTGACAAGCTTTCTCACATACCCACGTTGTCCGTGCTGGGACTCGAACTGACACAGACAGAGGTGAGATGTCAGTGATCTGTAAAGGCAAGCACTTTTGACCACTCGGCCACCCAGGGCCCCAAGAATGAAAGAAAATAGCAGAGTACTATTGCTATCTCTGTATTTGTACACAGTGTTCAAAATTCAGTTTGGAACAGTGTAGGCCTGAAGAATCCATAGATTATAAAGTTGTCTACCTGGCTAGAAATGGGTAAGCTCTAGTTTTATCTCAAAACGTTCTTGTTCATATTTAAGATATAGCCAATTTCATGAGATGTGACAGGGCATAATATTATTAAAACATAAAATGATGTTTTCAAATATTCAATGTAGATATACTTTATATGCTAATACAAACTGACATGTAAACAATATTTTGTTTGTAAATAATTCAGCCAATAATTATAAAATCTGCTTTATAATTTCTAATTATTTTCAACTCCTAAAAACCAGATTTTCGTAGTGGGAGTAACTAACTTAGAGTAGCCATGGAGGAATGGCCATTCCTAGTGGGAGTAACTAACTTAGAGTAAGCATGGAGGAATGGCCATTCCTAGTGGGAGTAACTAACTTAGAGTAAGCATGGAGGAATGGCCATTCCTAGTGGGAGTAACTAACTTAGAGTAAGCATGGAGGAATGGCCATTCCTAGTGGGAGTAACTAACTTAGAGTAAGCATGGAGGAATGGCCATTCCTAGTGGGAGTAACTAACTTAGAATAGGCATGGAGGAATGGCTATTCCTAGTGGGAGTAACTAACTATGAGTAGGCATGGAGGAATGGGTATTACATCATGATTAGTTAGTTTTAACTACAATCGAGCAGTTACATGAAAAGCATGCGCTCTTAGATCTTCGGTTTTATGTACACTTCCCACCATTTACACGCACAACCCATGGTGTGTCCTTGGGTAAGGCACCCTACTCAGTTGCCTTGGCAGTAAATAATAAACTTGTGTTGATGTGCTATAAACAACAAACCAATTACATGCACATCAGTTGTATCTTTTGAGCCCTGGCAATAATGATAATATATAGAATCCCTTTATGTTCCAATTTAAAACATGATGTTTCAAGATGTGCATTTTCCTATGCCAAAGATTTTCTTATAAATAATTGAGAAATCTTGCATTGAAAAGAGTAAAAGTTAACATTTTCTTCATGCGAGTTCATATGAAGCATAGAAGCAATAATGATTGATTTAAGATATGCAGTGGAATTATAATTTAGTAAGATTACGGTTTTGTCCTGCCACAGTCAATAAAATGACCTGTGCTCATTCAATAAATCCCACAATGTCTTCATTTTAAAATTCAGCCCAGAGGATCAATATTATGAAATTTGCCAAAGTCTTCAAGGCAAAGAGTGAACACCAGGCATACAGACTGGTGTATATTTTAATGTTAGTTGTAAAGAATGATAAAATAACTGGATTTGTATGATTGTATGCCCAAAGTATAGTTTGATCACTGATCAAAATGATGGCATAAATTGTTGTTCTTTAGTCATTTTCTTATTCACTAAATTGTCTAAGATGTAAGTATCTTTCACTGATTACAATATGCATGTTTAGTATCGATCTCATTTGGTAAAGTAAAAACTAATTATGACAATTTTTTTTTCAGGGAAGAAAGAACTAATTACCTTCTTGACTGTGGCTAATCTGCAATGTACATTTCAACAATAGAGGACAAAAATAATAAATGACCAGAACAGATAGCAGAAACTTTCCAAGGAAAGATATGAAGCTTTTGAAGAAAAATAATGCACAACATGCCCTGTTAAGTTTCTGCACCAAGTTATGTTCGACTGGACTTTTGAGGGTGGGCACTGAAATTAGCTGTTCTTGTTTGTTCATCTATCATATACACTTTTCATCGGGGTAAGGTTTTAAATACACATGGATAGTAATAGTTAGGTCTACTGGTCATAGACCAGAAGAGCTTATGGGATGATCTGTTGTCCGTCGTCTGTCCATCCATCCGTTATCACATGTTTGTTATTGCTACTCCTCCTAAACTACTTGGAGAATTCCCTTGAAACTTTACACACACATTCATCCCATGGTCTAGTTAGTCCTAAATGAAAATGGTGCTGCCTGGACATCTAATATGGCTGCTACGGTGGCCAACTTGAAAATCTTGTTATTGTTACTCCTCCTGATTCGATGGTCATATCAATATGGGGTTTTCTTATGATGTTTATTTGGTCATAAATAAAAATGGTGCCAACCTGACATACAATATGATTGCCATGCTGGTCATATTGAAAATCTTTTTATCACTACTCCGTCTATATGGATGGTCATATCAACATTGGGTTTTCCCTAAAAGACTTCTTATGATGTATAGTTAGTGCTAAATGAAAATGGTGCCAATCTGATTTGCAATATGGCCGATAAGGCAGCCATCTTGAACATATTGTTATGGCTACTTTTCTTGAATGGATGGTTATATCAACATGGGATTTTCACTAAAAGACTTCTTATGATGTCTAGTTTGTCAGAAATGAAAATGGTGCCGAACTGATGTCCAATATGGCTGCCATGGCAGCCATCTTGAAAATCGTGTTATCACTGCTCCTCTTACATGCATGGTGATATCCACATGAGGTTTTCACTGAAAGACTTCTTATGATGCCTAGTGGGTGCCGACTTGACATCCAATATGGCTGCCACGGCAGCCATTTTGAAAATCTTGTCACTACTCCTCACGAATGGATGGTAATATGAACATGCGGTTTACACTAAAAGATTTATGATGATGTCCAGCTGGTCCTAACAAAAACGGTGCTGATCTGATATCCAATATGGCTGCCATCGCAGTCATCTTAAAAATGTTGTTATCGCAACTCTACTTGAACAGAAAGTCATATTGACGTGGGATTTTCACCAGAAGACGTCGTATGTTGTCCATTTGGTTTTAAATGATATGTTGCCAATATGATGTCCAATATGGCCACCAGAAAAGCCATCTTGAAAATCTTGTTATTGCTACTCCTCCTGAATGGAAAGTCATATCTTGAAAATATTGTTATCTCTGCTCCTCACCAAATGGATGGCTATATCAACATGAGGTTTTCACCAATAGACTTCTTATAATACATAGTTGGTCCTAAATGAAACTGATGTCAGTCATAGATCCAATATATCTTCCATGAGTCGTAAAAGTCTTGACACTACTCCTCCTGAATGGATTATCATTATGACATGGGGTTTTTACCAAAAGATTTCTAATGATGTATACTTTGTCCTAAATGAAAATGATGCCAAGCTGACACCAATATGTGTACTACAGCAGCTAATTTGAAAATATTGTTATCACTAAAGAATATCGAAGATGGTTTCAATACTAGACAGTTAAAAGGAAGAAATGGTCTTACCTTGAATTCCTGGAAATTCTTTTTGACCAGTAGAGCGTTATTCCCTTCAAGGGACTCCTGTTCCACCGTGTCATCTACCTTGCTTAGCACATTGTTTTCCCCCTAAGTATATGAACACTAGCCAGTTGACTTGTTAGAAGTGATTGCCTTTAAGTAGATTTAGGGAGCACTACCAAGCATATTGCCCCACATTCAGTTCTAAAATTTAGACTATATATAGTATCCATGACTTGTAGCAACTCAAACAGCATTTATTGTATCTATGACAAATCGGAGATATCACATTTTCTTCATATATAGCAATCAATACAAATTTGTTTTTACTGTTATGCCACCACTGCTAGTACAACAGGGGCAATTTTTGTTGATCATGAATGGATGGCCGTATTGACACTGGGTTTTATGCAGATGTTTACCAGGGACCAGGAGCTTGCCTGGCAACAAAAGGGGTGGTCTATACCCACTTCTATGCTTCAGCTGCTGGTCTCTGCCTACAGCTATCAAGTACATACTCCAAATAAGCCGCCCTCCCCCGGTGCATCCTAAGTGGGGACATTGACTGGGGCCTGGACTTGCTTCCAGGTAAAAACCTTTGGAGGCCTTGGAGTGGAGTATAAGGCCAGCACCTTAGTGATGATTGCCTTACATGCTGATCTCTTTTCAGCGGCTTCCTACAGTCTCTTGAAGAAGGAATTGTTGGAGGCCATATCAAAGATGTCACATCATGTGATGTCCATGTCAATGGCACTCTCAGCAGAGATTCTACGCCACCACAGGGATGCCACTTTGGAGATGTATAAGGTCTTGCAAGAACCTTTTAAGGGCTGCACAGCTTAAGACAGAGATAATTTTTGGAGGTCTTGTCAACTCCATAGCATCACAGGATTTGAGGAACCAGCAACATATGCTACTGGCAGCGACTCTGGGCTTTTCAAAACTGGCCAAGAAGTGCACCCACCCTTACCCCCCTATAGGACATTCTCCCACGACCTCAACAGTCTCACAAGCAACCTCAGTTCAAAGTTCCCTCCCACCTGTCATTTTAGACTCTTTTTAGCATAACAGACTTGCCATGAATGTTCCTTAGCCTAAATGTATATGTTCTTGCTTCGAAAACAACTAGTTAGAAAACCATTTATCTTGTTTAAATCTGGCATGATGCAGGTTTTAAAACAATCCCAACATTCCTTTCTTTTGGCTGGATTAGAAAGTAATTTGGTCTTAAGGATTGATGATTTCTGTCCATACATCTGTCAGTCTGTCAATCTGGTCCATCTAACATCACCAGTTGTGTACAGGTTTGCATTTAGCTCGGTTTGTTGGATACTATTGCCCATGGAGTCATGTAATTTGGTATTGAGATGCAACATGAGGAGTACTACACCCATCAGTGAAAAGTAGGTCAGTGATTTGCATTAATGTTTGCAGTTAGCTCAAGTTCTCAGACACTTTTACTTGCAGAGTCATGAAACTTTGTTTAGACTTGTATATATTGTACTCCGCCTTATCGTTATCAACTGGCCGCAAGCTAAATTACCATCTACTTATCGGACATACCATCTACTTTTACAAAATTAACATTTCTTGTCATATTGTTGCATATTGTTGCATTGACTTGGCCTTGTACATTAAATTTGGTGCAGGCTACATCAAAAGATGATTAGAAGGCTGAGTACCATGCCCATTCGATTTGTGGAAACCTTTGTTAAACTGTTTCTAATACTTTTTTACCTGTAGAATCATAAAACTTAGTATTACAGATGTATCATGCAGAGATGCCAACTATTCCAGATTGTACGGAATTATTAAAAATTTAGTGGACATTCATCATTCTGAATTATATGAATGAAATTCCAGAAAATAACAATTGTATGGAATAAAATTTTTAACATGAATTTTCTATATGGAAACATGTAAGGGTAGGAAGAAAAGTACTTTTTGTTACTACTACTCCCCTTGAAGGGAAAGTAATATTCACATGAGATTTAGACCAGAAAACTTCTTATGGTGTCTAGTTGGTCCTAATTGAAAATGATGCAACCTGGATATCCAATATGGTCACCACAGTGATAGCTTGAAATCTTGTTATCGCTACACCACCTGTATGGATGGTTGTATTAGCATGGGGGTTTTATTGAAAGACTTGTGATGTCTAGTTGGTCCTAATTGAAAATGGTACCAACCTGACATGCAATATAGTCACCACGGCAGCCATCTTGAAAATGTTGTTATTGCTACTCCTCCTAAATGGAAGGTCGTATCACCTGATGCGGCGAAGCCAGATAAACAATGGAAGTCATTTAAATAACATAGGCATAACAACAAAGGCGCTGGGTAACAAAAACATGATAATCACACATCATTCATAATCGGTAAATAATAAAGGGCATTTAACAAATATCCTCAATGCATTTAAAGCATGAAAAGAAATGTTTCTGTTTTGTACTCTTTTGCTGAATAATTTAGAAATATCCTTTAGCTATCGTTCTATACCTGTATGTTGACTAATTAAGTACAGCTTGAAGTAAATCTTTCTTGTGTTCATTTTGAATTGTGACTGTTGTGAAAACGGCTGAAAATGTGCCTGTCAGAAAAAGAAAAAATATCTTTAGACACAAGGCTACAAATAAAATATGAGGAATAGAAGTCAAAGTACAAATGTGCTCAAATCCAAAGATACCTAGAGAGCCTTGTCGAAAATAAAACTGAGCGTGAAATACATGTGCAGTCTGCAATCAATATGATGTATCATATATGACATGATGTTTTCACAGACTGTGTTGCAAGCTGTTTTGTTAAGGCAGGTTTTAGTGAGCAAATAGATGTCATTACCGGTAATAGCGATGTTGATGATGTTCCCCTCACTATAGTGCGTGACGCCTACTTTGGTCTGGTAACAAGGATGTTGATTTCTTGAATTATGTTAATTCTGATAGTGACACTGCCACGCCTGTGCTACCAGCAATTAAAATGTAAATTTGTTGTACTATGGGGATTATGTTTGTGAAAGTAGTGATCGCCAGGAAGCAATTGAGTTATCGAACAAAGACAATTTCACATAAAAGCGATTTTTATGATTCATCGGCTGGTACATGAACGTGTAAGTTGACACCTTCATCGGATGGTAGAACTTACTGGTTTGTCATTTATTACTCATAATAACATGTTTTTATACAAATGTATGTTTCTTTGAAAATTGTATTACCATTACATACGACTTCTGATAGTAATTATACCAGTATAAAGTTTTTACTACATGTATATCCAACGTCATTGACATGGAAAAGTACATAGACATTGGAGAAAAAAAACCAATTAATTTGGATATATGTTGTAAACAATCTTTACTGTATATTCTTTGCTTAGTATTTTAAAATATCTACAGTGGAGTAGAGATACAGAGTATTCCGCAAAATAAGTATTTAGTTAAAGTAGTCTTTAAATGGAAAAATTATTTCATTGTAAATGACAAAAATAAAAACAAAATCTACTGAATTATATATTTTACAGTCAAAATTGTATGATATTAGTGAACTTTATTTCTAATTTTTGCCTTACTAGGGTATGTATAAAGTGTACAGAATTTGTCATATTTACACCAGAGCTTGGAAACCTAGAAAAGTGTCTATTTTGTTCTCATTATGTACAAATTTACTTTATTACCCATAGTGATCGAATTTGCAGGAATTGTAAATTGTATAAGTGTCAGAATTGTAATGTTTCCACTTAAGCACTTATTTTCAGGTGTAATGCTTTTCTATTGAAAATAAATGTGTCTTATTGTTTTAGGTTTTGTACCAATGTGCTCGAGAATGGCAGTTTTAAGATCTATAGCTAAGCTTGAATGATGAGCGAGAAATGTTATCAAAGTTCTTTTTTTATCCCTATGTAAAGAGATTCATATGAAAATGATACAAAATTCTAAATTGCATCTATGGGTGACTGTTCCATGTAGAAAGTGCCCTCCCTGGGTCCCAAATATGTTTTACTGGAACAGCCCTTTATGACGGCTGGTTGGTCCTAAATGAAAATAGTTCCGCTCGGATATCCAATATGGCCACCAAAACAGACATCTTGAAAATCTTATCGCTGCTCCTCCAGAATGGATGGACATATCAACATGCAGTTTTTACTTAAAGATTTTGTATGGTGTCTAGATGGTCCTAAATAAACATGATGTCGACTGGACATCTAATATGGCCACCACAGTGATCATCTTGAAAGTCTTTTTGTTGCTATTCTACCTGAAAGGCTTTATAATTAAAAGTCATATCAGCATTGGTTTTTCATCAGAAGAATTTTTATGCTGTGTAGGTGATCTTAAATAAAAATTATGCCAATCTGATATCCAATGTAGCCACTAGAACGGCCAGCTTGAAAATCTCCTAGCTACTCCTCCTAGATGGAAAGTCATGTCAACATTTGTTTTTCACCAGAAGACTTCTTATGATGTCTAGTTGTTTCTGAATTAAAATGGTGCCAATCTGACATCCAGTATAGCCACCATGACATCCATCTTGAAAATCTTGTTGCTACTTCTCCTAATCGAAAGTCTTGTTGAATGGGTTTTCACCAGATTATTGATTATGATATCTAGTTGGTCCTGAAAGAAAATGATGCTGATCTGACCTAAAATATGGCCACCATGGCAGTCATTCAATATGGCTGCCACAATGAACATATTGAAAATCTTGTCAACAATTCTTTTGAATAGATGGTCATATTGGCATGGGCTTTTCACTAAAAGGATTCTAATGGTAACTAGTTCATTCTAAATGAAAATGGTGCTGATATTACGTCCAGTATGGCTATCACATGGTGTTATCTTGAATTCCTAGAAATTTCTTTTCAGACAGTAGAGCATAAGTCCCTTCGATTACCCTTGTTTCTTTCTTTGTCCTGATGGAGCTCATTTGTAATAGGCAGAGACCATTTCACTCTGACCTTTGAAATATGGTAAACCTATTTCTGAACATATGGTCATAAATTGAATAGATTCAGACTCTACTAAACTGATATTGGAATTAGTAATTTTTAGTTCTGATGGTCATAGACAAGAAGAGCTTAATGGGATGGTCTGTTGTCTATCCATCTGTTAGCACAAGTTTCTTATCGCTACTCACAAACTACTTTGAGAATTGCCATGAGTGTTAACACATGAATTCATTCCAAGGTCGAGTTGGTCCCAATTGAAACTGGTAGTTCTCCAACATCCATTATGGCCACCACAGCTCATATGATCACATCGACATGGGGTTTTCACTTTAGTTGCTCCTAAATAAAAATGTTGCCGATCTGACCAGTATGGCCATCATGGCAGCCATCTTGAAAATCTTGTTATGACTGCTGTTCCTGAACAGAAAGTCATATTGACATGGGGCCTTCTCCAAAAAACTTCTTATGATATCTAGTTGGTTCTAAATGAAAATGGTGCTGATCTAACATCCAATATGGCCACAGTGACCGTCTTGAACATCTTATTATCACTATGCCTCCTGGATGGATGGTCATATTGACATAGGGTTTATAACAGAAGACTTATGATGTCAGATTGTTCCTAGATGAAAATGGTGCCAATTTGAATCCAATATGGTCACTATGGCAGCCATCTTGAAATTCTTGTTATCATTACTCCTGAATAGAAAGTCATATTCCCATGCGATTTTCATCAGAAGCCTTCTTATAATGACTAGTTGGTACTAAATGAAAGTTGTGCCAATCTGACATCCAACGAGGCCGCCATCGTAACAATTGCATTATTGCTGTTCCTGGATGGATAGTCATGTTGACATGTGGTTTTCACCTAAAGACTTTGTATGATGTTTGGTTTGTCATAATTGAAAATGGTGCTTATGCGACTGTCATGGCAGTCATTTTGGAAATCTTGTTATCACTGTTTCTCCTAAACAGAAAGCCATATCAACACGGGGTTTGCACCAGATAACTTTTTATGAAGTCTAGCTGGTCCTAAATGAAAATGGTGCTGATCTTACGTCCAATATGACCACCATTGTAGCCGTCTTGAATTTATTTTTATCATACTATTCCTGAATGGATGGTCATATTGACATTGGGTTTTCACCAAATGGCTTTTAGTGGTCATAAATGAAAATGTTGCTGATCTGACATCCATAATGACCACCATGGCAGTCATAGAAAAAATCTTGCTATTGTTACTCCTCCTAAATGGAAAGTCATGTTGACATGAGTTTTTTTACCTGAGACTTCTTATAGTGTCTAGTTGTTCCAAAATGAAAATGATGCCAATTTGACATTCACTATGGCCACCATGTGGTGGCCATCTTAAAAATCTTGTTATCACTAGTCCTCCTGAATGGATGGTCATATCAGCATGGGGTTTTCACCAAAAGACTTCCTATGATGTCTTGTTGGTGCTAAATAACAATGATGCCTCTCATACAGCCAATATGGCCATAATAATGACCATCTTGGAAACTTGTTATCTCTACTCCTGAATGAATGGTTATATCAACATAATGTTTTAACAAAAAGACTTATTATAATGTCTTGTCGGTCCTAATTAAAGCTGGTGCCAATCTTGCATACAATATGGATGCAATTCTGGTCATCTTGAAAATCATATTTATTTCCTCAGAATATCAGAAATAGTTTCCACGCTCCTCGGTTAAGTAAAAGAACAGTCTTATCTTGGGTTGCTAAAAATTCATTTTGGCCAGTGAAGCGTCATTAATGCCAAGTGAGCTTTTGGTATTAATGTACAAGGATCCATCACATAAACATACAGTTATAAGACAGGTATACACTTTAGTATGTAGATTTTCTGTTTCCTTATTTTTTTTCTCACTTTACTTAGTTAATAAAATGTATCCTGTGTTTTTTGTCTTGCTGTTGTCTTTTGTTTAGTGTAATGATAAAAAGAGGAAATTAGGTTAAATAAGTAGGGACAAATTTACAAACAAGAATTAAATGCAGTTTGACACAATTGAGGGAAATTTGTAAAAAAATGAACAATATTCCTTATGAATTTAAATAGCATACATCCCACGAACATACAAGTACATGTGAATTTTTTTTTTTTTGGGGGGGGGGGAGAGGGGTTGTAGTCGAAAAAATAATACTATTTCCTTTTTGTCCTTGAATTTATGAACAAGAAAAACAAATATGCGAGTTGAAATAATTGAACAGTATTCCAAAGGCATTAAAATAGCATAACACCAACGAGTATCAGTACGTGAATACTCCTCAGATGGTTATTTTAATCAAATGAGAAATTTATATTTTATTATTCCCAGGAGTGTATGTGACCCATATATTTTAACAGTAAATATATGTTAGAATATATCAATTAAAACAACATTAGAGATGAAGTCCACAATATATTGAACAACAGATAAACCCGTGCAATTTGAAACTGTAGGTCTGGTACTTTGTTTCACCAAGAAAAACGAAATTAGCTCGGAGCCTAGCCGATGAGGTGACTACGAAGCAAGAAATGTGAACACATAACTTCTGGTAGATTCTTCACTAAGAAAAAAGAAATTTTAATTGACGCAAAGCATATAGCCACTTGCGGGGACTAAGAAACAACAAATTAGAAAACACAGAGATCTTGTAGCTTCTTGTTCCTCGAACCTTTATTCTCAATATTCTGGTTTTGCGAAGAGAAACGAATTGTTCAACTCGTATTTAATTGTTTGTTTGCCAACTGAATTTATGCACCTTTTTATTTCATTATTTGTTTTTATTTGTCATTCAACTTTAGTTCAATATCGAGACGCGCTTAAGTTTTTCTCCAAGAAGCCATCAATAAAACAGCAGAGATAAAAACAGCAAATGCGTTAATCCATGAGTGTGTTTAAACGCGCACCAAACTAAATATGCAAAGAAAGTCTTAACCGTCTACTGCTAGTTTTAAATTTTATGATATTTGCGTGTAATACATGATACCTAAAGAGGATATATTTTTTGTATATAACGCATATCAAGAGTATATTTGGGTGATTTGTGTGTTTCGTGTAACCGTGGAGAAACCTGTTTTAGCTCGCCTGGCTGCAAGTCCAAGTGAGCTTTTGGTAATAATGCATTTCGTCCTTAATTTTGGTTTTGCCCTTCGTCCGTTGTGCATCATGAGGTGTCCGTTAGCAATTGATATTATTAACTTCTCCAAAACTGACAACAGTTTCAGCCAGACTTGGCACATAGCTTGATTTCATAAAGGCCGTACAAGTTTGTACAAATGATGACCACCATTACTAACTATAGAAAAACCTTCAAACAACTTCTTCTAAAAACCGGCTTAACAGAATTTGACACAAAGCATCCAGTCATAGAGGACTTCCGGATTTGTACAAATTATATCTATCCGCCATCAAATATGACGACTTTTTGAAAATATGTTTTTAAAAAAACTTGAAATGACTTCACAAAAATCGCTCAACAGAATGTATCCATATTTGGCAGACATCATATTGGCATAGAGGACTTTCAAATGATAACAATGATGCCAGTTCCATCATCAAATATGGCCACCATTTAGGAAAAAAAAACATTGACAAGACTATTGAAAAATTGTTTAACAAGGTATGTACAAACTTTACAGAAAGTATTCTCTGGTATAAGGAGCTTTCAAATTTCAAATTTCTACAAATGATGACAGTCCATCATAAAAATGGCCACTAGTACTAAAAAATAAAAAGAACCGAGAAAAACTTCAAACGATTTCTTAGAAACTACATGGCAAAACTTGACCAAATCTGACATAAATCTTTGGTATTAAGGCCTTTCATATTTGTACAAATGGCGTTGTTTTGCCTTCAAATATGGCTGCCATTACTAGAAATGGAAAATCCTTTATGCGACTTCTTAAATTCCACTCAACAGAATTTTAGCACATTTTACAGAAAACATTCTGGCATGAAGGGCTTTTTAGTTTATTCAAAAGATACCATTCTACTATAAAATATACTACTATAAAATAAGGCAGCAGTTATTAAAGCTAAAACAACTTGTAATACCTTCTTTCAAATTTGACCAAATTTGACAGAAAGTGTCCTACCTTGAAAGTATTTTAGATGTATACAATGTCTTTCCGCCATCAAATATGGCTAATGTTACTAAATGTAGAAAAACGTTTACACAACTTTGTCTGAGTGGGGAAAAATGCTGAACAGAATTTGATCAACTTTTACACTAAGCGTGCTATTATGCTGATGAGATATCATCAACATAATAGCTCAAAAGTTGACGGACCTTGTAATCAGATTAAACTGTATTGGCTTATATTTATGCACGAGTAGATGAAAAGATTTTTTTGTACATTTTTCAAATAAATGATGCAAGTTACCTCACATTTTGTACTTTTACCTTTTTGCAGTGGGTACATACTGGTTACCAACAAAATAATCGTCTTTCTTTCACTCTCAGTGTACTTGAAAACAGTGATGGTTTTATCACAGCAATATATTTGTGCACATTGTAAGATATTTGTTTGTCATAATCTCTAGTCGCATCCCCATCTCTTATACCTTATTATATTTAACTTTTAATAGATAAGTCTGATTTTAAACCAAATATAGTGAATTCATGTAAAGCTTTCTTGTACACACTGTATTTTGTAAGTAGAAATAAACTAAAAAAAAACGCACACACACACACACACACAATACAGGCCCACAAGGAAGCTGGATCGACCCACCCATCAACCTCTCATATACATAAAATAGAGGCAATATATCCTTGTAAATGTTAAGTAACTTCAAGTTGCTTACAAATAAGTGCCAGATCATATTAAAGAATCCAATTTCAATACACAAATTAATCGTTATGTAAGTTAGTTATCAACCCTGTTACGTGGACTTCGAGACCCAACTAATCAGGTAGCTATTACTTACAATGAACCCTGATAAACAAACTGTAGATGGGTCACGTGGCATATGGGTAGAAAATACATCAGTGTTTGGCTTGGCATCGATATTTTCTGAACACAGCATCAGGAAGATAAATTCGAAGGTAAGATGGTTATATGTAATCAATGATAATGCCACTCGACTTCAGCCAACATATAAATAGTTAAATGTGACCTTTTGATATGTATACAAGTGCATGTATTATAAAAATGCCTGTACTAAATTATCATTGATATGCATACAAGTGTAGGTACTATAAAAACGCCTGTACTAAATTATCATTGATATGTATACAAGTGTAGGTACTATAAAAACGCCTGTACTAAATTATCATTGATATGTATACAAGTGTAGGTACTATAAAAACGCCTGTACTAAATTATCATTGATATGTATACAAGTGTAGGTACTATAAAAACGCCTGTTCTAAATTATCATTGATATGTATACAAGTGTATGTACTATAAAAACGCCTGTACTAAAATATCATTGATATGTATACAAGTGTAGGTACTATAAAAACGCCTGTACTAAATTATCATTGATATGTATACAAGTGCAGGTACTATAAAAACGCCTGTACTAAAATATCATTGATATGTATACAAGTGTAGGCACTATAAAAACGTCTGTACTAAAATATCATTGATATGTATACAAGTGTAGGTACTATAAAAACGCCTGTACTAAATTATCATTGATATGTATACAAGTGCATGTACTATAAAAACGCCTGTACTAAAATATCATTGATGTGTATACAAGTGCATGTACTATAAAAACGCCTGTACTAAATTATCATTGATATGTATACAAGTGTAGGTACTATAAAAACGCCTGTACTAAAATATCATTGATATGTATACAAGTGCATGTACTATAAAAACGCCTGTACTAAAATATCATTGATATGTATACAAGTGCAGGTACTATAAAAACGCCTGTACTAAAATATCATTGATATGTATACAAGTGTAGGTACTATAAAAATGCCTGTACTAAATTATCATTGATATGTATACAAGTACAGGTACTATAAAAACGCCTGTACTAAATTATCATTGATATGTATACAAGTACAGGTACTATAAAAACGCCTGTACTAAATTATCATTGATATGTATACAAGTACAGGTACTATAAAAACGCCTGTACTAAATTATCATTGATGTGTATACAAGTGCATGTACTATAAAAACGCCTGTACTAAAATATCATTGATATGTATACAAGTGCATGTACTATAAAAACGCCTTTACTAAATTATCATTGATATGTATACAAGTGCATGTACTATAAAAACGCCTTTACTAAAATATCATTGATATGTATTCAAGTGTAGGTACTATAAAAACGCCTGTACTAAAATATCGTAAAGAAGTGCCGTAGAAATAAAGTGAGATACATTTTTTTGCACAGAAGATTGATTTATTTATAGTACAATGCGATTCACAGGTCTAAAGTTATTGATGCTGCATGTGACTTGCCTGCATTTTCTTCACCCATATTCATGCTGATCTTTTTTATGATTTTTATCGCGTGATCGTTCTGCGATTTATCTGTACCTTTATGGCAAGAGGAATGTTTGCGCTCTCATACATCTAATGGTCAAAACTGATACGTCTTTCGAGCACACACAGTCTGAAAATAGTTGTGACTTAACGACATGTACTGTAAACCTGTTCACATACTGACCCATAGTAAGTATGAGTTTGGCAGGCCTGCAGGCTGCAGCTAACAATTTTATGAACGGGCACATTGCGTGTACGAACTGTCATAGCACGACAAATTTCACCTGCTGTTTGACCTTTCAGTAAAATATCCATTAGGACTAGTACATCTGCAGTTATGCACATTTTAAGATATTTGTTTGTGCCTCGCATGCCTGGTCAGGACAAATTACCTCGTGCGCATCCAGCATACACACTGCAAGGGTCGTACCTTTTTCGTAGAGTAGACAAAGATCTAAAAGATATGGTTACGAAAGATCAAACTGACAAGTTTGGTTTGGTTAGGTGCTTGACGGCACAGCAACACAAGTAGTGTATTTAGTGCCAAGTAAAGTGCCTTGCCCAAGGACACATCACGGCAGCAGACGCAGGGTGGTCCGTTGATAGGATTCGAGCCAGCACCCTTTCGGTCGTGAGTCCGGCATGCTAATCACTGAAGCACCGCGGCTCCCAAAACTTGTCAAGTCATACATACATGCTCTTTTGTTTGAGACAAGTCTTCAAGTCTTACTGAACTTTGAAACAATATTCAGACCGGACGTCCACAGAAGACGTGAGTGGTGAAAGTGTATTGTACTATCAGATCCTTAGCATAGATGATCAAATTACTAAATTTCAAAATCAAGTAAAAAGTTGAGAACTTCTTTCCTGATATTAAAATTAACTATATTTGATCATCTACACTAAAGATAGAGTTTCAAACTTCTTACCAGATATTAAAATTAAATAGTATTACCAGATCTAAAAGTGAAATATTTTGATTGTCTACATCAATGATCAGACTATGTACTTAAAAGAATATTAATAACTGGAAGCTCCTTTGTTTAAATAGTTTGTGAATATCTTTGTGTTTTTTTTTTGTTGTTGTTGTTTTTTTGTTTTTTTGTACATCTGTAATTTTTTTAATTATTTTCAGATGCGCTCGTGGTAAATAGATGTGATGTAGAGTACACTCTTTTCTTATATTATTTGACACAAAGACTCAAAAGACAATTAATTATGAATAGTGTTGACACAAAGACTCAAAAGACAATTAATTATGAATAGTCTTGACACAAAGACTCAAAAGACAATTAATTATGAATAGTGTTGACGCAAAGACTCAAAAGACATTTAATTATGAAGAGTGTTGACACAAAGACTCAAAAGACAATTAATGATGAATAGTGTTGACACAAAGACTCAAAAGACAATTAATTATGAATAGTGTTGACACAAAGACTCAAAAGACAATTAATTATGAATAGTGTTGACACAAGTGCACCAATAGTTAGATAGATAGATTTAACTTGTGAAAACTGACTACTGCACCTAAAATTTAAAACAGCCACTGTCTACCTGACCTATGTGTCAGTAGCGGGAGATAACCATGGACTAATGGAAAGCTAATGTCACAAGAAAATATAAAAGTCTGAAAACCTAAAATTGTGTCTGGGATATGTGTACTGTTTAAATAATAATCTATCACTGACCTAGCAAGCTTTAATCAATAAATGGTTTAAGCAAAAACAAACAAACAAACACACAAAAAGCATCTTGAATGGTCAAGATCCCATTGTAATCATATATTCAAAAGAAATTTGTAACATTTTAACAATTTATATATATAAAATAAATGAAAGATATTTTGACAAAGAAATTTTGTCTAATTTAAAAGGACGTGCTTAACATTTTATAAACGAGTTCGATAATTCTGTGTTGAAGAACAACACAGAAAATGCGTGGGTAGGAACTGTTTAATTTATAACTCTGTTTATCATCTTGTGAGCTTTTATAAAATCAATAATACCAGCTAGTATCTCTAATTCTTCGAACTATTATATCCCGCCCCCCCCCCCCCCCCAGCAGAAAATCTGAATCGGGGCCAATCAAGACTGGCGCTGGTACATATTCTGCACTTAAATCAGGTGAAATTATTTTTCATGCATTTAATTTGAATGAAGTGATTGAAAGGGACGCGTTTTTTGTTTTTGCTTTTTTTTTTTTTTTTTTTGTCGTGCTCATTGCTTGGTAAAAAAGTAAAGGTAAATATCTAGCCTTTGAATAAAGTATAAATTATCAACGTATTTTCGCTCAAGAAACATTTAGGATGATCGATCAAAATCTACCATAATTAACCGTTGCTCTGCTTTGATATGGCTGATACATTTCAAACAATCGCGTGGAAAGTCTGGGTACGAAAGTTAATATGATAGATACAGAAGTGACGCCACTAAGTCGCTTCCGGCCTATCACCATTTCGGACAACCTTGGCTATTTCTGTTGGCGTAGTAATCTGCAGAAAAATAATACATTTTGTTCGCCGGAAATTTTTTTCGCAAAAAAAATTAAACTCAATTCATTCGGACCACCTCGGATATGTCTACGAATGGATTTACCATAAGATTGACCTATAAGTTGCGAATGAAAAAATAGTTTGATGCATTCACAACTTCTCGGTCAATTCTTGTTTCGTAAGTAGCAGAAATGGTCCGAATGGCAGTGAATGGCAACTATAGGCATACATTCCAGGTATGATCAATCGGACTGACCGAGAAGTTGCGAATGGTCTATCGCCAATACATTTGTCTGTATACGGACAATCGGTTAGACCCAGTACATTCGTTATGTACCCATGTCAATCTGATTAAAATTAGATATCGACAGTCATAAGTGGAGATCTGACAGACACCGATAAACGTTCATGTTTTGGTGACCTTTGGAATTTCGAGTCCACTTATTTTTAGAATTCAATCATATAAAGTGTTGCTCATTCGTGTTAGGGAGAATTATCGTTAGTAACAATATGTTCCGAATGACGTATGTCACTTTCAGAAATTTGAATGTTGTGATTTGATTGGTGAAATACAAGATCAACAGAACATGACCTTTTATTGGTGTCCATCAGATCTCAACGTCGGACTGTGGAGATCTGATTTTAATCTGATTTGTACCCATGTATCATTAGTCAGGTACCCTGCCTCTTCACTGCGTTACAAATTGAGTGAAGTTGGCAGGATACCAGACTAAAATTTTTATAATGAATTTTCCATATAAAATGGCAGATGGGCCGTAATAGTTTCGTTCAATCTGAAAGAATGAGATATGCTGTTTCCAAAATAAAGTTTATTTTGGAAATGTTTTAAAAAATGACACAGAACAATGGTGTTAAACAGAAGGCTAAAAGTGAAGAATTCAGATTATGTAACATGAGCGACCAGTTTATAAGACTCAGATTTGTGCATCATACTCTTTAAACCTATCGCTTTTCACCACACGATAACTATAAATGGTTACGTAAGCTAAAAAATTAATCAAGCTTCTCCAAGATAATGCTAAAAGACGTGCTCTTGTTAATAAGAAATCAAATTTTATTCAAATTGAATCGAAACTTTACAACAACTATCAAAACTTAAAGTCAGTTTCAACCTACTGACATTTTGTCGAATAACAGGTATGGACTGAGCAACGGTACAGATTACGAATTTATAAATATGGCGGCATCCTGTGCATCGTGAAAGTTGTATATTGCCGAAAAGAAATAAAGAAAGTATCTCTAATAAAATTGTTTTAAAAAAAACTTTGGTAAATAGCAATTTTTTTCGACACAAATTACATTTAGATAAAATAAATTGTCACAAGCAGTTAGCGGTATAGTTTTCCTTTAAGAAGGTATTTTGCATTTTGTTTTCTGTGGTGCTACGTCCCATATCCCCCCCCCCCCTGCCCCCGTTACAGGTATAGTATACAGCCAGAGTCTTATTTTACCTTCTCTTTATTTTATTGACATTTTTACCTTTCTTACACAATCACCTCCCTCTCAAGTTTTAATCATTCTCCACATGGCTGCTTAATAAAGTTTGCACTTTAGTTTTCATTTATTGCTTTTCTTCACTTTTCTCTGGTTTTTAGTCATTGAACTTTATTGGGTCTTGATATGGTCTTTATGGGGTCTTGATATATTAAGATAGGGCATTATTCCATTTATATCTTTTTTTACCCATTTTCGTCTTCTTGTAATCCGGATTTTTTGTTTAAAATCTTTCTTTTATTCAGTCGCTACGACAGTGGTTTATGGGCTTACAGACTGTAGCGACAGCAGTTTCCAAAAATCCCTGTCGTCTCAACCTGGAAGCACAATGGTTCTCAAACATTTGTTTTGCTTTTGTGGTCTTTGACGTCATACTTAGGACATCATTGGATATAAAATGCCCAGGAAATGGGAGCTATGTGCCTTTCCCAAGAACACACCGAGGCAACCGACCCGGGCTTGCCTGGACGGGTACGAACCTTGGATTACGAGTCCGACTCTACAAACTCAGCTACCCCGCTCCCTTTTTTCTCGAAATGGTTTACAAATTAGAAAAGCCTGGCTTAAACAAAAGACCTGGTACAATCCTTGCTGATCTATATGTAAGTTAAGTGTATTTTATCAACCATCCATCAATCTCTCAATCCATCCCTCCATTTCTCCCTTACCCTCACACACACTTACATTAAATTATTTAAAATGTGCAGCGTACTTTGAACACATTTGTTTTAAACATAATTACTGTGTGTTTTACCCATACTATATTTTGATAGATAGATCATAAACGAAAATGTTAGCGTGTTGGATTTTTTGTGGTACTGTAATAAGAACGAGTAAATGACGTTAAAAATGTTTCCATGGATTTCACTGAGAGTGAATAAATTTATAACTAATACATCATAATACTTTCGACGGTTCTCTGGAGTTTTAGGATTCGGGAGCGAAAAACAAACAAACAAACAAAAATGCGACTACACCAGAATGGAAACAGGGTTCTGAACTCGCCTTACTCGTATCAAACGCAAAACCTAGAAATACAGCAATATGTTTGGAGTAAGGATTAATGTTTTACAGCAGCGAGATAGTAGACGAACTATAATTAAATAAGTACAGGGGAGAGTAAAATTCAAATCGAATTTCCTTTCTTTTAAATCATATATACGGTTTAAACTTGACCATTTGGATACAGACCAGCTACTGGTACGAAAAAGGAATGAGCCCACATCCTTTTTTTCTCCCTTAGGACACGGTTTCCATGAATTCGTTTTCCATTTGAGATGGGGATTGTGGTATAGGAGAGAAGGTTGGATTTGCGACACACCTTTCAACTTTGGTGATGCAATCTGAACTTTGTGTCCACTCAAGTGTGATGGAACATGGCAATAACTTTAGGAATTTTTAACCATTTCTTGGGATCATGAAAGCTGACTCTTCTAACAAACGGATTGAATTTCATGTTAGATCAGCTTGAAATTTCCTAGTATGTATGAAACGTCCTTTGCAAGCCTAACTATGCGTATTAGACCTTCAAATTATTTCATATGTTATCCTTTTATTGCCGAAAATGTGACTGAGAGATAATTAAAACTGTATCTGGCCTTAACCATAATCAAACGCCATTGTAAATGGGTTCTTTGAGCAAGAAATCATAATGCATTTTGAATTTAAGAAAACATCTCCACTGCTGTGTCCACCAACGCAAAGAATCAGATGAAAAAAAAATCAATAGTGTGTTATTATGGGTTAAAGCTTAAGTATCCTTTATTAATTGACTTACTGCATTATGTAAGAAAGAAACTTTCGTTAAGTCAAAGTACAATACCACTCAGAATCAGACCGATGTGGAATTTCGAAGAAATATAGAAATGGTATGAAGGGTCATTAGCAGAGTTTACAAGAAATTATTGGAAATAACCTCATTGTCTGTAATTTGTAATAATCTGCCATAGTGCAGTTACGTATATTGCTAATTAACACACTCGGTCAACATATGTTTCATATACAGTATTCTAACCTTAACAATATGACCAAAGAATACGGAGAGAGGGTTGGGGGAGTAAGTGTGCTACGAAATCCTTAATTGGACCTGGTCTAAAGTGTTACTATAAAACAATCCAGTGGGTTATCTACAAGGACTTTTATCAAAAGAGATTCACCTCAAACTCGGATGGGGGGTAAATTGAAGTGAATATTGTACTATATGAATAGCAAAAGAGAGTGAATGCATAACATTCAGTATATGTAAAACAAGCGCACTTAGACGAAAGAGCTGATGATCAGCATCAGAATATGCCTTTTTCTTCACACCACCGTATGTGATGAAAAAAAATCAACTAGATCTAAACTCCACCCCCACTCGCACCCAATCCACATCCCACCACACCGCTCCCCAACCGGAACAGACGAAAATCGCAAATTCAACAGGATCAATATGTTCGGCTATACATAAGATACCTGGACCAAAAGTAGTGAAATTCTATTTAAAAGTTTGCCCGGAGATCTAGGTAATTATAGACGGAAATAATACCCATCAGATATGGTTACTAGGGAAGCCATTTTGAAAATAATGTTCTCTCTACTTATCCTAAAATGATGGTCTCATCGACTTGTTTCTCTCTAAAACAGCTGGTATTAGCGATATTTATAGATGGATTATTCCTTCACTCATTAATCTTTATTTCCTCCTTTAGGAGATTTTTCACAAAGAAAAAACTTAGGAATATGACAAAAATAATTACAGAGACATCATAGTAGCATGTATACAAATATACACAGCAGTTACACGCACAAACACAAAGGACACAAAGTGTTTAACTGTAGACATATGACTAAGTGGGAAATGTTCTTTACATCATAATCAGAT
Source organism: Margaritifera margaritifera (assembly GCA_029931535.1). Classification (NCBI taxonomy): domain Eukaryota; kingdom Metazoa; phylum Mollusca; class Bivalvia; order Unionida; family Margaritiferidae; genus Margaritifera; species Margaritifera margaritifera. Next base: position 1,231,284 of record JAQPZY010001419.1, on the reverse strand, counting down.
TGTTTAACTCATTTCGGCAATCGCTTTGAGGCAATATGGCCATCAGCAAGTGACCCTTTATGTACATCCTCAAGGAAACGAAAACTGAATCAATTCATTTTGTATACATGAATATTTAACTGAAATTATTTGTATCATTAAAGACTGAATATATTACATATACATGGCCAAATTGTTGTTCTTGTTATTGTTACTCTTGTCTAAACAGAGAGTCATATTTTCATGGTTGTTTGGCTAATACAATTTAAAAGAAATACAGTCAGTGAAATTGTGACGGTCTGATTTCCTGCAACGCCGCCTCCTTTACTATTTAAGCTGTCAACTTTATGACCTTTCTCTCTTTACTCCTTCTGAAGAAAAAGTCGAATCGGCATAGTGCGAGTTGATTTTTGCATGTCTTAAAGTGTATTTGGTAAATTTCAACCATTATAACCATAATAACCTCCAAACACCACATTCTAGGAAATTTAATATAATTCTATAAAAAAAAGAAGAAAACAAAGAAAAAACATATCTTGTGCATATCAGCAATATTGCCAATGGAAGTTAACGGCTCTCTTTGTTCATGAATATTTTGTTTGAGGAAGCTTGTAAAAATGGTTTGTTCAATAAAACTTACTTGTTTTCTTTTCAAATGGTTTGGACCAGATTTTATATTAATACATATGTACCGTAGACGTCACAGTTCATATAAATATTGAGGGCCAAACTTTCTGGTTCTCTCTCTCTCTCTCTCTCTCTCTCTCTCGGATTATGTACCAACCTTTGCTGAAATTGATTTAAGAAAATTGAATGCAAAGACAAACAGTATTTTTACTAACAGTGACCTTGATGTTGAAGCACCTCATGCAAAATTATTAGAGTTTTTCATGGGAAGGAAAACATATGTTTGAACTTTGGTAAGCATTTGGTGGGGTGTATTGAAGTTATTATCCGCAAACATTTTCAAAGGCAAAATCTTTTTGAAGAACAGCGATCTTGCCTTGTAGCTACTGATATCAACATTGGTAGGATTCTTTTGAGTTATTTAGCAGAAATGAAATGTTATGATATGGGAATCAAACTATAGGAATCACCATTACTAAAAACTGATTTTGCACATGCATTTCATTAATGTTCCATTCATATATGTACAGAAATTCTATATATCCTGTATGAAGTTTTGATCATGTTTTTTTTTTTTTAATTTTTTTTTTAAATGGAGATGTTTTATACACAACACAACACAACAGCTTCTTTTATAGCTCTTTATAATCTCGTGACACTGTGAGTCCTGATTTTGAATTCATGCAACTTTGAAGTCTAACAATGAAAAATAACATTAATTGTAATGATGATTATTTGGATGAGATGTTCTGGCCTTAACTTCATAGAACTCCCATGTCTAGATTGAGAAATTGTTTGAAACTTTGAGATCAGATTTCACGCATGCTTTGTATGATAACTGGATAAAAATTCAGCTTTTGGTACTTGCATTAAAATATCTCGGTAAATTTGGAAATTGTTTCCTGGGGTGGAACTGTGATTTCAACAGACTGGATTTTAAGTAAAAGTCTAAAATGTTTAACAATTTAAGGTGATGTTTTTGGCGTTTTACTCTTCTAAACTATTTATGCAAATTGTACAGCTTTTACATATTTGAATCTGACTTGCGACAATTGAGTTTGTAAAAGTTTGAAATTCAAGGCCTAGACATTTAGTCTCTAGAAAGTGGGTTCTTAACTGTGGTCTGGGTGAGAAGAGCAGGAGTCCTAAAATGTGCGCAGAAAACTACAGTGAAAACCGAAAGAGCGAATATAAATCTTATGGACTATAATTATCATTACAGTTTCAATATCATTTTCCATTTATCCTCTGAACATAATGTAGTCTAGTTAATTTAACGTCTTTTCTGACAAACAAAGACATTTTTCTATTTACATCTCTGGTATAGTACATGTATGTACCAACATGATGCACGGAGTCAGAAAACTGATGGTCAGTTAATGAGCGGTCCTCATTATGCACAGTTCAATAACATTTGGGAATCCAAGACAAGTGTTTTAAATTCCTATAATGTATAGGCAGTACTTATAGACAGGTCTGAGGTTTATTAAAATGAGCAAAAGGAAAAATAAGCGTCAACAGTATGCTTGAGTGATTGAATAAACGAAATTTTGAATGACAGCCCACTCCCCCACCCAACCACCACCAATATGTCATGGGCTTTTCAATCACAAACGTTTTGACAAACACCCCAACCCTATCCTCTCTAGGCGGCACCCCTTACAGCTAAATAATGAACTGAGATGTCGTATTAAACATTGTTTTAATTTGAGCATTTCGCTGTTTGTCAATAAACTGTGAGGTGTTTTATATCTGAACAGTTATAACAAAAACAATAATAAAAGGATGGAAAAAGCGAACTTCTCTATACCCGCAAATCTAAAACAAAATGAACAATCGAATGTTTCAGTTTTCTATTATTTACTTGCAGTTTTGATATCATTGCAAACTTTTGTGCATGCAGGATTCCTGAAACGGCTGCGAGCAGTACACGAACTGATAGTATTAAAGTTCAAAGTTAGGCTTGTGATTATGGTACAATTTTGTAACAGCAAGCAAGACTGTATGCTAATCGCAGGGTGACGGTTACATGTGCAACTACTGAAAGCAAGACAAGTCTTAATATGTCCTCAAACCTCAAAAAATGTTATTTATCATTAAATACTTTAAATATAGTAAGTATCCTTTGGATCGTTCCCTTGCCCCAGAACTTTGGAAATAATTCAGAATGTTTCTCAGTTCACCATCACAGATGAGAATAGGCGATGTATATAAAATAAAAGGTATACAGCTTAAAGATACAGATGATATTTGCCAGTATTGAATGAATAACGGATATATTTGCAAATTTTCATTTTATTTTATGCTCAAACTTATTGGACTGAAGCAGCACATTTTTTACGGTATCCCGCGCGATAATGTCAGCTAAGTGGTCTAAGAGGTCTCACCTCTGGTCGCGTGGGTTCGAGTCTCACGTCGGCCAGCATGGGTGAGTGAGAACGCTTTCCAGGAGCTTGCTGTGTGTCGGTGGTTCTTCCCGGGTTCTCCTTCCAACAAATATCCAGGCCGTTTGTATAGCTATGATGTGTTGAACAATGACGTTAAACCCATAAAACCAAAAATCGGAAAATATCAACAGTAACATAATTCTCTCTTTACTAACTCAAAGTAAATAAAACACATAAACGAAAATAATTGACAGAAAATTTGAACATGCTCCCAGTGGGATTTGAACATAGATACTCTTGCCTGAAAGGCAACCAAGCTTACCACTAGACCATCAAAGTAATACAACAGCGGATTAAATTTCTAGGTCATTATGTTATCAATATCAATTGATCAGTTGACGACAACTAAGAAAATATTTTCACAATTCACTGCAATGAGTTAGTAAATGATTTCTGTTGGAAAATCCACTAATACACGGACTAGCATGAAATAAAACTTTAAAAACATGTAAAATACATGTTGAATGAATGCTATATGCAGTTACAAAAATTTTTAAAAATATTTTTAAAAACCCACCTCCACACCGGTAATAAAACCACCCCGCATAGCGATCTAAAATCTAAAGAACAACATTTATCTTCAAGATTAAAACTTTATACAATCCAAATTAAAAAACTTCGCTATTCAAGATTTCGAACAGTATTTCCATTCACGACTGATACTTATATTAAATACAATCGCGCGATTACCTAGAGTGATCAAATAACCACTACCCGATGGATGCCGACAGCAGAACCCCGATATTTAGACCATTCTGCTTATGCGACCACTTTTTTTCAGTCCATCTGGTGGTCGTAAGAGCGAATTTTCATTGTATATGATACCATTAGGTGATTACCTTTGAGCGACATATATACAGGACCTTTGGGCGACACGTACAGATACGTCGCCCAAAGGTTGGTTATATGCATGAACGGAAATCGTTTTACCTTTCGGCAACAGCAAATGGGCGATCAAAAATGTATGTTTGCCATTTATTTTGTTTTACCACTTTTTTATGCCTGTATACGTTCCTTTCAATATTCCCTACAGAAACCACTATATAGGCACAATAATGACTCGTACATATTCACTGTACAAAGATGTCGCCGAAAGGTACCAATTTATATGCTGTCGCCTAAAGGTCGGATTTGTCATTATAATTATATATATATATATATATATATATATATATATATATATATATATATATATATATATATATATATATATATATATATATATTCTTCCGATTTCTTCTTCTGGTGTTATTTCGGAGTTATATTGTTCAGAACTGTATCGTATCTAATATCCTCTATTCAACCATTTGTCTACTTCATATGTGTTCTGTGTTCTTATCTCATCTTCAGACATGTCCCTCTCTATTTTGTAATAGGTTCTAGGTCCATTAACAGCATAAAGATTCTTCCCTGTTAATATCTACAATCATGATGTGGTGCAATATTACAGTTATTAAAAATTAAGTTACATTGCTTTTGATCTATGTTCTTGTTTGTTGGATTAAATGCTTGCTCATATGGTAATATTTTGAGCATTCAGACAGATTTGGTTTTCTATCTTAAAGTACATATTAAACTTATAAATTGATGTTACTAACCCATCTCCAAGATATATATTTTATTCTACATCCTGTTGTTGCAGACCATACTGCCCAGTTTAATTGATTTTTCCAAAATGTCATATCACACTGTGCCCTATACCTGTGAAGTGAATCATCAGTACCAAACTTTAAAGTGTATTTATTAAAAAAATGTTGAACGCCTTCTGCATCAAATAAATAATCGTTTTCTGTCCATTCTGTCCAATATATCTTTATCTAGTTAAATATATCTGATATTCCTGTATCAGCTAGTACACTTGTAATCATTGCATTACATTTGGTAAAGTTTGCTGCTTGTTTTATTTTTTTATATTTTTTTTTAAATATATTTTGGGGGTGGGTGGGTGGGGGTTGTTTGTTTGTTTTGTTTTGTTCTGGATTTTCTTTTTGGGGGTTTGTGGGGGGTATATTTAAAATCACTAAGGCCTTATAAATCAGTACAAATTATGTAAAAGCTAAAAATAATTTCATTAAAAGTGATATTGATACGTGTTTTGGTGTATTTGTTTTAACAATTTAGCAAATAGGGAGCAAATTCACCTAAAAGTCTTACAACATAGCTAAAATAGCAACAATTCTGATATAAATTCATTTAAAATGTGTTTTGGTTAAATATTTTGAAGAAAAAGGCTAAAAATCGAGAAACATGGATCAAAAATAAGGTAACTAGCCTCGTATCTAGGTTTTCCCTACTACTTAAATAGATCAGCATTGTCAAGGGTTATATTCCATATAATAAGAAGCAATGTTATATATGTGGTTGTGTACTTTTTGGTAACCGCTTTTCATTCCTAGAAAGAAACTCTATACCAGGAGGTGTCATAATACAAGAATTACTGATGCACTAATTGTACTTGATATAACAAAAGAAGAGAAATGTCATGATTAGATATCTAGGTCATTGCTTCTACGCAGCACAAGAACAGGACCCGTTTTAATAACAAAGTAGCTGACTCGACGTAAGTGAGTGTCTACATCTTACAGGTAACGGGTGTAAATATATATAAAAATTTTCACTAATCAAATTTCACACAAAGGATTAGTTTTTAAGTGCAAACAAGTTAGCAAATATGTGTTCCATTTTCCTATGATTAAATACTGTTATTTCTTTATCTAGATTAGTAACGGATCGAAAATGAATTCTACTCCTACGGATGTTCTACGTGATTTCCATGATATTCATTTCTTTACTTAGGATAAAAGTTACTTTTTTGTGCCAAACCTGTGCTCGCGCTCTCTCTCTCTCTCTCTCTCTCTCTCTCTCTCTCTCTCTCTCTCTCTCTCTCTCTGAGGGAAAAACTAAGCTTTGTTTTGTAAAGTGTTGTCAAGTTTGCAAGTTTGTGGGGTTTTTATTCCCATCCATATATTCTAAATTTGAAGGTTTGTAAATGTACTGTTTACAAAACATCAGTGAGTGGGATCGTATTGGAATGTGTACAGGGTTGAACATAGGTTATATGTTTGTACACAATTTTTTGTTAGTACTTTGGAAAAACATCTCTCTCTCTCTCTCTCTCTCTCTCTCTCTCTCTCTCTCTCTCTCTCTCTCTCTCTCTCTCTCAACCGATGTCAATACTTCAATAAGCATCTGCTTTGATTACATTGGTACAATATAGATGAACAATTTTCAATATGTTAGAGGACACTCACTGACGACAAACTAAGGGTCATAGTGCTAAATATTTTCATACTTTTTACTCGATTATTTATTTAAAGGAAGACAAATTTTATCAATTTATCTTGTGAAGTAAATGACTCTTAACAAACTTTTCACCATCAATAGAGCAAAAGTATGACTTCATACATATATACATACATACATACATACATACATACATACATACATACATACATACATACATACATACATACATACATACATACATACATACATACATGCATTGATGCATGCATGCATGCTTGCATACATACATCCATCCATACATACATACATACATATATACATACATACATACATACATACATACATACATACATACATACATACATACATACATACATACATACATACATACATACATACATGACTTTTAATGAGTACTCAATCCGTTTCGAATGATACATTCGTACTGGCAAATGTGTTCCTCGTCGATGTGTTCTGTCTAAAGTTCAGAGTGACTAATGGGATGTCGTACAACAAGCATATCACTTTGGTCAGTCCTCAAAACAAACTGTGGCGAGGATTCAAAAGTACGATGTCCACCGCATCGTAGTCTTCGACGATGCATCGAAATTCGGGATTTGTTCTTAAAAGTCTATGTTAGTTGTGTTCCCACATCGCCACCACGCGGTATCCAAGAGTTGTTTCGTACAAATCTTTGATGGTCAACCTTGTATACGGATTTTTTGAGTTCTCTCTCAGAATAACACGTTTCATATCCGTGCCATAAACATTCATTCAATTTGTACACGATATGCTGGTTTTCCAAGTCATAACCATCAACGGAGTAAGGACTGGTCTTCTTTTCTCCGCCATTTCTAGCATGTTGTATCTGTTTGTCTTGAGTCTGGCAAAAGTAATATAACCAACACAAAGCCTTGACCGAATAAACCAACAGCTCACGGATTGATAGGTTTGAGGTGGTACAATATCTAGGATGTTCTCGGGGATGAAATTAGTTCCATACACCAAACCACAACCTTTGGCAATGGTAGAAGCTTCCTTCAGTGGATCGTCACCCCCCGAGCTCGAGGAATAACTGTCGAAATTTTCCACAGCAACGTGGTAGAATGTCTACATCTGACCGACAATTCTTTAGCATCTCCTGTTCAAACTCAAAAGGGCCAGAAGAATGGGCTTGGTATAATGCGTAGAAATCTTACCTTTGCTTTGATTGCATACCATCTGGGTCGTAGTGAAGTGCCTCATGCAAATGAGGTAGCACGACGTGTTGATTTTCGTTAGTATTGGAAAAGTGAGGAAGATATCCCTTAGCCATTTCAGTCGTTTCAAACGGTTCGGACATTTTACTTAGGGGCATAGCCAAATAGATAATAGAATCTACAAACTGTGCTGTCCCACTTTCATGTAAATGATTTTGTCTCCATTCATGACGGGTGGAAATTCAGTTCCTTTTTCTGAAAAACCTTTTCAAAAGACACATGACCGTCGTATCCCGAATACGTTTGATCAATCACTGTTGTCGTAAAGATCGGCCTCTTCTTTGTCTCAGTTGTCAGTGGGCTCTTAGACCATTTGAGCGAAATCAGGAAGAGTATTGGATCGACGAAATACCTTGCTACGCCCACCCGAGAGCACGCTACGGTTCCGACAGGGATCAAATAAAGGTTCCTGAATATATTCGTGGCAAGTTCGATGGGTGACACAAAAGTTAGGAATGTGAATACCAGTGTCTTGGGAATATTCAAAGTAAAAGAAAAACAAAAATGAAGCCCACACGATGGTCCCCTTTCTTTTTCTTGTTGTTTTTGTTCCGCTGCCCGAGGGAGGTTAAACATGAATCATATAGAATGTGTATTTTCCATCGGTAATGTCAAACTCGTCGTTCGATTTTTGTTTGTGTTGAAATTGTCGATGATTTTGGAAGGTTTTAGTTTAGCAAGTTTAGTAAATTCCAGACAGTCGCAAACGATCTGATCTTCAGCTCGGCACAGTCGTTTCAACTCATCCTACATAGACTCTAATCCGTCAGTAAGAAACGCAGCCGCTTCTTTTCGAGGACTTGGGACTTGAACGCTTTAAATTTGACTGTGTAAGTGTAGGCGGTGCTTTGAAGTTTCAGGAAGTCACCTTGCTGGCCAATTGAATGTGAAAATAATCCTCAAGGGCTACCGAAGGACTTCTTTCTTGGACGATCTTGACACTGATGTTCTTGGGAATGGTTATGATGATAATGCATCAAGGATCGATCATCTCCTCTTCAAAATCACTTGGGAAACTTCCGCCACAACCTTTCTGGTGGATTTGGGTGTTTATGGCTTCTCCTTAGAGTTTTGTGATCGTTTCATGACGGTGGACTGTTCCAGTTTGACTAGGGTACACTCTCTCATTATATATAGAGCCGGTAAGTAAGATGGCAATGTCGTTTTGAGTCAAACAGATGATCATAATCTATCCCTGCTAACATTGACTTAATTGGCATTTTTATTTTTATTTTCAAGAAACGCCAATAGAAATGATTGGTTTGCCTTGGTTTGGTTTGGTGTTTTACCACAGAGCAACACAAGAAGCTAGTAATTAAAAACAACAGAGAAATTAGTGTGTTATCTGTAGTATCTTCTCAGTCAAGTAGCAGAACAATATATGTTGTTTTCAAACACAAACAGAAAATGTAACTCCCTTACAATACACGAAAACCATATCTTATGCGGAACTCTGGCGTTGTTTGACAGTGTAGCAATGTCTCACTGTCTTTTTCACCAATAGCGTACTACTGAATAGATTACCCTATGAAATTTGATCTGACATTACATTTGCTGTTGGATTGTAAAATAATGTCAATGTATGTCATTAGATACGTGTTTTATCTTTTCTCCATCATGTTGTAATGTTCGATTTCTGTAGAAAGCTATAGCGTTCCCAGTTACCATAGGGAACCATACATTTTAAATATATAATTCCCATACCAACCCATCATTGGAAATACCCAAATGCTCCCATAGTGGCATCTGTGATGTTAAAATTCCATTGACCTTTCGATAGTGACAGCCATAATGTTAATTTTCCATAGAGGGCTTTTTAGCTGTTTTTATTTACTTCATGCATTCATTTACTCGTGTATATTTCTTTCCTCTCAAAGTATTAAAGTCTATTATAGCAGCATAAAACAGTGATATTGTGGGAGATATGAACCGCTCCTTCCCTTTTGTTCACAGTAATGGATACGAACCATTGTATTCTTGAGAAATACAAACATTCCAGTATATTTGTAAAAAAAGTGAAGAACCCAACTTGCTCAATATGGAAGCTACATTGGGGCAACAAAATGAAAACAATACATTTATAAGAAAGTGAATAACCAATTTGTTCCATACAGTATACACATTGGATATTTTACAATACTCTTGAAAATGAAAACTGCCTTTCACTCCAGCATTGGATAATATAAAACGTATGTTGGATTGCAAACTAGGGGTGCTTGTCTGTCATTAACTTTGTCTTTCTTCTTCTCTCATTCATGTTCAATGTTAATAGAAGGCTATTGTGCCTCTCAATGTTTAATTCCCATAGAGGACCATACAATCGCTAATATTTAATTCCCATTGATGGATAGCCCAACCCATCATATGAAATGTATCGTTATATAGTTGTAGGGTTGTATGTATGTATGGTTGTATGTATGAGGGATTTGTACCCTTTTCCATTTGACCTTAGGTGACGTATGTATATATGCATGATTGCGTGTGTGATGTTAGGGTTGTGATTTTGTAACAGTGTGTCAATGATCCAAAATTACTATTCCTTTCTGTACAGACACAGACATTCAATGCATGATGCACAACAGCAATGTACTTCAGTTTTTCTGTTTAAAAAAATGTAGCTCCCCCATTAGATATAAAAGTACGCAGAAAGCTTACTCCGAAAATTTGAGAGTTTGTTTTTTGACACAATGTAACAATCATGTTCTATAAATTTGGTACTGCAACATTTTGCGGGGAAAAAACCCAGTTATCTACAGCAAATACGAAAAGTGTAATAAGTGTAATTTAATGCATCATAGATCATTTTTCCCAGACTTTGTTTTGGATCTAACTACCCTTGAAGTTAAACGCAAGTTTAGTACTGATTCATTCCCTGCTCGCTTAAATACACCAAACCTCAATAACAGTTACTTTGCCAGTGAACATTATATGCTCGTTATTGTTGTTATCATTGGCGCTTTATTTTTGTTTTTTATTTTTTTATAGATATTTTCATTATTTGTAACTTAAATGGTTGCCACAATTACAAATCCAAATAAAGACAGCAGTTTACATATATTACCGCCACTAACTAGTACGTTTAATGAAATTTCTACTCAGTATAGCGTCTGCTGTTTCTTTCTTCGTCCGTTTTTCTATCCATCCAATGTGGAATCACCTGGTAGATTCTAACAGTGTACTGTAAACAGGTTCGTGATTTATATTCATAGGAAACTAGTTAGTCACACCCCTACAAGCAAGTAAATAAGCAAATAAATAAAAAATAATTTGTAATATTTTTGAAAAGCTTTTTTGAAAATACTGTGGTTTCTTTAAGAATACATTATAATATAAATGTGTAGCACTTTTATCATTTATTTCAAAATACTAGTAGAACATATTGTTGTAAATCATGCACAAATGTATTTTATTGGACACACTAAAGACAATATGTTTGAAAATATTTTAAATCAATAATGACACATTTCCGAGTGAAAATTATATTCACATTTCATTTCTCCATGAAATTCTCTTATTTTCTCCTCTTTATTTGGAGATAGAAGTCACCTCTCTCTTTCGCGGACTCTATTGTGACCCCTGTTGCTAGTTTTTCCATGATTTTTTGGAGACACTGTTCAGCAATTTCATTACTTAAAAACTTTACTTAAAACATATTTAATTTCCCACTCTACATTCTTTGTACATCACCTGAAACTCACGCCATACATCATCCCGCATTCTGATTGATGGATACAAATCACGCGATGGATGGAATGAGTAGAAGGCGCTCTGACTGGCTGAGCCTTGAAATCAATATCTATACGGTGCAGAGTTTCAAGTCTTGTCATCCGTTCTCAAAGAATCAAGATGTAGCTTAGTGTCAGAAGCTTCACTCAAATATCCACCATGCTACTCCATCCATCTATGTTACGGTGAAGTGGGTGGTCAAATAAAGAACAGAATCAGCCGTATTTGGGAGTGGAAATATATATTGAAAGACAAGGGTGTCTAAAAAGAGTACCGTAATATGGAGCTTTAGTACGAAGAAGTGTGGGATGTAGAAGAGTAAAGTTATGTCATCTGTCTCAATACCTTTATCTAACAGACTACTCAACCAACAGTCCTTTTCAGGTCCAGCCAGTATTCTAGAAACAGAATACTAATCCTTATTGCAAACTTCTATATTTTGTGTTTCGTACCTGCATCTTTTGTCTTTGTGTGTATTCAAAACAAAACTTAAATATCTACCTCCCATGACTCATAATGTGTGATTGCGTGTACGTATGTATGTATGTATGTATGTATGTATGTATGTATGTATGTATGTATGTATGTATGTATGTATGTATGTCATACGTTTGCCCTGTGTCATGGTTAAAAAGCTTGTTGATAGTCATTTACTTCACATGATAACTGAGATCAATTATCTTCCTAAAAGTGTGATATGTGTTAAGGAGCTTAGTGAACATTCGCCTAAAAAAGCAACTGCCCTTTTTAGGACCACCCAGATCTCCAGAAACAGAGAGAGTATCCACCCTTGCCAGCTCTTCTATTTGTGTTTGTTTGCTTCTATGCGTATATCTAAAATTTGTCTTCCATAAAAAAAAATGTTTTTCTTTTTCACTTTTAACAAACTTTTTTAATTATTTTTTTTATTTACGGTTGTTCTTTTTGAAAACGTTTCTAATTTTTTATTTTTTAATTTTTAATGTTTTATTTTTTATGTTTTTATTTTTTAATTTTCTTTGAAATTTTAAATTTAGTATTTAAGTTTTTATTTTTCTATTGGTCAGTAGCTGTGGGTGTTGTTCAGTAAGTGTAGGGGCTACTCAGTAAGTGTGGGTGCTGGTCAGTAAGACTGTGTGTTGGTCTTTAGTTGTGGATGTTGGTCAGTAGGTGCGGGTGTTGGTCAGTAAGAGTGTGTTGGTCAGTTGGTGTGGGTATCAGAATGGGTGTTGGTTAGTCAGGATGGGTATTGATACAAAATAACAATGTTAACTTCCTCTTGTTCCAAAGTGACCCACAATGTACAATTCCCATTTCTCCTCAACAGTGACCCAACCGTGATGTTAAATTTATTTTCTCCCATAAGTAGCCAATCCAAGACGACAGGAGAGTATACTTTTTATTCTCCACCCCCACGAGTCATCCCTCTACCCTAGAAAGACCCCATGAAATACTTCCTTTTCTTATAAAATCATTTGGTTGTTAAATTTATTCTTTACTTTCTAACTCCATCGAGAAGGCAAATGTAACGAGAAACATCGTGAAACGGTTGTTTTTAATCAATGAGTTCAAATGCACTGCTCCAAATCATAAGAGTGTATGGATTAACAAAAAATTGTATGTTATGTGTGGATTAGTGTATGGTCTTCCTAGTGACATATGAACTAACCATCAAACCCAACGATCCATCAAACCACCATTTATCAACCCATTTCTGTGCCATGATGCAATACTTGTTAGGATAGACTGAATATATATATATATATATATATATATATATATATATATATATATAAATTATTATTATTATTATTATAACCGACTCTCTAACAGTTGGTGGAAGTTCGAGTGTAAGAAACGGATATTGTGTTGAAGCGCGTATTTGGTCGAGAAAACGATTGCGACCTAATGTTTCACAATCAATTTCTTTACTTTTCTCCTTTTTCGGTCGGAAATTCTTGGCTGAGTACAATTCCACGGCCCTGAAAAATAATAATCAACTCTATTTCCACTGATTAGGCACCAAACATTCTAACATTTTGCTTTCAAAGTTGAGGGGCTATATCTGGCTAGTGTAGAAAAGTACATTATGTTGAAGGACCATTTTTTTGCGTTAGTTTAGATGAAAATAGGTTTATATTTTTCTCTGATCTAACTCATAAAGACATAGATTGATATTTGTTTTAAATAAACGTGTATTCCGTTAAAAATATGCGGAAATATACAATATTTTAAAGATATACACTTTTTAAGAATCCAAATGTCGCACATATATTTTAGCGCCTCCTAGCGGGTAATCTACAGTGAAGGTAGAGCAAAGATGGCGTCGTTTCGATTTATTTACAGAGTGGTGCAGTAATGAAGCTTCCGTTGTATCTATCAATCATTTTGCATTTATCGTATTCGTAAAAATCTAGGTCACAAAACCAAGACAAAACCTGTTAAAGCTTTCTGACTGGGCATGGGGTCAAGGGGTTTGTGCTCCATATGAGTGCAATTTTTTTCGTTAGAAAGGATGTTGTCATTAGAAATGTACTCGATACATGCACATATTACTCTTTTCGCCTTATTTGCCCAGTTATAATTTACATTTATGATTTTGGTAATAGCTACATATCCGGCACATGTGTTAATCCTACAATGTAAGACGTGGACCCTGATATTTATACTTCACCTTTGAATTAATTAAAACGTTCAGTGTGCACACCGTTTGCTACTTCCTATAAAAAAATTTCAGCAGCAAAATGCAGACTTCACTTAAGTTGTGTACACCTTCAATTACCAATATGTTTTCAGTAAGTTATTCAGTTTCTATTTATTTTTTACAGCAAGGGAACAAAAATATAAAAATGATAAATTTCAATAATTTAAGTGGTTGGAAATTCATAGAAGATGCAACATATGAGACTTTACGGATATGGAATAAAAATAAAAATATGTTGTTTTTTCACAAAGAGTATTTGAAAGCTATTTTAAATACTATATGCAACATTGGACAAGGAAAATGATCGATTTGAAGATGGTTTTTTATCATCATAATTAAGGTATCATATTTTGCTCAAAAACCAGGTATATATTCAAACATATGCATGGTACAAAATACAAGCAGCAAAAGGAAGTTGTAACAACTTAAACACTCTTTAAAGCAGCGTTGCACATGGTCATGTGATATGCGCGAACCTCATACGTGCAGAGAGTACGCTGAATGTTAATAAGAGTGGTCGGCAAGATTGAGGCTGGAGACACGATTAACAAATAAAGTGCACTCAACTTCAACCATTGCAAATAGACTTGAAACCTTTCAGCACAACCACATCCGATTCTGATACATACATCAATATTAATTCTTCATTATGCCCACATTTAACTTAGATAAAAGTAGTCGTACTAAATTCAGGTTTGGTATTTTTAAAATTCGTAATTAGATCTTTTTACATTTTTAGTGATCAATTTTGGAAACAATCACACCTCTCTCCAAGACAATCTTTCCAATGGACAAAAGTTATGGCCCATATTGTCTAAAAATAGGCATGTTAGCAATGAGGCATTCTAATGTTGTTTCAACCAAATATGCATTCAAGCTTCTTCAGAAGATAGTAGATTCAACTACCGTCGTACATTTTGATCTTTTTCCGAGAGTTTTGATCCCCGAATTTCTTACACCCTAAAAACTTTCCAACGTTGTAGGTCTTAACCAATTATGTTTTCAATTTCATAAAATTATCTGTTAAGCTGTTTCTTAAAATGGTTGAAAATAACTTCGATGATTAGTTTGCTGTTTTCAGTAATGGCTCATGATCGACGTATCACGGGCTTAGTTTGAAAATACTCCAGCAGTAATGTTTTTATAATAATACAATTTACTATGAAGATTCGTTTATAGAATGTCCTATCAATGCGACCATCCATCAATTTTGACCATTTTATCAAAAATATTGCCCTTCGTCGACATACAATACGTCCATGAATTGTGAATATTTAAGGAATGACATTTTAACAATTCCAACCAAATTTACTGTGAATTTGCTATTTAACAAGATCTTGGATAAATTAATAGATTAAGCACGATTTGGACATAGTTTGCAGAGTTACTGCCCGTGAATCTCTAAGCGCACCCACGTGATGTGATGCTAACAGTTAACATTTTAACATAGGGAGGCTAGGATCATATAAATACATTGACGAAATAAAGATTGATTCTTAAATTAACTTGTAGATGGGGATACAAATAAATGTCTACTGCTGGCAATTTCATATCAATGTTTGTAAAAAAAAAATCATGCAATCTCGCAAATACTGACTGAAATGTAATATACCAACTCATCCTGGTACTTTGTATTTCGAGTGTATGATTTATTTATTTATGTATTTTGTTTTATTATTTTGTTTGGTTATGACGTTGTGTCCTAGTGTAACCGAACTATGTTGTACTATATTTTCTATTTATCTTAACCATATTTGAGTTCATCGAACGTGCGGTTTTGGAATAATTCAAATTCGTTCATCCGAGCTCCTGCTTATTTTAAGTTATAAGATTTTGTTTCGTCCTTGACTTGTGCTTTCAGAAAGATATATTCTGAGGAGACACATATCTGCTATTATCACATGACCTGTACGGATCTACAGCTTATCACATCAAGCGAAATACTGAGGTTTCAGTTTCATTTCCCTTTTTAACCGATTTCTTCTTTTAGGTCAAAACCTTGACATTTGTTTGGTGTAACTGCGTCAGATATGGCCTTCGTGCTAACTGCCTATATTTCCAGGTATTAGTTACTATATTCAGCTATGAAGCTGGTATCGTAAATCTGATAAAGTACGGAAACTCGAGGGCGATATGTAAACAGGATGCTGACTATTGAGATAACGAGGCATGATGTCGAATCATGGAGCAATAAACTCGTACACACATTCATATTCTAAATTTATGTTCATGTCAAGATGCCTGTAAGGTAACGAAACTGAGTTTACGTCTTCATGTATAAATAATTCTTAAAAAAACTGACAACAATTTTTTTTACAAATCTTTAAATTTAATTGCTACCACTTAAACTCCTTTATCAGCCGAACAGAAACATCCATGCGGACTATGAGTAGCTTTAAGTCAACCGACAATCCAAGTCCAAAAGTAAAATCTTATTTATCTACTATGGACTTGTTCTCAGACTTTTACTTGAGCCTACACAGGGTTGTGTTACCAATCAACAGTCAGGATGAGTGCCAGGATGCTACACCAGAGAGAGAGAGAGAGAGATAGAGATAGAGGAAGACCAGTTGAAACTAAGGACTTTCCATCTGGAAAAATGCAAACTTGATTGATTTACACCAGTCTGGTGCCCATAGTAGCTCCATGATGACGCTATGTGCAAGAGTTCCTTTAGTAGCGGCGCAAGGGGGGGGGGGACCGGGCGCCATGCTAAGGGGGGCGCGTCGGGAGCTTTTTGGGGGGGTGCAGCTGTAACTGGGGCTTAGATGGGGGGTTGGAGGTTAGCTATTGACATAAAAACTGTTTTCTGTGGCAAAGTAGGGGCGCCACTAAAGAACATTGCCTCCTGGCGCTTCGAACCCTCGCGCCGCCACTGGCTTCTTTTCATCTCATCAATGGCCAGTGGATTCTGGTTCTCCTGTTGCCTGTACCACAAAAGATCTCCACTAGCAGTGCCGTCCGAGAGTACGTGTTATAAATTACTTGTTGTAAACAAAAGAGAGTCTACATACTATCAATAGCGTTGTTTAGCGACCCCCTCGTGTTGTATAATATCATATGATGTCATTTACCCACAAGGCATTGCGCCTTCGGCCATATTGTTTTCGGACAAACAGATGATATAGCGTTCAGTAGACTTTATTGTTGTTTTTATCTTTTTCTAAGTGATAACTCTCGTGTGTTGTCCAATATGAGACAATGTTGTATGGAAATGGACTGACTGTTTCCTGCTCTGTGCATAAAAAATAATAATAATAATAATAATAATAATAATAATAATAATATGATCTTTGTACGATTCAGTTGTAAATCTTTGGAAGTGATTTACAAGAATAAATTACATTTTGATAATAAAAGTGTTTATCTGTGGCCAATTTGAATAGAGTAAAATAAACTAACGCTATCAAATTCGATCTTAAACAACCCACGCCCCGAGGAAAAATCCCGTGATTTTAACTGACAGTACAAATGTTTTCCCCATGTTAGAGCACAAGCTACTTCCTCATTTGATTGTCATTATGTTACAAAAATGATGCAATGACTCAAGGGCCTGGACTGATAAAAAGACTCTGTTAGTTCACAGATCTTATTTTCTTTTTAGCACGCACTTTTAAAAAATAATTAAACGATAGTATGTTGTGAGGTAAATGAACTGGAATTCGGGCAGTGGGAAGTGTAGCGGGGTGCTTGTCTTTTCGTAACCAGTATGTTTCGTACCCAGTATTTCTACACATGCTATTGTATTTTCCGTTAACATTAGTTGCATTTAACAGAAAAAATTACTAATGTTTATAATTATGTATTTTTATTATTAAAAATGAGAAAGAAGTCACATTTTAAAATTGTTGAAAGTACAGTAAAACAATAAAATCAGAAAAATATATAACGAGTCTAAAATGGATTTTAAAATAAGAGTTTGTATACATAAGTATTATACTGCATGCAATCACAAAAATAAGTTTATAAATAGTGTTTAAGACGAATATAACAGAACAGCTTAATGCATAGGTTGTTAGGCAGCAAGAAACGTATTTACAAAGCAAACAATTAGATTTAAACTATAAAATACTGTACTTAGAGAAAAAGAATAAAGCAAATTCCCTTTTAATCAAAATAATGAAGCAATAATTAGAATAATAATTAATTGATAATTATATTAGTATATGTTCTAGGTTAAACATCAGCGAATAATGAATGCAGTTAAATTATAACTGGCACCCCATATAATAAACTGTTTGTCCGAAACTGGGGTTACATTCTATTTTTAGATACGAGGTAATGATCCGTGACGTCACACGAGGGCCACTGCTAAACAACGCTATTGCTGAATTTTGCTACATTTCCACTGAAAGCTTTTTTCTTATTTATTACAATTAGAAATGTTAAAGTTTGCATTTACATCTTTTAACAGTGAGAACTGATGCATAATGTTTAGGGACAGACCGTTTAGTTTAGAGGAGGGGGGGGGCTGCTGGGATTTTGTTTCAAGAAAAAGAAAATTCGGCTCTTAACTTGCTTGCAAAACACTTTTGCTCTGATTGATAGCCCAAAAAAACCTATTGTATCCAATATATTAGTTGAAAAAATGAATGATCTTGAGGTAAAAAAATTAATTAAAATATCCAGGCTCCAAAGAAAATTCCAGATCCCCTTTTCCCCTCCCCCGAAGATTAAATGGTCAGTCCCTAATGTTCATCAGGGCGTAAAGTCGCAATAATTGTCTGCTCCGCCTTTGTGAATCCATGTAGTAGCCAATAAGTCGAACGCTACTTTCTCGAAACGCAGTATTCGCGAGATGTAAATTATTAACAGTGGCATACATACAAGATTTATGTAACTTTTGCAGGTTTTCTTGCGTGGGGGGGGGGGGGGGTCTGCACTGTTGCTGGTGCACTGAGCAAGATGCGGGGATACGCTAAATTTGTGGCTGATGTCTTTCATAATTATTTGCATGATTTCCTATAAGTTAGATTTATTCCTTTTCAAAAGCTCTAGACCCTTAATCAGATTTTTTTTCTTCCGATTTATTATCATATTTATTAGTTTTACTTTATCATTTCTATTTTTTTCCCAACAGCGTATATACGATCAATTACTTTTCTTTCATTTTGCTATAAGAATCGTTTTTGAATGCTGGACATTTTAGTATTTGAGGTTGATCTGTTGCTCATTTTATTTGATTCCACATTTGTTCCAACATGGTCCCTTTTATTTCATTCTCTCAGTTGAAGCACAACTACACTATTAGTTGTTTCATTATAATCAAAGTAATTTAAATTCGCAAGGTGACTGATCAACAAGAGATGCACACTAATGTTGACGGAAACGATTAGATGGATTCCTTTTGTTAAATAAACTGACCCATTTCAACTGACTTCGGCATTCCTTGGCTACTATTGCATTTCAACCAACCTAAATATATGCTAACTGCTCATGAAGGATTCACGGTACTAATTCAGCTCCCATAGCAAACTTATGGAAACACCATGATATCAAAAAATTAATAACTTTAAATATCTTAATGCTCATGATCAAACCTATATTTGTCAATACACACCCATCGTTGGTGCAAACTTCTGTGTTGAGAAAGCTATATGTCCCGTGGCATTTTTGGGGATTTACCTGTGTTTGAAACATGTGTTTTCAATTCCGCACCTAAAGAATCAGATGCTTATTTCAGCAATGAGTGTTCCAAAGTCAAGTATGTAAAAGGACTGAAATTCCATCAATAAAACATTGTCTCTATTTTTTCACTTACAAATGGGACAAGCTCTCAAAATATTATTTTAATTAACAATTTTACTTTTGATTATCAACCAATCATGCCAGCCAGACTCATATGCACTCTATTTTATCTTCTTCCATATAATTAGTACCGTGAGTCCAATTTCCACCCTTGATTTGCTTGACAGACCTAGGTATAGTAATAGAATGCATAAGAAAACAATGTGCATAATTCCGCTTGTGAACATTAAATTATATTACATGTTCATGTATACCAACAATAGCAATGGTGCATTTCAGGGAACATTTGAGCATTTGAGCTTTATTTCAGAAAATCTGAAACAAATATTAGAATACATCTGTCTAATCAAGTGTACCTTGTTTGATATAACCACTTATCTCTCGTCTATTTAAGACAGAAATATAATATCAGCCTTGTCATAGTATGCAATAAATCAGCAAAAGGTCAATCAGACCATCTATATGTGCAAGTATATCTTCAGAAAAGGAGATTTACATGAAAACAATTACTTAAGATTTCTCCAGAACACATATAATTTAAAACGAAAGTAAGGTAGACATAAACAAATACAACGTACGAAATTCCAAAACATTCAATGAATGAAACTGGTGAGACATAAAATCATAAGGAGTCATCAGCATTACGCATTGTGGTAGAGACCTAATCATATCTGAAGCATAATGCTTCAAAACACAACTAGGAAATATCAGATCGGTGACCTTAATCACTCTATATATGGTAAATTGTCTAAACTTTATATATTTGATTGCATATATATTGACCAATGTGCAAAACACCCCACCCAGTATAGTCAAACCTACACACTTACCACCCATCCCCACTTTCATGGCAGCAGTGGCCATTTCTGAAAACGGGTTTAATATAACACTGACAAACATTATGAAGTAGACAAGAGCTATTTCTTTTGTTTATTATCGACAAACGGGACCAGAATTATGCATATATTGTAACTTAATATGTGGAACCACTGCAAAGCTGTTGTTCTCAATGAGACTCGCGATACTAATTTAGCTTCCATAGTAAACCTATAGAAACGCCATGATATTACAAATTCAATAACTTTACATTTCTGAACGCTCATGATCAAACCTATATTTCTCAATATAGACCCATCATTCATGCAAGCCTCTTTGTGGATAAAGCTATATGTCCCGTGGCATGTTTTGGATTTACATGTGTTTGAAACTTGTGCTTTCAATTTCGCACCTAAAATAGCAGGTGTTAATTTCATCAATGAGTGTTCCAAAGTCAAGTATGTAAAAGGACTGAAATTCCATCAATAAAACATTGTCTCTATTTTTTCAGTTACAAATAGGATTAGCTCTCAAAAGATTCTTTTTACTAAAATTTTACTTTTGATTCTCAACTAATTATGGCCAGCCAGACCCATAATGTACTCTATTTTATCTTCATCCATTTCTAGACTGATTCCTATTCTACCATATAATTAATATCGTGAGTCCTGAAAACGCACCCACTTCATTGTTTTAGTATTTGATTCCGTCAGGAAAAAGAGATCTGTGCAACAGTGTCAATATGGGCTGCGAAGTATATTTTGCCTCTAGTTGCCCGGTCAGTCGACAAGGGTACACGCTACACAGCGCCGCTTGTGCCGGAAGTAAGACCTTGATTCGCCTGTGTCATAAATATCAGGGTTCACGTTTTACATTGTATTACTAAGTATAGCACCAGACTTTTTTCAATAGACCATCAATAAGCTCCTTCGAGAGAACTAACGAAAACAAATTTGCTTTAACAACGTTATTATTGCGACGATATATCAACTTAAAACAACATATTTTACCCAAAATTGTACAGGAAGTGGCCTTGCTTACATATCATGGCAGATGTTACCATTGCGAAACCATGTGATCTGTTTTCTTTTAATACATCAGCTTCATATGTTGAGCATGTTGCCTAAGTTGTGTAGAAATAACGATCTTCTGCTGGAATTAACAATTCGCCCAACATATCGATTTTTAGTAAGACGACACTGTATATCTTCAGCTATCGTTAGGTCGAAATCATTGGGTCGTAGCAAATATATATATTTTTTTTTTTTTTTTTTTTTTTTTTCAAAATTAACATATTTCTGTTGTATATATACTTAATGTGTAATGTAATATTCACTGGATTCGAATTCAGATGAATCTTGCTGGAATAAAGTGTCATCTCGCACTTGCGACTTAATATCTGTTATTTTACGAGATTTTACTCACTTCGACCACTGTTGGAGAGTCGGTTATATATATATATATATATATATATATATATATATATATATATATATATATATATATATATATATATATATATATATATATATATATATATACACACATATATATAAATATATATATATATATATATATATATATATATATATATATATATATACACGATTATTATCTAGCCAGCTAGCTATCTGTTTGTATGTCAGTTTCCAATCTATTTCTCCATCCGCTGATAGATTGATGACTTACCACACTAATTCCATCCTCTGACTCACTTGTGCTTATTATTGTTCTGAATTCTATTCAATTGAGTTTTTGTACTTTTAAGGATTTTGTGATTTTGTAGGATTACATTTTTGGGATGTATTTTTCATATATTTACAGCAATTTTATAATGCCATGACCAACCATCCATAATGACATTTATAACCAAGTATATCGCTAAGAGTCGATAAAGTACTGAAAAAAAACTGATCTGATCTTTAATTATATAAAATATTTAAGGGGACTTAGTACCCTAAGCCTGTTTGATTGTTAGGCCGCACCTGGCTGGTAACTTATAATTCTACCAATATATAGTCACGTGGTCACTAGATCGATCCATGGTGGTGGCATATGCAAAGAATAAGGCTTGTCAATGTACGACATGGTTTTTTTTCGGGTTCTACTGTCCCTTCCATTGTGTAAACAACAAGGCGCATCCAACCAGGGCCTAGCGTAATCACTGTACATTACTAATAATGTTTTGAAATCGACTTTAAAATGTTACATGGCTCTTATGTACACCCAAACTAGATATCATGAAGGACAGAATTTTGCATATATCGTATTCATAACTTTTTTTCCCTTGCGCATTCAAATATTTTCAATTTTAAAATAACAGTGTGGAATATTTATCGTAATATATAATTATATTGAATATGTCATTCTTTGCTTGACAAATCTGTTGATATTAATTTCCAGAGCACATGGCTCTGTTCAGAAAATTTCCAATGTGCTTGGATTGCTTATCGGACATGAACTATTTTAGATATATTTTATTTGAATTGCATAGGTTATCTACGCTGATTTAAACTTTTTTTTAAAAAAGGGCAATTAATTCTCATAGTACTTTGATGGAAACGTATCTATTGTCATTTTTCCAAAGAATTAAAATCTGAAATTCATTTAGGGCAAAATTATCAAGGTTGTACATTTTATTGGATTATCCCCTTTCTTACTTGTAAATTGCAAAATATGCTGATTGCACCTTATTTTTACACTCCTCCTAAATTCCTAGATACATGGAGTTTGAAGATCGAATTCACAATCTAGCAGACATAACCGTATCAGGCTTCTGTGTCGGTCATGAGTAGATTATTTATTCGTTTTAAAAATAAAAACATTATGAACTATTGGCACTTAAAACTAATACTTTGTGTGACAATGTAAAATCACGGCACAAGAAACCTCATATGAATGCAGATGATTGTATTAAATTATACATTTACATCTGGGACTGATACGATTTATACACTAGTTTGCGTCCAGCGAGATACTGTGTCATTACAACAGCTCCTGTATCGGGTTCTTGTGCTGCGTAAAAGCCATAACATATATAACTAACCATGACATTTTTCTTATTTTGATGTATCAAGTATGATCAGAGCATTAGTACCTCTGGTATTATGCCACTTCCTAGTATGGAGTTTCTTTCTTGTAATGAAAAAGGTGGTTATAAAAATTGGAACAAACACAAAAGATCACATTGCTTCTTATTATTATGTGGAACATCAGCTTTTATAATACTCATTCGTTTATTTCAAGTAAACACTTCATTCGAACAAGTAAGCGAGCTAGCAATCAACAACCAGATAACAGAATGACCTTGTTTTATTATCGTAAAGTATGACTTTCTCGCAATGAAGAGAGACCTAAGCAAGTTTCGTAAATTTTCTCATGTCTCATGAGAAGTTGCTTTTAGATTCTAATTCAGTAAATATATTCGACACTCTAAAGACTTTGATTTGTTTGCTGTCTGGTTGGCAAGTTTATATTCTGTTCACAATCTATATCAATCCACGTGCCGACATACACATATCTTCCAGAGGCTTTTTCATTCTGAAATAATGAAATAAACAACTTCTAGACATACTTGATTTGGGTTTTTATTCCATTT
The DNA here is from genome assembly GCA_029931535.1 of Margaritifera margaritifera. NCBI lineage: Eukaryota > Metazoa > Mollusca > Bivalvia > Unionida > Margaritiferidae > Margaritifera > Margaritifera margaritifera. Next base: position 1,207,155 of record JAQPZY010001419.1, on the reverse strand, counting down.
ATGCAAACAGTTGGATATTGAGTGAGATTATATATATATATATATATATATATATATATATATATATATATATATATATATTGTTATGTATGATGTTTATATAATATTATAAATATTTTAGGAAATTATAAATGTTTCTTCACTTTAATAGTTGCTTAAATCTTAATGTTATCAGGAAAAACATGTTTAACTAGTGTCCTTGAATTAGGTTGTTTTGATCAATATGTTTTCTCAATTTGAAGGTCAAGGTTGATTGTTGTTTACAAGTAAAAATTCCATTAAGATGACTCATGTTCTAGAACATTCTGTCATGTGACCAATCTTTATATATGCCATGTTTGGTGGACATTTATTCAGTTTTGACATTACCATCAGTCTTGTAAAGAGCTATTACAGTTGTGAAAATTCATTCCAAATTCTAAGAGAGGAATTATTTTAAATATTCATTGGATTATAACAGTGCTCATAAACTTTTGGATTTTGGATTTTTCATTGACCATTTTGGAATTTATGTGAACTTATTCAGAGATTTTGGAATACTTCATTTTGACTTCAGCACATCAAAGATTACTAGTACATCAGGACTTTGGAGACCATTGGCACATCTTAACATTCAAGGACACAGCCGTGAATTCGGAACATTCTATATTTAGGACTTGTGATTAGAACAATCATTCTTGTTGGATTATTAGGATTTCAAAACACATTACTGTAAGTGACTTTTTGATTTTTCATTTTAATTATCTAGTAATAAATTGCTTGTTGATTTTTACTTGATTTGTTGGTTTCACTTTCTTTCTGTTACATTTTTCTTAGACCATAGAGTCGTAACAGAAATTGGGGGCTCGTCATCTGGGATTGAATTTCTCTAAAGCATATTAGAGATATTAAATTTATCTTTGAAATTCATATTGATTTTGTCTTGGAATTTTTTTTTTGTCTTTGGCAAAGATTTTATATAGAGAAATTTTGTTGTGTGAAACCAACAAGCATTTACAATGGCATCTAATGTTCAGAATTTCATTTCAAAACCTATCCAGGAGGGGATAGAGCGCATGAGAAAGTTAATTGAAGAGTTCAAAAGGTGCATCCATAGTGATGTTAAAACCTATCTTGACGAGCAGAATGTGGAAACTTTGGAAAATGCTGCTCTTATGGCTGATGATTATTCCTTGACTCACAAAATTTCATTTGGCAATAAGTCGTCCTCTCAGCAGTTTTCTGGTAAAAAACCATTTCAATCTCATTCGAGTACTTCCAAATTTCACAACAGCACAACTGTTAGGAATCAAACATCTGATAAGACTGATCAGAAATCCTTATCTCTTCCTACGTGCACTTATTGTAAAACGAAAGGGCACGTTATTTCTGATTGCTTCAAGTTGAAAAATAAGCAACAGAGAAAAGACAGAGCTTTTCCAAATGCTCTTATTTCTACGAAGTCAAGGTCACGGTCTTGTATTGAAAGCAATACATTTGTTGGGTCAAACAAATCCCCGTCTGATTCTATTTTGGAGGCTTATGAACCATTCATGTCAGAAGGTTCTATATCACTTATTGGTGATTCTGCCAAACCTATCCCAATTAAAATATTAAGGGACACTGGAGCTTCTCAGAGTCTTTTATTATCAGGTACTTTGCCTTTGTCTAAGGAGTCTTCTTCAAGTGAAAGTGTTCTTGTTCAGGGAGTTGAGTGTGGCTTTGTAAATGTTCCTCTCCATTGTGTAAATTTGGCATCAGACTTAGTTTCTGGACCTGTGACTGTTGGGGCAGTGACTTCTTTACCCATAGAGGGTGTTCATTTATTACTAGGCAATGACCTAGCTGGAGATAAGGTTGTGGTTAATCCACTTGTAACTGACAAGCCTTGTTTGGATCAGAAAGTTGATCCTGTCGAAACTGAAATCCCTGATTTGTACCCTGCTTGTGCAGTTACTAGAGCTATGGCAAAAAGAGCTCTTGAGATTGATGTTGATCAGGATATTATTCCTTTAGCTGACACATGTATTGGTCAGTTTTTTGACGAGGTCACTTTTTCCTCAGGTATTGATCAATCAAATGGTATTGATTAGTGATCCTCTTTTGGCAACTCATTCTCTTTGTTCTAATCAGGATGACAAACGACAATCCCTTGTCGTTGAACAGGAGCAAGACCCGAGATATCTTGTTTGTTTCAGAGGGCTATTAGTGAAACTGAAGCCACACAAGTTCCAGTGTGTTACTTTGTGAAAAATGGGGTCCTTATGAGGAAATGGAGACCACCTGATGTACCCGCTGGTGACGAGTGGTCAGTGAGCTATCAAATTGTTGTTCCTAAGTCATATCGACAGGAAATTCTTAATTTAGCCCATGAAACCCCTTTGGCTGGTCATTTAGGAGTCCGTAAGACTTATCACAAGATCTTGAATCATTTTTATTGGCCGAAACTCAAAAGTGATGTTTCTAAATACTGCAGATCTTGTCACACTTGTCAAATGGTAGGAAAACCCAACCAGAAGATACCTAAGGCTCATTTGCAACCTATTCCTGCATTTGATGAACCATTTAGTAGAATAATAGTAGATTGTGTTGGTCCTTTACCTAAAACCAAGTTAGGCAACCAATACTTGTTGACCATCATGTGTGCATCTACAAGATTTCCAGAGGCAATTCCTCTGAGAAATATAAAAACTAAAACTATTGTGAAAGCTTTGGTGAAGTTTTTTACACTTTTTGGCCTTGCCAAATCTGTCCAGTCAGATCAAGGGTCAAATTTTATGTCTGGAATTTTCCAACAAGTTATGCATGAATTAGGCATCCAACAGTTTAAATCTTCTGCCTATCACCCTGAAAGTCAAGGTGCTTTGGAAAGATTTCATCAAACTTTGAAGAATATGATTCGATCATATTGCTTTGATACAGAAAAGGATTGGGATGAGGGTGTTCATTTGTTGTTGTTTGCTGTTAGGGAATCAGTTCAAGAGTCGTTGGGTTTTAGTCCCTTTGAACTAGTTTTTGGTCATACTGTCCGTGGACCACTGAAATTATTGAAAGAGAAACTTCTTTCAAATGAAGACTCAAAGATTAATCTTCTTGATTATGTTTCTGATTTCAAATACAAGTTGTCAAAGGCCTGTGAAGTAGCAAGAACTAATCTTCACACTACCGAGTCAAAAATGAAATTAAGGTATGACAGAAATTCACAGGAAAGGAGTTTTAAACCTGGTGACAAAGTTCTGGCTCTCTTTCCCATACCTCAAAATCCTCTTCAGGCTAAATTTTATGGTCCTTATACCGTTGCAAAGAAAGTAAATGACTTAAATTATATCATTAACACTCCTGGGTGACGGAAACAGAAACAACTTTGTCATATAAATATGTTAAAGGAATATTTTGACAGAGATAGCTCAGCTAATTATTCTGTTAATTTAGTTGTACCTGTCCCACACAGTGAAGATATCAACGATGGAGTACGATCAGACTATAGTGACTCTGGTATAACCAATCTTCGAAATTCAGAAATATTGAACAACCTAGACCAGAAACTTTCACATCTACAACAACAGGAAAGAAATGAACTAAAACAGCTATTACATGACTATGAGCACTTGTTTCCTGATGTTCCAACACGAACAAGTAAAATTTATCATGACGTTGACATTGTAGATTCTGCGCCTGTGAAACAGCATCCTTATAGGATGAATCCTCTCAAACAGAACTATCTGAAGAAAGAAATTCAGTATCTACTGGAGAATGATTTCATAGAACCAAGTAAAAGTAACTGAAGTTCACCATGTATTCTTGTTCCCAAGCCAGATAATACATTCCGTATGTGTACTGACTATAGAAAAGTCAACAGTGTCACCAAAACTGATTCATTTCCAATCCCAAGAATGGACGATTGCATTGATAAAATTGAAAATGCGGAATATGTCACCAAGTTTGACCTTTTAAAAGGATTCTGGCAAATTCCACTGACGGAAAGGGCAAAAGAAATTTCAGCATTTGTAACTCCAGATGGACTTTATCAATATAAAGTCATGCCGTTTGGAATGAAAAATTCGCCTGCAACGTTTCAACGTCTGATGAGCATGATAACATTTGGTCTTGATAATTGTGACGCTTATATCGATGACGTCATTATCTACAACAACACCTGAAAAGATCATTTGGAAACCATTCGAAAATTCTTCGATCGATTCAGCGATGCGAATCTGACAATTAATTTGAGCAAAAGTGAGTTTTGCCATGCTTGTGTCACATTTTTAGGACATATTGTGGGACAAGGTCAAGTTAAACCTATAGAAGCTAAGGTCAAAGCTATCTCTGAATTTCAAGTTCCAATTTGTAAAAAGCAACTGATGCGATTTCTAGGTATGGCTGGATATTATCGGAAATTTTGTTCCAATTTTTCCAAAATTGCTGAACCTTTGACAAGTTTATTGAGTAAGAAAACCAAATTTCATTGGTCTGACAAGTGTCAGGAATCTTTTGACAAGTTAAAGGCCATGCTTAAGAATGCACCAGTTCTTTCTGCACCAAATTTTAGCCAATCATTTAAATTATCTGTTGATGCAAGTGATGTAGGGGTTGGTGGAGTATTGATTCAGGAAGACAAAAGTGGTGTGGATCACCCTGTGTGTTATTTTTCTAAAAAACTAAACAAGCACCAGAAAAATTATTCCACAATTGAGAAGGAATGTTTGGCTTTGATATTGGTATTACAGCATTTGGAAGTGTATGTCACCTCAGCTCTTTCTCCAATTATTGTGTACAGTGATCACAATCCCCTTACTTTCATCAACAAAATGAAAGATAAAAATCGGAGATTGTTGAGATGGAGTTTGATATTGCAGGAATATAACATTGACATCAAACACATCAGGCGAAAAGACAATGTGATTGCATATGCACTCTCACGTGCCTAGAAATGTAATATTGCTTGATGTAATTAAGCCCAGTATCATAAAACATGTTCTTATGTAATTTTGGTTATTATAGTATTAGATGTATATTCAAAAGAAAGCTTTATAATATAAATCTTTCTTTTTCTTTATGCGGGGAGGTGTTATGTATGATGTTTATATAATATTATAAATATTTTAGGAAATTATAAATGTTTCTTCACTTTAATAGTTGCTTAAATCTTAATGTTATCAGGAAAAACATGTTTAACTAGTGTCCTTGAATTAGGTTGTTTTGATCAATATGTTTTCTCAATTTGAAGGTCAAGGTTGATTGTTGTTTACAAGTAAAAATTCCATTAAGATGACTCATGTTCTAGAACATTCTGTCATGTGACCAATCTTTATATATGCCATGTTTGGTGGACATTTATTCAGTTTTGACATTACCATCAGTCTTGTAAAGAGCTATTACAGTTGTGAAAATTCATTCCAAATTCTAAGAGAGGAATTATTTTAAATATTCATTGGATTATAACAGTGCTCATAAACTTTTGGATTTTGGATTTTTAATTGACAATTTTGGAATTTATGTGAACTTATTCAGAGATTTTGGAATACTTCATTTTGACTTCAGCACATCAAAGATTACTAGTACATCAGGACTTTGGAGACCATTGGCACATCTTAACATTCAAGGACACAGCCGTGAATTCGGAACATTCTATATTTAGGACTTGTGATTAGAACAATCGTTCTTATTGGATTATTAGGATTTCAAAACACATTACTGTAAGTGACTTTTTGATTTTTCATTTTAATTATCTAGTAATAAATTGCTTGTTGATTTTTACTTGATTTGTTGGTTTCACTTTCTTTCTGTTACATTTTTCTTAGACCATAGAGTCGTAACAATATATATATATATATATATATATATATATATATATATATATATATATATATATATATATATATATACATATATATATATATGTGTGTGTGTGTGTGTGTGTGTGTGTGTGTGTGTGTGTGTGTGTGTGTGTGGTGATCGTCTTTTAAACTCTAAACAAATAACTATACATGGATTCTTGTTAGAGCAGTCAGGGGTGACTTTGTATTGAGATGAAAGTTAATTACAGGGTCGACTAGAAAGTATGTCTGCTACCCATGAATACCCATATTCAGGACTAAGTTCCATCCCTTTTTCGGGTGGATGCGCACTTTCTCGAGTAGATAGTAGGGTTGATGTGTGCAGGCAAGGTGATGTGCGGTAACTTGCGGAACCGGGTTTGATTCCCAGACGGGTAGGGGTGATAAAAATGATAATATTCCCTAACTATGTAGTTTCACCTCATATTATCACACATCCTTCTATATGATACATAGATAGTACGTTCTGCTCTGTTTGGTGTATATTCATAACTTTCAAAAGGATATACTATATACTTTGCTTTATGTCAAAGGAATCTGGAGCAAATGTGTATTTAGAGGAGAGTTAATAAAAGGGTCAGACAGCGTGTCTGCCTCCAACGCATGAACGTTCATATTCACGAATAAGTTGTGAACGCATGATCAAGAAGGTGTGGGGTTGGTTTCATGCAGGCAAGGCAATGGGTGTTGAAACTCACGAACTTGGGCTCGATTCCCAATAATATTAGTTATATTAAGACTATATATTCTTTATATCTGCCACCATCTTTGATAACAGCTAAAATTGTCACCGTTTTCTTTTTTTTGTACAACTGAGTCTAAGATTTAATCACACTCTCACTACCCAATTAAAAAATAATGAACAGACTTTAAAACCTATATTTTCTACCTTGCATGAAAGGCCGTGAAATGATATTTGTTATGAAACAAAGATAATAGATTGTCAGAATATTCTTTCGAAATTACTGATGATAAAAGTAATATGTGACGTTAGGAAAGATGCGATACGTGTGATTCAAAATACAATCTTCAATCTGTATATCATGACACTGACTACTTTTAGTACCATCGGGTCTTTTAGTACCATAGTGTACCAAATATTTAAATTTAAAATGGGGATCATATTTATTTCTACCGAAAATAAGATGGATGACTCATTTTTACATTGCTTGATCACGTGATAACATATTTGTCATGCGACAACTCCCATAACATACCGGAATTTTATTATTATTTTTACCCAGGGTGTGTGAGCTTGCAATGACAATCAATGACAATTTGTGAAAATATATGAAACAAATTGACAACACATAAAGCATAATTATTGTAGCCATAGGTCATTCAGGCATCCTCACGCCCAGTTGCCACTAATTTAAATGGGATTGTACTGGGGGATATCTCTTAAGAAAATGAATATAATTATTCACATATCATCTTTTCCAGGCAGACCAGGTCAAATAAGCTTTCAGACACAACATTGAAGAGTTAGCTCCACACTGTATAGTGTATATACCGTTGTTCAAAAGAATAAACTAGAATTGTAAAGTAAGTTTAAAGTAAAGCTAAGTGAAGAAGCTGTGTGTATGTCAGAACCAATGGTTTTGATACTAAAAAAAGAACCTAAATAGTGTGCGGATATGTTTGTCTTATTTTTTTATGAACTATCTGTAAATAAGAAGCATCACTATGGCAAGCCATTTTACTCGAACATTAATTCCCGTTTTCATGTATGTGCAATACTAATTTACATATCAAAAGATATTTTACATATTTACATATATAAAAAGGGTTTTAACATATATAAGATAAGAGGCTTATTTCTTTTGCGCACAAGTTTACATATATAAAATGCCTTTTCACCTATCAGGTGAAACGATTTTACACGTTAAATTCGTTTTCACGTACATATGTGAAAAAAAATACAACAACGGCTTGCCATACATGATAGATGTTCTTGAATATATATCTTTAATATATTGCCTGTATTATGCATACATACATACATACATACATACATACATACATACATACATACATACATACATACATACATACATACATACATACATACATATATACATACATCTTAGGGTTAGAATTAAACATGATGTAGCTGGTATCAAAGTTTTGCTATAAACGTTTTCATTGCAATCGCAGACTGACTTATCAAATGGCAAAAGTTTTTTTTACGATGTGTTTGGTCTCTAACGCTTTAAAAACTTTCTGATTTCTAACACATTGTCGTAATTCAAATTATGTAGGGCACGTTACTCTGTTATTACTTTAGGCGAAACTAACACTGAATTCCGCATATCCTGTGGGTGTTTTTTTTTATTTTTATTTAATACTATTACCATCATGATTGTAAGGGCGCTTTCTAGAAAATTCCGGGTATTAGCAAATCAATCTAATGTAAACTTCGCCAATTCCGATACCATACTCGTCAGGAGAAAGGTGCTGGAAAGGCTATTTCTGATGAATACATTTAAAAACTTGATTCACTAGGTGTGTTTTTCTTTTCAAAATTCTTGGTAGAAATTTTTTTTTTTTATTTAACATCCATGTTCAGTTCATTCCAGATCCATTCAGACATACCGTTCCATAACTACTTTATCACATTACTTTCCCCAAACTTAAATAGCATTGATCAAGAAAACATTTACCAAACAATGTACACTTATAGGCATCAGACAAATTTGCTTTTGTACAGAAAAAGAATTAAACATTTAAGATGTCTCCACAAAGTACATTCAAAATCTGAAGTACACAGAATGGAACTGTCTAAAATAATGTCAGCGTTATTTTTCTTTGCATTAATGGAATCACGAAGTAAAATATAAGTAAAATCTACTTTTATACATCTTTATCCTAAAACCGGATACGTTTAGATTAAACAAGTTACGTCATGAAAGGTAAGGGGTTCAAATTCAAAAAGATGATAATACACAGGAAGTCTGTCACGATGGCAGATTTATGGGCCTGTGTGTTGTCATGGAGTAGATGGATATCTTGGGTACCGGAGGGCGGATGGGTGGTTCTGTAGTGTTCCACACTTTTTTTTTTTTTTTTTGGCAACACTTTGGAGTTATCCAAATGTCCAGTGACACTAGCAGAGTCAGGCACAGGTACCTGGACGGTCGGGCCTTTTGCAGCGAAACATAATGCGTATAAAACTATTTTGACAAGTCCGACTACGTTGAGAGATTTGTGGATCTGCTTGTTTTCTCTAATCCAATATTTGTGTATTTTCTCTAGAGTCGGGTCCGCAAAAAGTAAATCAATGTTTCATCACCGGTGACAATTCAATTCAAACGTATATGCTCACTCTTCTTCATATTTGCCGAGTATCTGTTTCGCGAGTTCAACCGGAGTCTCTTCTTGATCAGCCGTCAACAAATGCGGGACCCATCTTGCACAAACCTTTCTGAGCTTCAAATGATTCTTCAATATATTAAAAACAGCTGACGAATTAATGCCTGTGATAATAGAAATATCTTCCACTGTGTATCGAGCATTTTCATCAATTGCTCCCTTCACAGCAGCTACTTCCCTCTCACCAATCGCAGACAACGGTCTTCCAGAAGGTCTGTTATCTTCCATGGTTTCGAGACTATCTTTAAAACAATAAAACCACCTCAAAATTGTTGGATATGACGGTGAATTGCATCCACAAACTGTATCCAAGACGGCCTTGATATCAGTCGAGGAGTATCCCCTAAGAGAGCCCGGAGTTTACAGTAGGCTCTTGGCATAGTAGAATTGTTATCCTTCTCCGACATTTTACGTTACTGTCATTTACCTATATTACGTCACACGCATATCTATGCTGGCGTCCGGCGTGCTGCATATGCAGCTGCATATTATTTTCTAGGACGTTATTTTTTATATAGTTTGACATTAAATTTAGTGACAGATTCAAAGAAACAAAAGAAGTTGAAACAAATCATTCAAAACTTTAAAATACGTTCTTAGGCCTCTCTCTCTCTCTCTCTCTCTCTCTCTCAGGATGAACAAATCCTACAATATGCCAAGACTGTGCATTTGTGTAAGCAATAAGGATGTGTCATAAAAACCTGCAAAAAAATGAACTCCAAACAACGACAAAATAGGTTTCAAGTATTACTTATTTTAAACAGTTTGTCACAGGAAATCGTACAAATTGTTAGTGACTGAACTTACATGACCTGTTTCTCTTCGATATTCAATCTCACCCATACAGTACATTGTACACTCTACGACAAATGGTAATGGTTTTTAGGGCAAAACTCTTGATTAAATATAATACTAAAATTGTCTTATTAGCTATTTAAACTCTCATCACAGACATAATCATGTTGGAAAACGAGGTAGAAATCGGGGACTGATCAGTGTTGACTGCAAACCATTACAACAGGTCATTGTTCGGCGAATAGGTTCACTTCACACAAATGATTTGAGTGTGAGTTCGAAAACCTCTAACCTAAAACTGCGGCCACGTAACACTTTTTTCCCATCAGTTTTTACTGTAAATGAAAATATCGTTCTTTCCACATGCCTCGCTTACTTGCAAAGACGAAGGGGCGTTTCATCTATATTCAATCCCTATCTCCTTATTTGTTGTTTATAATGGGATGTCTACGCCTCGTGTTATATGGGAAAGCAATCATACAGGTTATTCGTTCGCTGAATTCAAGAGTTCTGTCCCTTTAAACAAGAAATTCATTAACGCTTTCACACGACGAAATACAGGTAATGCAAACTGTTGTAAAGTATACAGGCCCATTTCAAATTGTATGACTTAAGTAATTACAAGCTTCAATAGTTTTTTCCACCGTTACCCGAGAAGCGGATCCAGTGGGACACGAGTATGATCCAGTGGGACGCATGTATGGTCTAGTAAAGTAAAAGAGTAATTACCATGCCTTAGAATGCAGTTTCGTACTGTTGGGGAAACACCCACAGATCCATATGGCAATATAATATGTCGATTTAACATCAAAATTACTAAATCAGACGCAATGCAAAAAGTTATTATTTCACTTTAATAACGTCGCCAGGTTAGTCCATCATTAAGAGTAAATTAATAATTTGTATTTAGCAATTGATACACTTTATGACCGTCTCAAAATAAATATTTTAAAACTACCTAAACCTATCGTTACAACAGAAATATAGTTCATAGTTAGGACATGCAGTGTTACAAGGAATTATTACTGATGTGTACATTTTACAATTGACATCAAAGTCTAGCGAATCAGGAGGAAACGAGCTCAATGTTAGTCTAACATTTAGGTATGCTACAAAGATACGTGTACGCTAACGGTAAGTGTAAGAATGAGTGAAAACGAAAAATAATGAAGAGTACATCTAGTCGAAATTAAGACCCGTTAGATCATATGTCCAATTTTTACAATTCTTACAGCTGGAAGTTTGGAGGATGATCATGTTCCTTCCAAATCAAATAATAATGTTTGTATTTCCTCTGTCAACATTAAAACACCAGTTTAAAAAATGTACTGAATTGTAATTCATGATTGTAATTGTGTTAAAATTGATTAACTACTTCCTAATTAGTTTTCAAGGAAAACCAGATAATAAGTCATCCTTTTCGAGGTGGTGTTAGTGCAATAATTGTTTGGATTTATTTGAAAAGCAACATTCCGTTGAATGTTATAGTTTCTATGTTGATTATGTCGTGTTAATGTAACATTGAACAAATGCACATGTTTTGTACAAATTACAAAATATAATAATATTCTTTATACAAGCCTTTGAGTATAGAAAATACATATAATATGTTCACGAAATTGTAAAAGATGCATCAAATGTATGTCTAGAAATCACCATTCAATAACTAATAAAGAATTTCAAAATCAGACAATTAGTAATGGTGAAGAAGCAAGACACATATTCTCCGATTTTCGATTAGATAAAGCAAAACTGGTGATCATTAAAAGAAGGTAGGTTTGCTCTCCCTGGCTTTGATATGAGAGCATCAATCACGTGATGATATGTTCTTTCCTATTTCCAGATGACTTTTAAAAATTCAAACGGAAGCAATAAATGTTTGTTTCTCTATTTCAATGAAGGTTAATGTACAATTGCATAAAAGGTATACGTTTTATGCTTTGGTTGAAAGCGTTTTAATTGATAAATTATATAGCAATTTGTTTTGCAACAACTATATACTTTAAAATGTTACAGTTGAATTGTATTCTTTTGTTGTAAGTTGGTAGTCATATTAATCAATACTGCATATGAAAAGCACTAAAAGTTGCTACTCTACCCGGCAAAAATGACATGCTTTAGAAACAAAATGGAAATATACACATGGGAATATTTACAATATATATCTTGATTGCAGCATGATAAAACAAGCTCTCAGCTGCCACCTTTACATTTAGGTCTAGACAATAGTTCAGTGATCGTAGAAATTGCAAACACAATGACTGAATAAGCATGCAAGTACAAGTAATTGAAAGTAATGAAATACTGACGAAGAACATGCACAATCCAATATGCTATGTTAGACAGTATCTCAATCAAATTCATAATATTCACAGCATTCGTGTAAATAAATATGAATCAATTGCAAGGACACACTGTAATCGTTTGATCAACTTCAAACATAAAAATCGCATTTACAATCGCTATTCTTTGGAATTCAGTTTTTGCAGATGTCAAGTTTTATTGCTTAAAACCACGATAGAAAAATTAACTTATAAATTGAGTCAGAAAATATCATAAACAACGATACAGCCAAATCGAAAACAATTACACCTTTCATAAATTATAGCGAATCTTTAATTTAATAAGAATTTTTAAAATCCTTTACATTCCTTTTCAACATATAAGCTATATAATGAATCATTTTGGGGATGATTCATTTACGTGTGATATCTACGTCGGAAGAATTATATTTCGCTTTACAGTTATATGAATGTACCGTAGCATGTTGGCGAAACTTTAAATATGCTATATGATTCCTACAAGTATTTAAATCAATTAGAAAAAATTATTGTACCATTTCTTCAGGAACAGGAAGACAATTTGGTAATAAACATTGAATTCCATCCTAGGATCAGAATTTTGCTTTAGACACGAAGCTCTGCTGGGTGTCTTACGCAAAATTCTGGTCCCCTGACGGTGCAGTTTTCCTGTTCAACACCGATGTATAATAATGGATTATTGTTCGCACATTCGTGAACAAAAGTTGAAGGTCAAAGTCAAAATGGCTTATAGTGAATACTGATACAACTTAAAACATTAAAACATTGAAAAATTTCTAACTTTAAGATAGAGCGTAAAAAGTTGTGTTCTCGCTGAACAAAAACCGAATAACGATATATAGTCATCGATTCAACCAAGATAATGAATTGATTTTTCGTTCATAAACAAATAATGAGAAGATGAATTTTGAAAATTACAATAACGGCTTTATCGACTTAAAAGCCTGCTGAATCTGTACCTGTAGCTAGGTCGATCAGAGCAAAACTTGGTGTTTGGAGGACATTAACGTCAACAGCTGCACGTTTTAGGATGTAAATATATTGTAATTATTGTTTATCTTGATTACTGTCAAAGAATGTTCAAATGATGATGGAACTCATGGAGGTTTTGCCAGTTTGGGTGCAATTTGATCGTAGTAGAAGTTCGTGTGATGAAAAAAACAGTTGTCACATGATGAATGATAAAGGTAAACCCCATTGTTGTTCTACGCAGGTAAATACATTTATACACACGTATGAATGTGAGAAATATTTATGCTGTTGGCTAAATAAACTGAACACATTAATGTGACACGTTGATCGTAAACTAGGTTACATTTAGTTTACGGCACACCATTTAAACTACTCAACTTAACATTTAATAAAATTTGTTTTAGAGTTCTTAAATATGAATCTAATGATGAAACGTGACGGTTATAAACACTGTTTAAAAGTTAAAGTGTTAGTCTCACAATACATAGGTGTACAATATGCTGTCCCACCCCATCCCAAAACTAAAGCTGTATGAAACATTACATATGTACTAAAATGTATACATCAAACAGGTTCAATTCATATATACACTGTGGAGTAGCAATCCCCCAAACAACCCCAGCAACTGTGTGGGGGGAGGGGGGCAAACAACTTTCTTTTATTGGGAGGGGCCCAATAATTTAGCTTTACGGAGGGGGGTAACTGTGCAGTTACAACACTAAAACGTAAATAAAATGCTGAGATAAAACCTAAGCTATTTGCATGTTTAAATAACAGAAGAAATCTACAAAAAATGAGCGAGATAAGGAAAAAATTAGATAAAAACAGTATACAAATATGTAAAGTACATGACTCTTGACACAATAGTAAGAGTTTATCAAAAACAATCAAAGGTGGTGTAGATAAATATGTGTGACCTCTACGGAGATTCAAACTACTTTGACAATCATATGTGTGAGTGTGTGTGTGTGCGTGTGCGTGTGTGTGTTGTCAGATTGTAGATCCCTTTTATGACATGTTGGAAGACTACTTCCTTCTGATAAGAGCATGTTTCTTTTATTAAACTTTCATGCTGCTGCAAGTCTTTATCGGTCGATCACTGTCTTACAGTGGTGCAACTTGGGTTAACTAATCCTCAGCAAACGCTCTGTTTACATAATCAACCGACTGTGTGGGACTGGCCCTCGCCACGTTAGGGACTAATTGTCCTTTCTTTTCACCTTTTTTTGCGACTTTTTTGTCCGATCGAAATGGTAATTTTGGAGCATCTTCCATCTTTGTGTAAGTATTGCCCCCATCTCTGACTAGAATGTCATATTCTAAATCCTGACTCTCCGATTTAACAGCCATTTTAGATGAAGTATTACTGCCTGTATTGACGAGGGTTTCATATTCTGAATTCTGAGTCAATACAACCGTTTCTTTATCCGGACGAAGATTGGCGTTTTCACTTTCATCAGTTCTGTTTTTAGTTTTCTCTCGTCCTAGGTCACTGTTATCAGTTATGGCCTTTCGGTTTTCTGGATAGATTCTTTGCAGATTCCCTTGAACGTTGTAATATACATCTGATTGTGCAGAAATGTGTCTCTCCTCAGAATTCGTATCTGCTCTTCCACTTGCTCCTAACTCAGTAGTGGAACGAGGGACGTCTTCATCATTCAGTGAGATGACACGCGATGCACCGCCTCCTTGTTTCGCAATTGTTCTGAAAAATAGTGCAGGCAAAACTTTAATTGTCAATATATGGTTCGATTTAGATTTAAGAACAAAGGAGCAAAATAATAGACAGTATGAGATAAGTAATTTCCATTGTCATATATGTCTCTCAATTTCTATTGTCATTTATGTCTCTCTATTTATCTACCGACCATTATAAATAGGTATATATATATATATATATATATATATAGAGAGAGAGAGAGAGAGAGAGAGAGAGAGAGAGAGAGAGAGAGAAAGAGAGTTAGATAGATAAAAATTCAGTTGCTTTGCATTTAAAGTTTGGATTAACGTTCATTATAGCTCTTCCATATTCATTACAAAAATCGGCAGGTCTTTCTTGTGGCAATTGATGCCCGAAAGGATATTATTCACTTCGACGGGAAAATTTTATGTAACCTTTCCTAAACAATCGTGAATAAATAATTCATGCTTTATGTTTATATGAGCACGATGCAATGGCAAAATAAGAAGAAAAATCTACAGCATTCCCTTGAAGAGGTAGCCATTTTCTGCTACCTTGACAGTGCAAAACCCTAAACTTTCGATGCATTGAATGCCTTTGGCATGAGGAACAAAGATCATGGAAGATATACGACAGTATGCTTCACCGTGAAAACGTCATAACGTCTGACGTTCTTTCAAATATATTACAGCGTGCAATATATATTATTTAGAGCGTGTCATTTATTTCCATCAAGAAGAGTACAAGATAATGTTAAGACGACTTCAGATGATGAAAATTCCATACCAGATGATATCAATAAACTTACCTTCTGCGATAACAACAGATCGTAAGAACAACCGCAACAATTAGCAGAACAAATCCAACTGAACCCCCAACGGCAATGGAAGTAACGGGCTGATCAGTTTTTGCCACTGTCTCGTCAAGTGGTGAAGTTACAGTTGTTGAAAGAACTACTGGAAACAATAACGGAGCATAATAACATTTTCCAAACTCTGTAAATCAGATCGACTTCCTTTTATTATGTATAGCCATAAAATTCAAACATTCGCTAATTCTTTATGCGCGGATAGTGTTATACGTTGACCTTAATGAGATTGTCTCGAAAATAAATGCTATTGCGGTAAAAAGTCCGTACTTCAAGGTCTTGCTTTTTTTATTAAACTGTATTTACGATCGTGAAGAAGAAGGACTGGGTCAGAAAGAATGTGTTAGAATGAATTTGAAGTCAACAGATGTTTAAAATCTATATCCAATATATCCGTAAGTAAATTTTTAAAACAACATTTGCAATAAAAAAACTATTATACTTTCTCGTTGACTTAGTCACTTCGTAAATACGACTGTGATGACAAGGAAGAATGGTAGATGCCATCATTTTTATCTCATTAGAAAATTATAATACAATGGCATATGTTCAAAGCTGATTGATCTTCCTTTCTGAGTTCTAATATGTCGTAAATAGTCCTGAACCAAATAAAAGCTATAAATACTAACATTTTGTGATACAATCGTGTTGATCCATGCAGGATTGTTGGTACAGATGACGTGAATCATAAGGAAATATTTACAAGAAGTTTATATTATGTTGGCGTTTCCATATCGGTATAAAAAATGGATGTTTTACATATCATGATTTACAGTTATTCTAATTCTTAAAGTAAAAAACGGGTAGTCACCATTAGAGCATGTTTTCCCGTCCTCACGCAGCGATACTCCATCTTCGCATGCACATGTTCTCCCATTCAATGTGGGTAGGCATAAAGTACTGCAATTTCCATTGCTATGTTGGCACAAGCTATTTCCTGGAAACAGAAATCCACATTTTAGATACATACGTTTTGAATAAAAATTCATTTTCTTCCATGAAACAAAAATCAATTTGAAAAAGATTAACCTACGTTCTACCTCATATTTAAGTAAATAACCTTTAAAAATGAGCAACTATTTATTGAGTCCATGAATGAAGAAATGTAAACAATGTACGAATTGCTGACAAACATGATTAAAATAATAAGTCTACTTTCTGCCATCGGCAAGAGAGAGGAATCTAGGGATGTCTGGCCAACACTCGTCTCATGTTATACATTGAAAGAAAAACTCACGTGGCTGAACGTCTGTAGCGTAGATAGCCAAAGCATCCAATCGACCTAGTTCGGGATTTTCGAACAAATTCTCAATCTGATTTGGCCGAGACAGCGCCAATTTTGCTATGTACCTAGAGTAGATAACATATTAGCGTACAATTACAAAAAGTTATATGAAGGTGATCATTAAAAACACTGAGGTGATTACCATTTTTAGGCAGTGACAAAAATTATATTGACCTAGGTTAGTAGAAAAATGACTCACATAATAATATTCGCAATAAACTCGTCTCTGCAGAAGAGTATCATAAAATGTAGAATTAAAAGATTAAAAAGGACTGTGAGGAAAATTACGGTCCAGAAATTCATGGATAAGTTATAGTCCGGGTGTAAGGGAATTCCCAATCAAAGTGAATTTTAGACTTCAAGCCAAAAAACATAGTCCGCAGTTGAGTTTCCGAATAAGATATGTATTACATCTTACAATCCATCCAATACAGTTTTACGTT
This sequence comes from Margaritifera margaritifera, assembly GCA_029931535.1. Taxonomy (NCBI): domain Eukaryota; kingdom Metazoa; phylum Mollusca; class Bivalvia; order Unionida; family Margaritiferidae; genus Margaritifera; species Margaritifera margaritifera. Next base: position 1,189,602 of record JAQPZY010001419.1, on the reverse strand, counting down.
TTGATGTAGGTAAACAAAACTGAATAATCATGAATTAGGTATTGATAGACGCTTGCTTTAAGAAACCCATCCGAATGCCTCTAAATTTAAAATGGGAGAGGGGATTGCAAAATTTAGAAAAATCATGATAGGGTTTATGTGAGGTGTATATTTTGTTTAAAACTTTGGTGACTTAAACTGAGAGTTATTTTTTAAAATGTAAGAGATTTCAGTGTTAGCAAGGGGATAATATTAGGGATAAATGACATGTTAGTGAGATGATAACTCAAAGGTAAAAGTGTCCTATTGGGACAAGTTAGAGAGTAAACACGCTGCATTATCCTTTAACTCGGTTTTAGATCCTGAAAATAAAGAGGTTCATCAGTGGCGTATACGTGTTAGATATGGATGCTCACTCAGTCAGTTTACATTTACAATTCAATGTATTTTACCATAAATGCGTGCATGTATATCGGTTTGATAATTTCCGTTTGATGTTAGATGGTTGTCATTTAAGTCATTGTCATCTGTTGCGTTAAACATGTTTAACAACAGTAAAAAATCTATTTAATTCAAGGTCTTTTGTTCATCAACGATGCAAATTATAAAATGAAATTGATGATGATGATGACTGGAAAACATTCCATTCCTCCATGATCCATGCGGAGTAATCGAACGTTAAAACATTATATGGTCATGTTCCAGTTTTGGTATGAGGTTATACAGGTACGACTATATTTGTTTACGTGTTTGCCTTTCAACGAGTAATGTTTTAGTCTCTCAATATGGAAGTTCAGAACACAATAAAACTATTTTTCTATGTCTTTTGGGCTCTTTTTGTTTTTGTTTGTTTGTTTGTTTTTGTTTTGTTACTTTACATGCTACATGATTTTATTTGTTTGTTAGTTATTTTAAAATATAACCAACAGGTATTAACTTCCCAAACCGATTACGTGTCAAAGAGATTGCACTTCAAGCTTTACCACGATTATTCCGTTCCTCCTGATGTAGGTACATTTCAATCTGTTGGATAGGTTTGTATTCAACATTGCTTGTTTAATTTTGGACGATGATAATATAGTATTAAATTTTCATGGTTGGGTAATTATCGAGGTGTACATTTTACCCAATCACTCACAAAGTAAATAAAGTCCGAAGGACTTTGTGTTAACTTTATGAGTGATTAGGAAAAATTCACACTTCGACCAATACCCACACATGATCATTTAATCTTTATAATTCCAATATTACTCCATTCTGTCGTAAAATCAGCGGATTCCATCAACAGAACATTTGATGTTCGGTTGAACATAGGTTTCTTTCTTTAGCTTTTCGTCGATGTGGAACTAATTGTATCAACGACCCTTGGCTAGCAAAGATGATTTAACCCCATTATAGAATCACAACAAAAGAGTTGATGAGAGTCACGATGATTTTTTTCTTCAGTAAATATACATTAGATGTTAATATTCATTGTCCTTAATTTGCACGCATTTTGATCTTTCAAAATAAATCGTATCCAATTTTAGTGAGATCCACTGCTCTTGCGTCATATGACCATGATGCTGAATAATTGAAACACACGGTTGAACCCACAATGCAGTAATATTATGAAGGTAGAGTTGCTCGTTTAGCCTTGTCATATGATTTGTTTGGCCACAGAGGTATTGGAGTGCAGGAAGTACTGTGCGATTACAGTGTTTGAACTTCTTAGCTGAGATTTTATCTGGGGTGCCATATTTTGATCTGAAGTCAAACGGGGATGGGGGCATTGTAGTGTAAGAAGTTAAGACAGACAAAACTTACCCAAAAGTGCACTAGAAACAGATTGGAAACTGAAAGAAGTACCCAGAATTTACTAATGTGTTTTCTTTTTAAATTTCAGAGCAGTATCACTTGACCGTTTGCAACCAATGATATGGCAGAAAACGCAGCCAATTCATAACAGTTGAAATTATTATATCTTGTATTATTAAGACATAGTCTTACTGTCTATTCCATGTTGTATAATAAAGGTTCCCGGTATTGTCGAGAACAATGTCCATCAGAAGGGCCTCAGAATCGACGAGTACCAACTTTCTGTCACTTCCATCTAAATTACAGGATGCAATTACGTTGGTGTGGCCGTCAGACCAGTACAGCCGACCAGCTACAATACATTAAATATTTATCTATTTTTATTGCCTGTTTTTTTAACAAATAATTGTACTGTACATATTCAACTAGATATATGAATTTAGTCATCGACAAGTTAGTGATGCCCGAGCCTACCAATCAAACGTCGCGTCCTTCTCCCTGAATTCGCTTTGCTAGTGAGATATGCAAGAATGAGAATATTGTCTATTCCAAACATATAGAACGGTAAACGATTTTTATATAACGCGTGTCTTCTCCAAAATACTGAGGCATCGGTCATTCTCAACATGCGGACGTAATTGTTAGAACTTTCGAAGTTGGTTTAAGACGCTTCAGTAGACAAAACTTTCTAAAGTTAACAATTTTATTCGATTATTGAATAGCGCAACTGGATTTTGATATTCATTTGATCCCTGTAGAAGGTAAGTAGTAGTTCAAGAAAGACGAAGTTACCTATATAATCTATTGCCAGACCATGTGGCAATGTGATACCACTGATCATGAATTTGGTGCTATTCTTTCCATCCATATTCGCCCTTCCAATGTGAGGGTCTAACCCAAGGTTTGTCCAGAACATTAGGCTGACAACAAACAAAATAAAAATGGGATAGATATAAAATGTTGCTCCCTTTCAAAATAAAATCCACACGATCAATGATTTAATATTCCCTTAAAAAAGAAATACGATAAAGTCGAATCTTCAAAAGCATAAATAATAAAGTATATTTCAAAAGGGTCGAGTTGGTACATCCTTCCAATTTTCTGAAGAAAAAAAAACCACACCAAATTCAATACGATAACTACAAAGCTGGACAAAATGGGGGACAAGGTTTGTTTTGTGCAATATATTTAAATTTTTAAGCAAGAAGAATAATTGGTAGTTGACAACGGCAAACTTTCCAGAAATTCTGCTGAACCAAAAATTGGCACAATCTTTACAATCACTGAGTCATTCAGGGTAATTTCTGCAAGTTATTATGAGTATGATCTGTATTATTATGTTATCATCTAAGATATTTTTCATTGATGTAAAAGGGTGAATTAATCAAAAACAAAAATGACTTGTAGAAAATCGTTTGCGAGAAATCGTACTTCTCATCGAAATTGAAATTCATTTATAGTTCAAAATAATCGAGCTCTCGTCTCGTCATGGGTTATAGTCATATATATATATATATATATATATATATATATATATATATATATATATATATATATATATATATATATATATATATATATATATACATTTCTCATTAAATATTCTTTTATGTAGCACCTACTTTTGCTACATTATTTTTGTGTCGATTGTTAGTTGATATTGTTAATCAAACTTTTTGCAAAGTGCTGATGCGAGGGGTTTTAATATCAAGTCAGTACATACAAGTTTAATATAAAGGCATTGCACCACATAAATTGCTGTAAGTAAAAGTGTTGCAGTAAGTAACTTCAACGGCTATAGTTCTTAATAATTTCTTTTTGCGAAACATATTCAAACTATTTCGCCATAAAATCTTCACATATAATGCTTGATATGTTTAAATAAAAAGAGAACATATTTTCGATGTAAAAAGTAAGTTTTAATATCTTAACGTAAGACACAATGACGTTCTTATGGCTTGACTGAAAACTTCTAAAACTTGACTGCTCGAGCTCTAATTTAAGACACTCAGATAATTGTCCCGTTTTCATGAAAAAATCAACCAGCCGATAAAAGTCGGTCAGTATGGCATTCATCAACCATTTAAATATTATGCTGTTAATTAACCGTATCCAACAGTTTGATACATTTGAGTCTGATACTGATGAAGGCTGACGGTTGCTCATAAAACGTGAGTCAATAAATGCTCTTTATACGTATACAAATGATGCAGTTATTGCATTAAAAGCTTCAAGGATATATCTGAGAAATTTATCGGCTACCACGGTGCAAAATATTGGTCACAATTATCTTAATTTAAATATTGCTGACACCTATCGGCTTGGAGGAGATAACTATGTAAGCACTGTCTACCGGAAAAGTCTATAGTATAGAATTATTCATTATCCAACGAAAACTCAGTTTGTTATGACTTTGGATAAAGCATGAACGTTAGTTGAAATCGTCCTATTCTTGGAATGTTGATGTGCAAATTACATGCAACGTATAATGAGTGTCGTAATAATAATGTCTTCAGAATCGTCATACGAATAGGTTCATTAAAACTATACATTTTTCTGCATACTGTGACGCATATCCATTAAAAGTCGTACAATATTTAAAATGCTCAATGTGGAACCACATTTTTGACTGTTTGAGATGAGTTGTTTTTGAGGATAACAGGCTAATGTATGTCAAAAAGTATCAACGAACGAGTCTTATGAAGAAAACAATTCCTTTCCTCATCTAAGTAATGCACACATCATTTGTGGACAATGCATATATATTGTTTAGATGCATCCGCATATGGTGTAGGCTAATAATTAGGAAGATATAAGTCCATGCCTACTGGAAAGGATAAACGTACAAACACTCGAACAATCAAACAAATAATAATACGAATACAGTAACATAAAAAATAATATATTCACTCCCAAATGCGCAAGGAAAGGGATGAACAGAACTGATAAGATTAATGATAGATTGATAGAATGCTGATACCATTTTGTATTACTTTTGAATGTATCCAATTAACACATCAGCCTTTATACAAGTAAACTACAATACTACGGCCAATAGAAAGCTGTGAGGTCAGCTTGTTAAATCGAAACAACCTACCCGTGTTACGGGTGTAGAACAATAGCTCTTGGACTGTCAAGATCTGTGACAAGTCTTCTGTGGAGACCATCAACAGAAAGGACAGCAATATATCCGCCTTGAGGATTTTTGGTTCTATTCGTGCTAACGGCTGTATAGTAGATGTTGCTTGTTGTAAAGTCGATGGCAAAACCGACTGGATATGCACCATACCTGTCTGAAGGAAACAAGATATGATCATTTAACAAGTCAAGCAATAGATCTGCTACCTGTATTGTGGTTTTCATTATCATTTTAGATGCGGGTGATAGGTTTCTGTGTCATCCTGTCAGAACTTTATAAATCAAAGATAAATACTTTTGTTGATATGAAGATCCCAAATCGATTTAATTCCATGTGCCATCCATGTGTTTCTAATGAAAAAGTAAACCATCTTATGATGTATTTTTATAATAGGGAGTAGTGCCGTCTAATAACGTTTTAAAACCATACAAACGCAGACCTGAAAAAAGGATTTAGTGACCACTTTAGTACCATTTATTTAACAGGGTGGTTAGCCTTGTTGTGCAATTTATGGAATCAGTGGTTTCGGACATTTTCCAAGGATGCTTCCACAGTTTCTTGTTTGAAAGTCCCTATTTCTGTTTGAATTTTGTTATATGTAAGCTCTAATTTCGATTTGCATTTGTTTAAACGAAATACCTACCTCCTGTTGAGAAAATAAACGCTTCCTTAGACCCATTGATACACACGGAGAAAATCTGTTGCTCTGTTGACAATCCATAGACTACCTGTTTTCTTGTGTAATCGTAAGCTATGCCTGTTGGGTCTGTCATTTTCTTGATGTCCACGGCCTGTACATCATTCGTATCCAAGGAGAGTTGATATATCCTGTCATTAGTCCAATCCGACACTAACAGAAAGTTACTGTACACCGGTGCTGTATATGTATAAAGACATTTGTATAACATGATAAACTCTAACATTACTGCCTGTTTAATCTATCTCATCTCAACCCGGGATGGAAAGTAAGGAGAAAAGTAGATAGCTAATAAGAGAAATAAGTATTATGTAAGTGAGGAAGGAAAAGATTATGCAAAACATTCACAGTTAAGTAAGAAAGTAACATGTATATATGTATGTATGCATTCATGTATAATTCTATGTGTGAATCCATCTGTCTATTTATGTGCTGATCTTTATAGTAGCAACGAAGCAAGGATGTATGTAAACATATTTTCTGAAGTCAAATGTAATTATCCACCTTTTTCAAAAGAAGAATCTATAAAAGGTCATACTAACATGAAAAGCAAGTATTTCCATTCGAAATGTCCGACTGAAAACCAAACTGACACCGACAGACTCTGTTAAACAGGTCGGAAGCAAGACATATCTGTTCACATCCTCCATTCTGCTCATCACAAGGTCCTGGAGAGCAAAATTATTTTTTCCATTTAGCATAAAAAGCGAACGTTATAAGGTGTTATAAACAAGAGGTGTTTAAATAAATAAACTCCAACAAAGACTCATGTGACCCAAATATGTCCTAAAACCATAGCCGAAAATAAAATAATCGAGCCCAAACTTCTGGATGCTGTACTATGCATGCATAGTTATTATTATGACATGTATGTATGCAATTTGCACTTTACGGTGTGTTTCAAAATCGTTTCATTTTACAGTTTTGAATAGTTTTTCATACGTAGTTTTACATACAATTTTGTCTCCAGAAATAGAGTAACTATATGCACTTAGCTTTATAAGCTACCTTTCCTGCTTGGTTGAAGTCTATCATCAAAGACTTTCAAATCCGTTATTTTACCCATACTCTGAAACTGACTGGGGTTTTCCTCATGTAAGCGAAGACCTTCGATTACAAAGGATCTTATTGTAGACCGCAAATCGAATGGCGACCAGTAGTACAGCAGCAAGAATCCCTGAAATAATCCATCGCTAATAGTCAGTACAAGAAAAATCAAAAGTATGTTGGTTTGCATCATGATCTTACAAAAACTAAACTAGACTGTAACAAATCAGCTGTCTAAACATAATTGTACCAAAATATAAGTTGCTTTTAACAATTTCGCGGAAAATCGATAACATGGATAACCAGTGGCAGGATACCCTCGGCGTCAAGAATTTCTCAGATAAATACAATTTATTATGTATAAGATATATATATATTATAGTAGTGTATAAGGTTGAAATTTCCACGATATAAATAGAATAACGCAAAACCATGTTTTTCTCTTTCTGCCATGTCTCTCCTTGGTGCCATTGAGAATTACATAAAAATAGCACAGACAGATACGTAGATGAACATAGCAATTTCAAATACGACACAGTTACGAGTCATCCTACAAATCAGAGTTAAGATTTTTAAACTCCAAATATGCATGCAACGGACGGATTATAAGCATACACTTCACAAGAAACCGTGTATAATTGTATGATGTGACGCATACAGTATTGCAACAGCGATAACTATACTTTTGATTAAACCTGTATAACAAATTTTAGAATTGTCAGCACTAAGTGCATCTATGTTTCCCCGTGCGTTTTATCAATTTTTCCCCTTTCCCTTTCATTTAAATTGACACGTTGAGCATGTCTTAAAATATCTGCAACATTCGGAGCGTACGGAGAGTCTGCTTAGAGAAGCTTTTTGTCAAGAAACAAAACTGTTTTTACGCTAATTTGTCGCCGAATACAGATAACGGCTCGAATATTATCAATCGACTAATCGACAGGTGTGCACATCGATAGATATAGTACTCACTAAGAGATATAAGAATAGCAACAAAATGAAATCAGAAAGACCGAAGGCAGAAAAGTTTGTTGAGAATGTTTTTGATGTGAGAGTAAAAGAAATAAAATCATACCGAATAAATAAACTATTTAGAATTTGCAATTATTTTTTTATTTTGATACTGATTTCGAGCTCTAAGTTTGCGACATGCAACACAAATTGCATCATTGTGTGAGCGAAAGAGTCCAACCTTTGATCAGACATAATTATAGCATTCACTGAATTATTAAATGATGCTAAAACTTATGAAAAGTTTCTTCTTATTGCCTTAAACATTTTCACCTGCAATATTCTATTCTACGTCGATAAACTTGCACATTGTTCGATGGCTGTGTCGGCATTGTGCTACTGAATAATGAATGTATATTAAATACATACTCTGTATACAAAGACTGATTCAGTGATGGCAGGTACCGTGGAAACCCTCTTTATGTCTGAACCATCCAACTTACAACTTCGTATGTATATATCATCAAGAAAATACAGTCTGGAAGTAAAATCAGTATGATGTCGCTTAACAACATTAAATGCATATTTATCAACTAATGAAACTTGTCATCATGAAATTTAGCATTAAAGTGCATAACCCTGAATCTGACATTATTTTTTACAGAACAATACTTTCCAAATACTTTAAAAGATTGGTTATATAAGTTACAAAGGAGCTGAAGGTAATATGCTTGTTTCGGTGTATACATACTTGTTAGTGTAGTGAATACAAATATCGTTTTTTATCTTTCCTTGAGACGTCTTATTGTTTATAAAATTTAAAGCAAATAATTTTGCATCGCTGTATACCATTAGCCATTTGCAAATAATCTGCATTTCATTTTTAGTTTTAATGGTGCTCTGATAGAGCTATAGACCCACAGATTCATCTAGGCTTTTCGTTTTTTAAAGTAAATGGAGGCGAACGTCACTTGTTTCACTGTAATTTTCAACATGTGCAAGTATTCATACTCTGTAAACTTTAGATACAAATATTTGGTCAATGTACCTTTGATTGCTTGCGTCAAAGCTAATCTCCGCAGGCCAAAATCCAGAACTAAATTCTACAACAACCTTTCTCTCACTGCCATCCAATCTGGAAGACTCTATCCGGTGAAAGTAGGATCCAGACACCCAAAGCATCAGCCTAAAATGGTGATTCGATAGCTATATATGCATTAAAGCTTTAGATCCATAAACTGGATCATAGCCTCTCTGGTTACGATTGACATAAACACTCCTAAAGGTTCGCATCGGTTAAAGAAAATATTTAAAAGAATTTACGATTTGAGACCATCCTTACCCGTTGTAACGGGATGTAAATAAAGTTTTGAATTATCGTTGATCTATAATCCAAGTCTGGTGATTTAAACTCTTTAACTTTGAAAATTAGTCATTTTGTTATCTCTGGTCACAGCACGGGGAATTAATTCAGCACATTTGATTGATGTCAAATAAGACGTTTTGTAATACATTTGTTACAATAAGATCTAGAGAATTATTAATACGTGGTAGGAAAGGTAGTGATATGCATGAATTAGTGTTAGAAGCATACCCAGTCAATGAATCACTGTGTATAGTTAGCAAATTAGCTTAACATGTTGAAAAAAAAAATTTTGCTCTTTGAGACCTGCACTCAGCTTATCTTAGTTTCACTAAACTTTAAAAATGCATTTCCAATGACGCTCTTTCCAGCTGGATTAAGGCAGTGTTTATGTAAATTAATGATTAAAAATATATATATTTAAACCACAAAGTATGAGATCAGCGGGATGCGACAAGATTCTGTTTTCAAACAAATTATATAAACAGTCAGTTACTCTGTATCGATAAATTGTCATGCAGTTATGGGAAGTGTATCCGCTACACCACATACATATCAGTAAGTTTAAATTACACCGTTTAGAAAACATGTTATCTGACTACCCGACTTTCCCTCTGTGAAAATGCCTCGGCAAAACTCTATCCCTCACATGAGCTCCATTACAATACTGACTGGAGTGAAATTGCATATTGAAAAGAGATTGATGCATCAGTTGAAGTTTGACTGCAATTCTACAAAGGCATGATATTCAAGGGTAATGTCCCCTCCCTCTTCTGCTTAATGGACCCACATGCAAATTATTCATGAGTGTTTCATGCCAGTTAGTTGGTTTGCAATGGGTTTGCTTTCGGAAGTGTTAGCTAACTTTGTTATTTCTTAAAAATAACATAAAAATTGTATTATGTAACCAGTCTTCCGACCTATCTTATTTAATCTCCGTTGCTAAATCTTTGAAATGGAATTGATCCCGCGATGAGTCATTTTTTAGGTCAAGATTAGCTTAGAACCAAAATGGAAAGCAAATGCACAGTATCAGTAATTAATTATAAATTAGTTATTTGGACGGTTATGTGATCGTTTAGGCATTTACAGATTTATGAAAGCTCATCGAAGCTATGGTAAGTCCTCTCTAATTATGTAATTTCATTTGATCTGTACGTGCACAAAAGATTTCAAAGTTGAAACATAAAAACTAGACACATAATAGCATATGACAACCTTAAGTAAAATGTGTACCTAATTTGTATAATTAGATTTATTCTTCAAGTAGAATCATGACTCTTTTCATAAGTACTTATCCAAATCGTCCAATAGATTCATGTTGTATCAATAATTGTCAGCACAGGCACAAAAAGAACCTTGTAATATAGTTTGTTTACACCAACACTGAATAACTCACTCTCAATGACAAATTAAAAAATGGAATAAAAAAGTTGATAAAGCACTTAAGCGGGACATATACTCAACCCACGCAACACTGGTGAAACATCTTCTCTTTAAAATACATAATAAGTATGTGTTGCCATAGAAAACCCAACACTGGTGAAACATCTTCTCTTTAAAATACAAAATAAGTATGTGTTGCCATAGAAAACATCAGCAGGTATCTGTTTGTGGATGATCTTTTGAGCAAGGTAAATGTATCAAGGACTGTTCAGCCATTGCATACCAGGTGTCAAACATTTTTGTTGTTGAAAATTCCACTTAGACTTCAGAGTCACGCATGACAACCCAGCTAGAGCAAGTAATGAGCTCAGCAAGAGAGAGAGAGAGAGAGAGAGAGAGAGAGAGCGAACGCCACAACTATCCCAGAAAGAGTTGTGGTAACAAGACATAAGAACCAAATACACCGTAGAAAGAAGGTCAAATAATTAGGTGGGTGACTGAGTCAAGTTCTAAAATACTCAAGATAATTTTACTGCTGGTACCAACTCAGTTTCACTTTCAAACCTGGAAAAATATTGCATCTGATATAAGAATTCGAAATAGTGCTAATTTCTGTGAAATGTAATTTGATATATTACCAGTACAACACAATTTGCCGGGCTGAGCAAATGTTAATGATACAGAACAATATTGAATACATATGGAGCAAGAATACAATTATTACCGAAATAAAGATGCTGAATTTCTTTCTAACATAATAATCACAGAAGAATATGGTTGTATCCTATTTGTATTCAGTCTGAAACGGTTTAATAAATGTGCAGAAAATCATGACTTTAAATTGATTCATTGAGGTCTGTTTATCTGATGATGAGACGAACATGCGTTTTTGCATCTGCCAATTTCAAACTTATCTAATACGCATTTCCTGACACAAAGGTAGTGATATTATCTGTTTATAATATCATTCAATTAGTGTGACTGTCGAGTTAACTTGGTCGCACAGTAAAGTTGAGCCTATACTTTAATGGTTCGAAGTACATTACCACAAACCGTAAGAAACACTTAACTATACATATGAAAATGAAACCTATTCGATTGCCAGTGTATGTCAGTTTTGTTTCTTACTATTCAGATGACAAAAGGACAATTTATACTTTGACTATGTCAATTTATATATATTGCCGAATAATAAAATATTAACAACGAATCTTCCATTGTCTCCCTCCCCCCCCCGTACCTTTCTAAAGCCAAAGTAAAGAGATGTTTAGGTGAGTCCAGTTCACGTAGAATTGTTGAACTGACAGACATATTCCTGGATATAACTGCAATTTTACCAGTATCCTCCTCACTCCAGTACACATTTTGACCAATCCAGTCAAAACTAAGACCTGCGAACACAAATTAAATAATTTTAAAATGTATATCCAAATATTCTTGTATAGTTTCATTAACACAGAGTGACAGCATCGTATAATTTTCAATATCACAATGATTCACTATGAAACACCATGCTAATGCAAGCATTGTTAAGGAAAGGAAGCCCTTTACGACTTTCTCAGATGAAATTGTCGTATAAGCTTATTTATTTAGGTATCTATTCGCTCCGTAAAGACACACTTTTCTGTCATTGGTCATGCTGTCAACAATGACATCGCTGATTATAATTAAAACACTAGTGTTTATAGAATTGCGTTATATCTATTTTGGAACAAAATACGATCGCACTTTTTCTTGACAGAGCACAACCCATCGAACTTTGAATATGATCACGTTAACAAACGTCGTTCAGATTGAACAAAATCACAGATCACGAAACAAAGCTCATTATGTTAATATCTGGATATATGGTATATGTGGGTGAGTTGGTAGATATTCCTAATTCTTAGATTTAACTTAATGTAGAAAACATACAGTATGTATACGGATGTAAAATAACATGTATCGTGGTTAATTACAATTATATCACTGATGAAATCGACAGTGCATCCGTTCGGTAACTTAATTATATAGATGATTACCACTTATTTTTCCCGAAACGGCGAAGAGACGATTCACTGAAGATTGGTCCAAAGATGTATAATACAATCCTGAACTGTTAGCGACGATGACTTCTCTCCGAGAGTTGTCTATCTCAAAGTGTGTGACACCAGTTGTACGGAAAAAGCAGTTGGAGTTGACATTTAACAAGGTAATTGACTGAATATCCGCAATGCATATGGAAGTTGAGTTGCTGATAACCAGTCCGCGTTGGAATCTTCTGGTATCTTCTATCAACAAATATTTAATGATTATTATCAGTTATCCTCAGAACAAATAATATCAGCTTTGTGAAAAACAACATGCACACTTAATCATTGTTGCCAAATCTGTCCTATACACAAGTTACACGTATTTGTCTATGCGTTGAATATATTTATATCGATGAGTTGGTTTTGTCTCAAGATTACATCAATTATAATCGCTCGGTACATCAGTATTATCTATTACTGAAACTGGTTGAAACGCTGCCTGCTTCGATGTACGGGCAAGCTATGCGTTTCTCCTAAACTCGATATGCATTGATCGTTCTTGTGTGAAGCGTACTTGTCTGAATAGAAAATAACACACACACACACACACACAAATGCACACATATATGCATATATACATACATACACCACAATGATATATCGTGTTTGCCTGTTCTTGTACACGAAAATAAGTAAATTAAATATAAATGAATGACAGTATATCTGGCACAATAATTTGTAGTATGACTTATATCTGGATGCTTAACGTATATTTCGTCTTTGTTTTGTGATTAGTACATCATGTTCCTTTTTTGTCTCCTTCGGTAAGAACCAAGTTTCTTCTCGGTGATATGAAATTACGATGACATCATGCATATGAAGTATTTTACAGTTGTGGATGAATGCCAAAAATAACGAGATCTTTATTAAAAGAACACAATTGTACACGTTTATCAGTTCTTCAGTTGTGTTTCTATATAATTAAATCTTCGTGTTTATGTGTTCATCAATACAGTTCACATGCAAAATACATGCTTATCATACTGATTTACCTGAACAGTTTCTCCCATTGGAGTTCAGTACAAATCCCTCTTTACAGATGCAAACAGTACCATCTTTTCGACTAATACAAATATGGCTACATTGCAATTTACCACAATCATCTAAAAAATAATAAATAAATAAATGTTTATGAAACAAATATTAGAATACTGACTTTGGCTTGAAAACCAAAAATTACATATAGTCAATGGTACGCCTTCGTTGACAAAGCCTACATCGCAAATAACCATTGTAACACCTACAAATTTTCAGCTTGAAATATAAAAAGCATGACCAGTCCTTTTACTCAAATAAACCTGCTGCAAGCTATTTTCTTTTCGTCAAAATCCGAACGAGGATTGGTACCAGTTTCAAAGTTATAGCCTACATCTGAAAAGTTAAAGTGAAATATATATTGGTTGACTCTACTCTAGAATATTATCTAACATTATTTACCATATGAATTTTTCATCCGGCATTTAAAAGAAAATACAAATGCTCACACCCCACATCAAAACTTGACTTTCCCAATACTTCATTATGGCTTATTCTAGAATACACGTGATCTCACTACTTTTCACAATGATGGCAACCTGTCCATACCAAACACTTAAGAAACTTCTTTTGCAACCTTATTTCACTGATTTTAAGAAACATAAGTTAATTATCTGTAAAGCAATTTTAAAAGTAAAAGTTATTTAAAACGTACTATAAAACTATTACCAGGGGACGGTGAAATCTGAAAAATCATACTTTCTGTAAGTACATATTGTTCCCTTTTGATTGTTCAAGCCCCTGTTGTCAGTATTTGAATGCCTACATTTATGCATTACTATAATTTTCAACTCTAACTTCTATGATCCATGTAAGCATGTATTTAAGCTATGGCAAAAGACATGGTAAGAAACAAATTTTCAGTTTATCATTTCAAAGAAGTGAAAAAGTAAATTCATACTTTTGCACATATCTCTCATATTTTGAATTTGTTGATCAAAATACCCAATTTGCAACTTAATTATATACAACTGAAGTTAATCCGTAGAGAATTCCGTGAAAAACTGGCCTTTGCTTCTTTATATGATAGTTGGTTTGTTTTGTTTTTGTTTCTTAGGGATTTGTGTGTGTGTGTGTGTGTGTGTGTGTGTATGTGTGTGTGTGTGTTAGAAGGAAGTATATTCAGACTGGATTCCCTAAGCACTGGTTTCAAAATATTTGTTTAACTATGATTTTAAAAATACATTTAGTACAAAACACTCGTTTTAGAATCAGTGACAGCAATAATGTAAGCATTCGAAGAGTTTTGGAAACAGTCTTATCTTGTGCGTTCTTTCATTATGAAAGCAGTATTAGGAGTGCCTCGGTGAAGAATATATCTTCTTTCGATTTACAAATGTATGTGTATATGCATACCTGTGCTCTTCATCGGCTGGGTCTCTTCGTGATACACTGCGATTCCATACGGGATGAGATTAGTGGCCGGCAATATCATATTAATTCTTTCATTGTTCGTGTCTATTATGATTGCTTCTTTGCTTCCTCTGGCAGAGACGTAAACATAGTCCTATGTAAATAAAGATTTAAACCAGTATACAACACATTTGACGGATGATATAACTTTAAAAGCTTTAATCACCGTCAGTCATAATCAAAGTATAGAAACCGAGCTCGTTTGCATTTAGAAGTAAGGATGTTCGATATTTATTTTTCTAAAGCTTACAAAGACCTTTTCAAGTAAATACTATTTTCCTATTATAGCAATTTGAATCAAATAAAGAACACTTTGCTGAAATATTTATAACATATTACTTTATGTAATCATACCTGACAAACTATGAAGATATTATATCACATTAGACCAAAGTGTCTTCTTTAATTGTGACAATCTGAATTTCAGGTTTCAAAACGTAGTTTTGTAGATGAATTCAACACTTACTTTATTTCTGATGAACATAAAAAATATTTGGTCATATATCATTATTTGGTAAATTTAATAGGTGAGAGTAAATTACATTATACAATGATCAAGTATCAGGAGTTGGAGCTTTTGTTAATGTGTTGAATAAATGGCGCAAATTTAAAATTAGTTTCTCTAGAATTAAACCAGAGAGTGCCAACAACTTTGGGAAAAGGTAGTTTACGGAAACAGAGACATTTAATGTTGATTTTTTTACAACTAAATATCGTAGTGTTAAGCAGTTCCAAATTTATGTATGTAACTGTCACATTTTCCTTAGTATTCTCTTAGAATTTGAATAACTTATATTTGTACTTTTTGTATAACTTAGCATTAATGGGTTTCGTTGTATTTAAAGTTACAAATCACACGTGCTTTGCGTTTCTAATATGATTTCTTCCGTTTATATGTTTTCACCACATTAAAGTCGCCTTCCAACAGGAATACAAATTCTGATCATCAAACCATGCAAATTTAGCTGTTACGATATCTTCCAGGCACACGACAGTGTTCAAATATAAAGGCCATTCAAAATTATTGTTTTCGTCCCGGAAACGTTCCTCTACTTGCGGAACGTGATCAGACGAATATAACTTTAATGCACCTGAAAGGAGGTGTGTACAAGAAAACGATATGATGACAGAGATGAAATAATTTTTGTCGTTTTGTATTATATTTAGTTACCTGAATAGAACAAATGAAATATCAATATATCGTTGAAATATTTCACAATATTAAAAAGGCAGCAGTTGGCTCGTTGTAAAGGAAAACAATTATATAATCACTAAATATTTTTACATACCTTTCCGGTAGATGGTGATGAATATAATGCTTTATGTGTTTGCTAAGTATATCTTCCAAATTCTACTGTCATATCGATTTTAGTCCCTACAAAATATAATTTTTTGTAAGACCAGAATTTTTTTTCTCACGACGTGAAATAATTGTGACTAGGTGTAAACTAGTAGTGCACCAGTAATTCACCAAGTTTGTACTGTTTTCTGTAACAGTGGTATCGATTAAACTTGTTCTTTAATGTACCTATGGCAATGCACTCGTAGCTTAAATGTGGTGCTTACGAAGTGCACTTTTGTAAGGTTTAGTTCAAGCGCGCCAGTATATATACACTTTACCCGAAATATTTTGATGTCAAACAACACAGAGTGCACAATTCGTCTGACAACTTTCCTTCCACTTCCGTCGTACTCAGCATACTCGACAGTGTCCCTTGATTCGTCTATCCAGAATATTTTCTCCTTACGGAAATCAGCAGCCATACTGATGGGCGTAATAAGTCCAGAAGAGAGTAAGACTCTCCGATCTTCACCAGACAAACTTGACCTCTCAATTGTAACCGTCAGACCAATATCAGTCCAGAACAAATACCTGTTAGTTTTTATAAATGTAGACTCCATTTACTGATGTTGTATTTTTTTTATTACCAGCAAATACATCAAGGAAAGACAAAACAATAATATGCATTGATAAAAGGGGTTACCGTTGAACAAGAAATTAGATTATTGTCTTATTCTGACTCACTATTTGAACTCCTCCAGTATAGACAGTCCTATTCATTCGGTCACCTGAACATCTTATCCATTCTATATTGACTGATCATCCTTAACAAAAGGCGAAATTAGACATCTTATAATTGCCACTGCAGATTGAAAAAAGGACTTACCATAGATGAACTTTACAAATTCCAAAACGGCGCACTCTAATTCTGATTTTCGTGCATGTCTTTCAATGGTTGCAATGTCAAACATTCCATACGTGCCAATATTTACAGTTCTCTGTTACCGAGAAATATAATTCACATAGTCATGAATAAGAGCTTCTAAGGAGTGTCGTGCCATAACAGTTTCTCGTGCGTTAACTGTTGCAAAATTAGTATATGCCAAGGTTCTATACTAGTCGCACTTATGTCATTTTTGACGATAGTCTGTGCAGCTAAAATCTTTGTGAGATAAAATAATAATAATAATAATAATAATAATAATAATAATAATAATAATAATAATAATAATAATAATAATAATAATAATAATAAGTGAAGCTGTGCACTCACCCTTGCAATGGATCAAGCGTTATTCCATGTGGTTTATGGATATTATCGTGGACTAGAATTCTGTACATAGCTGAATTGTAGTTATTTGTGCCCATGACTCCTATCCAACCGTACATAGTGTCAGTCCAGTACAGGCTTTTGCTCAACCAATCGTAAGCAATCCGTGTATAGATACTTCTGGGACCTCTGAAGTATGTTGTCCGTGTCTTTGTGTTTTCTTTAGAATGATTTTTCTCCATGTATATCGTTCCATTATAATATTCATGAGCAAAAAGTATGTCCGATTTTAAATCTGCACATACGCTCGTGTATAAGGTGTCTATATTATAAATACTGAAACGTGTATACGGTAGCCCACTGTCCATCATCGGGAATTGGTAGTACGTATTCTTTGATGGGAATGAGGAGTTTTGATCCGCCGTGTAGGTCACTAGCAGTTCTGAAGGACTTCCTAATATATATTGCAATTAAAATTATAATCTCCGTTTACATCATGACATTCTGATACACTTGACTATAATGATAATAATTTTGAACCCTGATTAAATACACTTTCACGTAAGCTTTGAACTTCATTGTAAGTATTATATAACATTATGACGTTCTCCAACTTATTGACAACCTGACAAATTGCAAAAAAAAAGATAATATTTTTTTCTTAAATGTGTGAACCTTATACAAAAAGTAGTTCTAACATCTATTGTCTGTATATTTCCGCATGCAGCTTTGCCCACTGTGTTTGTCCTTGAGCTGACATTAGTCTGGGCGGGCAGGATAATACTAGTTAAAGTAGTTTTTTTCAGTGATGGCCATGTTTTGTTCCTCTATATATTGATTGAGTTTAGCTGATTCACTTGCGTATAAATCTTATCAGGGGAGCCCAATATGACAGTTAAGTTTTCAATCAGCTGCGTGACGTATTTTTGTAAAATCTTCTTTTATTCATGTATGTTCGACCGATCATGTTGAACGTATTTCGTCGATTAATTCAAATATGTCACTAAATTGTCCATGTGTGAATTGAATCTAACGCTTGCAAATGGCTCTTTTGTGTAGATAGTAATTTTTTTTCAAGTGGCAGTCATATTTTATCTGTACTGATTTGTATGTACATTACCCCATGATAATTAAGTATACAAATTGTATATCGCAACGCAGATGCTATTTGTAACACGGTTAATTTTGTACAGGGCATTGTGTGAATTGTGCGGCATTATTCAAAGAAAACAAAATCTTATTTACACATATTACATGTATAGATATCGTTACGGAATTATGTATCATCTTTAAATTATAAAATAGTTTTCATTTGGGTTTATAACCATTGTATTATAATTCCTTAATTCAGTAGCCTACGCTATAGTAAAGATTATGTACGTCAACAATGAGTCATTGTTTATGTCCCGGGAAAATTAATAATTGTGTCGGTCAAATTAACACAACAATGGTAAATCACGTGATTGGCGCGAGCTGTCATGACCTGTATCAGCATCTTGTTGATTTGAAATTACGGTATTGTTACTGTAGTGCGAAAGTTTTTTTACTCTGACATGCGCGACCTAGTTTCTGATTGGTTCAGTAAAAGCTGTTTACTGGAGAATGGAATTGTTTTAGAACGTAGTTTTGGAGTTAAGGGTTATTCTCTCTTACACAGTACGAGGCTATATAATAAGATTTTAATCACTGATTGAGCTTTCTTATACCTTTATTCCAGGTCATAAGGTTGTTGAGGAAGACTGTTTATTGTTTGTAAAATGAGCTGGTGGAAAATCTATTCTTTACGTAGTACAATTTGGATTTAAGTACTATTGTTCAAAGAACTTAACAATATTCTACATTCACAGGAGTTGACCTGGAATTAACATTTGGATTTAAAACTGTGTTTCTTGTGGTACATAAGCACATTAGTGTATTCATTCGGATAACCTTTGGACATTTCCGGATTATCAAAATTCAATAGTACAGTTAGGATTATTTAGGAATTTCTAAACTATAAGTTAGTTTTAATTCTTTCACTTTCTTTGTTTGAAATATTTTATATTTTAGGATATTAAATTTATATTTTAGAATTTGTGATAGCTTGTTTGAGTCGTTCATTCTTTTGTTACATTCAACCTCTAGTCGTAACAATATCATGCAGTATAATAGCATTTTCAGTTGACTGATCAAGCTGGCTAATTAACTGATTAGGTCGACATTGGTTATAATGACATACGACGATCAGTGACGATTGCCCGTCGTGATCTAGGTCCGAGACCTACATATTGAATTCGGGAACCATGGTGTAAATTGTTTCCGTTTTCTCCTTAGATGACGATTCTCCTTGTTTAATAGCCTTGGTGATTCTCTTGGATGTGACCACTAGCGAATGCTACCTTGATTTGATTAAATGGGACTTTGTCGTCCCTTGTTTAATAGCCTTGGTGATTCTCTTGGATGTGACTACCAGCAAATGCTACCTTGATTTGATTAAATGGGACTTTGTCGCCGTCGGGTGTGTTCGTTTATTATTGAGTAATACCTATTGCTTGATAGAAACATTTGATAGTTTCCTATCGTAGGAAAATTATTCATACAAAGCCATTTTTGATGAATTATGGCGTTATGATCATTTTACTATTGAGTAAAACATGCTATCACTAGATGAAGAGATGCTTTTTTTCTCTTGCATATCAGGAATGAAAGAGTAATTTTTATTTCAATTGTTTGAAAATGAAAGATGCGGCAGTAGAATTGAGTTTAACTATATATTCTAGGACGGTGTCAGAGAACAGTGATGAATTTCTTTTGTACATGAATTTTGTCTGGTTGAAACGAGGTACTAAATGATATGCAGCTCAGAAAATTAGCTCTAGAAGAAAGTGAAAAAGTGATTCGAAATATATTAATATATTATTTTATCAGAAAAGCTGTAACACATGGGAAAAATGTTGCATTATCATATACTTTAAAAAGAGATGGTAGCATTTCAAATTTTCATGTACTGAAAATTTGTTTCAAGTTCGAATCACATGTTCACTATATCTTTACTTTAATACAGTTAAACAGTACACTATCAAGAATTCCTTCTTTCACATAATGTTATATATATATATATATATATATATATATATATATATATATTCATGCATGCATCAATGTATATATGCATGCATGTATCGTCGATTCGGATTGAGAGTAATGACGGTTGCCTTTGTCAAGCCTGACACTGTCAGCTAAATGCGACCACACACCTCTTGAGCATGGCACATGTCGGAGATAGTTGGATTCTCAGTGACCACGACTGATCATAATAAATAATACGCACCTATGTTATTAATCCCTGAAGGGTCTATAAGAAAGTACATGAAAATTGGGTGTCGCTTCTAAACATGCAAACATTATGTCGGCTTCTTAGTGCGCTTTGACTGAAATGAGAAGGAAGAATACACATGTTGCCTATATAATATGGGCCTACTCTCAATGTACTTTAATTATTACAGCTAGTTTTTTTTAATTGATTAGAGCCCATATGGAAACTGAGGTTACTAAAGATGATGTTTTCCGTCGACGCAGCAAAGATAAATGTTAAGCTCATCGTTAAATGGTAGTATGCATATATAAATGTACGTGTATGTATGTATATATATCAAATTGCCTTGAAGGTTTTTTTCTTCTTTTTTTGTTTGTTATAAAGTAAACATACCACAACGCACCCCAGCATCTTCAGAATGGACACAATTGTGAGTCAGCCATCCGTTGTGTCGGCAGTTGTATAGAGAGCTTTCATTTCCGAGACATCCAACATCATCCAGAAAAATGTTCAGATTCACATTAAAACCATATTTAGCACAGCAAAATGCAGTTGCTTCAATGGTGCTGAATATAGAAAATTAGAGTATATTGTCAGTAAATCAAACAAGTGCAGAAGCTACTGCAATGTTTGCTATATCTCATTTGCGGCCATAATGAAAATAATACCCGCATCATTTACATTAAAGTGAAAGGCCTTGATAACGAAAAGGTACCTGTTAGTTTAGGTTGAATTTGGAACAAGAACTTTTGAGAAGTTGAAACTTGATTTTATTTTTTTTCAATCATTAACCTTGGCATGAAAAATGATGAACGATCGACAATCTATACCGAATGCTAAACCAAAACATTTATCCAGATGAGGTAAGATGTGATGCAAAACGTTGAAGATCGGATGGTAAGAATTGATATAATGTATGTATTTAATTTTTAGAGGTTTACCAAGCTTCTGGTTCAGGTATTATGGCGAAATGTTTCATTTTTATATGATGGAAAAAGGACCACTTGATTAAATTCTAATACGAGAATTGTGTTCCAGATTTTAAAGGCTTATAAACCAAACAGTGAAGAAGATGAACAGTAACACAAGCAAGTGAGTATGTCTTTATCCTGGATTATATGTTATGAAAACCATATGTTAAAATTCCTAATATTGATTTGTTCCAAATTGCCACATCTTGAATAATGAACTGCAGTTTTTAAACAGTTGTAATAGGTAGAAGTTTTCTGTATTTTTTCTCACCTGAATCCCAACATTCTACAGACAACCCCAGCATCATAATCATCCCATCCATCATCACATACAGTGCCCCATGAGTTGTTATAATAAACCTCCACCCTTCCTTCAATATTGTATCGGCCATCTACCAATCGAATCTGTGAAAGTCCGGTCTCTGACAGAAAAAAAAATCAATTTCGTTTAAATCTTTCGACTATACGTAAAATGTAAGCTATAACAATAAGCCATGGACGCACTTTCTGACACAGAGCTATCACACAATACTTTGCAGTGTTGGTATATGTAAATGTGCCAAATGAAACTAAATTAAGCAAATGTCTCCAAAGACAAACACCAGAAGAGATAATAAAATATTAGGTTTTACCATCTAGTGCACATGGAGGAAAAGCAGTATATAGATTTCTGCACCCTAGAAGACTATATACAGAAAGATATAACCTAATAAAAGAAATTTGTAGTTTAGTTATTCATATTAAAATTGTGCATTCATGATGATTAGATAGAAAATATGTAAGTTAGCAACTAAGAACAATATTGACATGGATAAGTTATTTTACCGGTAGCAACACTTATTGGCGCTATAGGAATTATAGCAGCTTTTATAGCATTATAATCAGTAATTTAGTTAAAGGAACTACTGAAAATGTTATATCACCATGTGTTCCATCCCGTAGTCCATCTGCACTAAACGGATTTGTTGATAAAGTTAATGCCGGATGATTTCGAGTTATAGCGATCAAGCTTAGAGAACTTGCTAGCAAAGCATTGTTATCATTACCTTCAATTTTTGGAAGCATAATCAGTTGACTGTTTAAATCAGCTGCAAATGTTATTGTATTGTTTTCAGATGATGTTAAAATGTTTTGTGGACACTTATTGGATTTTCATTTGCTATGTTTATATTTTTAATTACCAATACATGTTAAAAAAAATTAAAAGATCTTAATATAAACAATAATACTTGTTCCTGTACCCAATACATCCAAATAAATAAATAAATAACTGCGTGTAACGATCTAATGATGTTGTTTCTTTAATGTCAACATATGATTTTAAATCTTTTTATAATCCTAAATCATGAACAGAGATTCGCTTATCATGAGTTTGTTTATCTACATAATGCTTAGTCACCGTATCTATTGTCGTTTGTCTTTGTGTTGAATCATCTTTGTCAGATTTTGGAATTTGGTTAATTGTTTTTGAATAAATATCATTTGTACCTAACGTGATATTATATGTTGTCGTTTTTAAATTATTGGTGCAAGTTTCTAATTATCCCCCAATAAACATTATGTTTCAATGAATCATTTGAAATATATTTCCACCAACAACATATTTCAATCTGTTGTGACCCACCTGAATATAATTCTGACACATTTCCAAAAACTTTTCATTACTGTTATGTTCTTTCATTCTTGTTATATGATTTTATACTAATTTTAAGACAAGATTCCCTAATAATTTCTGGTGAGTGTGGAATTGATAATATATTTGATTAATGAGTACCCAATGTTCCCAATACATGCAATTTCATACTTTGATCTAATTGTTATTTTTCGTCTTCTGTCAATCCACTTCTGTCTGCTATAAAAATATTTCTAACTATTGTTGCTTTATATTTTGCTTATCATAGTATTAAAAATAATCATAAGTCTGGTTATCCCCAGTAGCCACTTTTTAAAATCACCTTAGCGATGATTTTGTACATTATCATTAAATTCTGGCAATTTTTTCAAGTAAGTTTTTTCATATGCAAGAAGGGTATTAAAAAGTTCTTAATATTAGTGCGCTGTACGACTAAGTTCTTTATTAATGAACGTTACATCAGTGCTTCCTCTTAAATTACTCCCCGTGCACTTCTACACCTTTTTCGGTCTGATTATCCAATCAGTAAATGCCATTTTGTATTCACCTGTTGGTGTGTTGTTTGAACACTGGAAAACTGCACTTTCAAGCGCATGGCGGTTTTCGAATCCTCTGCCCTCAGCGAACCTCTGATAACGAGATTTACTTGGAACTAAATCAAGGCTGTATAGAGGATGTGGTAAAGTGTGGATGTTTAGCTCCTTCAAGAAGTCTGTAACGTCGGCGATTGTATGCGCCGGTTCTTTGTCATTGAGTAGATAGATACCACGGGTACCGGTGCAAGAACGGGTGGTTGGAGGGTATTCCACAACTTTTGGTAACCACTGGAGGCATAAAAAAAGTCCAGTGACACAAGCAGAGTCAGGCAGTACCTGGGCGACCAAACCTATTGCATCGAAAATTAATGCGTATAAAACTATCTTGACAGTCCGACTACGTCAAGCGATTTGTGGTCTATTATCGCTTTCTCCGAGCTAAACATTATTATTTTCTCTTAAATCGAGTTCAAAAAAGTAAATCCATGTTTCATCACCTTTGACAATCTCATTCAAACATCTCTGGTCACTCTTTTCAGATTTGGCGAGTAGGTGTTCGGCGATTTCAACACAACTATACTTTTTATCAGAAGTGAACAAATGCGTGATTCATCCTGAAAAAAACATTTTGAGCTTCAAAAGAATCTTCAATACATTAGAAATAGCTGTATCTTTATCAGCTGCTCTTTTTCACACCAGCCACATCCCGCTCACCAATCGCGGACAAAGGTCTTCCAGGACGAGGGCCATCTTCCATGGCTTCGCGCCCATCTTTAAAACGATGAAACAATCTCAAAATTGCTGGTAATGACAGAGAGATGCATCCGCAAACTTTATCCAAGTCAGCCTTGGATTTTAGAGTGTGCGTTTAGCAGAGTAGCAGAAATGATTCGCTTCTCAGACATTTTGACGTCACTGTCATTTACCTATGTTTTGTCACACACATAAATCTGCAGGTGTCTGACGTGTTGCACGTGCAGCTACAGATAATTTGTATTGAACGTTATTTTTCCATCGACCGGCATCACATTTATTGACAGGTTCAAAGAAACCAAAAAGTGATAACAAAATATTCAGAACTTGTTAATATTTCAACACCCCTCTAAATTGCTGTTTCGTCGTTTTTGTTTTTTTTTAAGACACCTGTCCTGGTACAGAAACCTCTGCTGCTTACAATATTGTTTTTAACTTATTATTATTATTATTATATAAATATATATATATATATATATATATATATATATATATATATATATATATATATATATATATATATATTATTTTCATCCATATGCCAAAACGATATTCCACATCCCGCTGTTGATAGCCATATGGCCCAGTTAATTTGATTCTTTCAATAGTTCATGTGAGATTTTGTCCATATATCTAAACCATGAATCATCACTACCAAGGTACAACACATATTTATATATAACATTTTAAGTTGTATTGTAAAAGAAAAACAACTTATCTTCTGTATAATATATATGTTCTTCTGAAAGCAAAACATCTATTCTTAACCTACTTTTTGATTATCCCCTTTTTGTTGAACCTATGTTACCATTTATTGGTGTCCCAAAGTATATAGCTGGACAAGTATATTTTTCACTATTGGAATTAAATTATTAAGGTAGTCATCATCAGTGTTAGCTTCAAAATAATCATTATCGAATGTTTATTTTGTATTTCAAGTAGGTGTGCATGAGCCATCGCTTCGTATTAAGTGTAATGACGGTTGCGTTTGTCAAACGTGACATTGACAACTCCAAGTGACCCTCGCACCTGTTTCACATGGCACATTTCAGAAAGAATGCGAGTCTCAGTGTTCAAGACTTGTCACAATATGTTATACGCACCTATGCTATAAATTCCAGAATAGATATATATATATATTGGTTGTCGCTTCTAAACCTCCACTACATGGAACATATTGACTGATTCATAGTGAGATTTGACTGAAATGAAGAGGAACAGAACACATGTTGTCCATGTAATAAAAGGCGTCTCTCAATGGTCTTTAATTGCCATAGCTAGTTTTGTACGCAGACAATAGCCTATAAGCAAACTGCCGCAAATGTATGGGAAGATGGTGCATTCCATCGGCACAGAGGAGACAAACGTTAGGCTCATTCCTAAACTATAGTAAGCATACATGTATGTATATATGCATGCATGCATGCACGTATGTATGCACGTATGTATCTATGTATGTATGTATGTATGTATGTATGTATGTATGTATGTATGTATGTATGTATGTATGTATGTATGTATGTATGTATGTATGTATGTATGTATGAATGCATGTATGTATGTATGTATGTATGTATGTATGTATGCACGCATGCATGCATGCATGCATGTATGTATGTATGTATGTATGTATGTATGTATGTATGTATGTATGTATGTATGTATGTATGTATGTCAAATTGCCTTCAAAGTTATTTATTTTTTTCCAAAGTAAACATACCACAATGCACGCCAGCATCTTCAAAATGGCCACAGTTGTGAGTTAGCCATCCGTTGTGTCGGCAGTTGTATAGAGAGCTTTCATTTCCTAGACATCCAACATCATCCAGGAAAATTTTCAGATTCTCATTGAAACCATATTTAGCACAGCAAAATGCACTTGCTCCTCTGGTGCTGTATATTGAAAATATTACAATTGGAAACAATATGTTGATAAGATATTGTAAGTAAAACAGACACAAGCAGAAGTTACTGCAATTTTCGCTATGTCTCAGTAACTGTAATTTTGGTCGGAATATCCGCATCAGTTACATTAAATTAATAGACCTTGATAATATACATTTTTCCTCTTAAATTAGACTGAGATTGGAACAAAATGATTGAGAATCAAAATGTACACATTTTGACTATCGTTAAACGCTGCGTGATACGTGATGAACAATCTTCGATAAGCCATACTTAAAAAGTAGAGTATTAGGCACAATGAGTTAATGTTCGATGCAATGCTAAAGATCTGAGGGTATGAATTGATAAAATATATATATTTAATTTTGAGGTTTACCAAACTTCTGTTTCAAGTATTACGGTGAAATGGTTCATTCTTAAATTAGAAAAGACGATATATGTTTGAATTCCGATACGAGACCTTTTTACAAATGTTAAGTGCTTGAAAAATTAGAGAAAATAACTCAAAGTTAGAAGAAGATGGACAATAGAACAAGCAGTTGATTAAGTCTGTAACGTGAATTATAATCCCCGACAGTCACAGGTAAACTTTTTTAATATTTCTGTTCAGATCACGACATCTTTGATATACTATTTTAATGCTATAACTTGAATAGCCGTTCTGGAAAAATGATAATGGGTAGAAGATTTCCTGTATTACTTCTCACCTATATCCCAACATTCTGCAGACAACCTCGGCATCATAATCATCCCATCCATCATCACACACAGTACCCCATGAGCCATTATAGTTAACTTCCACCCTTCCTTCCATGTAGTTTGAACCATCTACCAGTCTAATCTGTGACAAGTTTCCTTAAAGAGAAAACACAAGAAACAATTACACACAATATGTAGATTATTTACCTGACCATGAGATACAAAATAAATGTTAATTTTGTAAGCATCAACATTTTCTTTTTTGTTTATTTGAAAGCGAATAACCTGTTGTACATTATCTAGTTGAAGTCTTCACCATGCAATTTTTTATTGTGTATACTTCTCAACTCAATCTAGATGCAATGAATTCCAGTGTAAACAATTTTAACATTTACGTTACTAATTTCTGTATGCTTATGTTGCTTATCAAATAAATAATTAGTGGCTTCTGCCAACTCTTGCATCGGTTGGAAACCCTTGGAATAAATTATGTCTGACAGGCCTTATAGAGATGTTTTATATTTCTGAGTTTTAATACTTTTCAGGATCAATTTCCCCACTCTTTTTTAAAAGCATCAAATCACAATTCATCCTAGGAGAATTAAGTGTGATTATTAGCTAAAGTTGTATTGGCTGCTATGTACATGATTTTCTCAGTGATGGAGTCATGGAAGAAAGCGATTCCATTGCTGTATTTGTCCTTGTCCGATTGTACAGTTGATTCAGAGATAATCGTATTGTACTGCAAACAAACATGTTCTATTTTGTAGTATTAATTTCTTCCTTCTATAACGTTAGCCACTTTTACAAAGGAAGAGCACATATATACAGTAGACAATGATCTGTTTGCATTTTGAGGTCATGCGGTATTCAAAACTTTCTTTCATACGTACCGAACTGTACAGCTTTGTGCATCACCGGCCCTTGATCTCAACTTTCTCAGTTTTATTTGTTATACATCGTTTTATCATGTTTGTTCTAACTGATACAACTTTGTATGTCGTGAAAATCTAGCAGTTATTTAACTTGAAAAAATTATTGCTTCCGTGATGTGTTCACAACCATTCTACCCATAGTGTTTACCACTACATTGTTAGCATTATCTTTCACTTTCTTATACGACACAAATAAACTACCAGGTACAATGAATTATATTTTGAGTTAGCTTTGTTGTTGCTATGTGCAATGTATATTTGGATTTAATGCTACCTGGGCTATATGTGATACAAATTGTGTTTGAATGAGCTATTTAACTCGATGCGGTATTTCTACCTGCTTATTCGAAGCTATGTATTTACCTTGCGTGGCCACTTATTGTACTATAAAACATAAAACTAACACCCATCACAAATGCAACGAATATGTACTCTTTTTTACATGGTTATCAGGAGGATGGCAGAAATCATACAGTTTTGGCTGTCGCGGTGTTTCAAATTTTACATTATTTTTTGTGTGAGTAAAACTCGTATTGAGAAAAAGCACTGTCCAGGTTGTTAATATAGTAAGTCGCAAAGTAACTCACGTATTCAAGCATATTTCATCTGTTTTCATTAAACTATTATGATTTTCTCTGGTATTATTCTATTATGTTGTCGGTTTTAATCTTTCTGTATCAGTTCTATCTGCATCAGGTAAACTGAAGAGAAGGTTACCTCCTGTAAACTTAAGACAGTTAGCTATTGCTCATCCAATCACAAGTACTGGCGTGGCCATTTTTTTTATAACTTATGATAGCAAAGCATCACTGTAGCAGAAATAATGTTTGTGTCGCATGTATGAGTAACACATTTTGATAATAATGCCATTTTTTGTTTTAGCTCATCGGAAGAATCCAGCATTTCGTTTAAATTCATTATTAAAACATTGTTCTCTAATATGTTTGTGTTTCTTTCATACTGTACAGTATATCAACATAATCTCGTTTGATCTTGGATGAGTAAGCAACACGTTGGTAGTCTACTTCTAACCTAATATAAAAACCAATACTTTTTCTAGATTTTATTTTATATCTTCAATATTCACGATGATAAAAATGGTGCAAATCTGATTGCTTTATTTGAATTACATCTTGCTGTGAAGCATATATTGTGTGTAACCTGTTTTCAGCAATAGGTTGTGGAGCATAGTTACATCCACAACTGTTAACTATTCACTAATGTAACAACTCCTTCTCACTTTGTCCATGATCAGTTAGTTCAATGCAAATTATAGCTCCTACACTAAATTTTATATCAGTACCATCCGGATAGCAAGAGTTCTGTCTTGGTACAATTAAAAAATCCTAAACCAATATATAGTCAGGGTTTGGCTTGGTTTTGTCATCAAACTGTTTTCTATTTTTTTTAATTCATCCACTCCAGCTCCCAATGCAACATCCTTTTTGCCCATTTCGTGTTCAATTTAGTTTTTAAATGTCTCTATGATTTCATTTATTTTGGTGTGAACTGCATTAATGCTAGCACTTAATGCGATACTATTATATTCTACTTCAGTTTTTAATACATCTTCATCTATTTTAAACTTTGTTCCAAATTATTTAAATCTCTCTCCTACGTTTCATCTTTTGTGTTTAATTTGTCAATACTTCCTTACATCACACGGATACATTTATCTGGTTTGCTATCAAATTACTCTTATGTATCTGTTTTAGGTACAATGTGTAATTTGTTAAAATTAGTGACTATATATTTCGCACTTTTGATCATATCGCTCAAATCTGTAAAAGATTAGTCGTAAGAGATAATAATAATATTTTGGTTGCTTATTTAATGCATTGCCGATAAACTATATAAAGTTTACGGAAGAGGAGGGAACAAGCTTAAAGTAAAGCAACGGGCATTTAAAAAGATAGGTGATGTCTATATTAACATGTATGGATCTATTTACACTAGTTGTAGACAAGTGCGTCAAGAACATTATGGTCTAATGGATGCAGAATTTTTTTAAAGTTGGCGATATTAAGCAATTTCTCCACCAGTCTACGAGATTTAACCATGAAATTATTTTTTTCCCCTTTTTTTTTTTTTTTTTTTTTTCCTCAAAATGTTAAAGTTGATGAGAGAGGGAATGCAGAAAGGCATAAGCAAAAACCCATCATAGAGACCATAAAAACAAAACAAAAGCTATTTTGGAACAGAATATTAAATTTGAGGAAGATTAGAGATATATTTGGTACCAAAAAATGAAACAGATAATAGAAATTATAAAATGTTGATTTGTTGTGTATACAAATCTATATTTGGAGAATTTGTTGAGATTCTAACAGACGAGAATACATTATAGTTTGCAACTGGCAGAGTCAAAAGATTTTTGTTACGGGTTAAAAACGGCCCCGGTCCAATTTGTGTAAAATAAATTGATAAAGGAAATACAGTATATTTTTTACAGAGACAGCTTACTAACCAGCATTTAGAGCATTTTATACTGGATGGTAGTGGAAATGTTTACGAAGAAGACCTGTTCCAGAAATTGCTGGAATTTAAAAACTTAAAAGGCGGACACCAAGAATTAATATAATATATAACGAGTTATTGGAAAGAAATATATCCAATGGTGGAAGAAGCCCGGATGATGCAAGATAATATATCTATGCGTGAGATAAGGAGTCGTGTATGAGGAAAAGGGTGGAAGATTCAACAAAAGGTAACGAATACAGAGTGGAAGCAATACAATAAGTTGAAAACAGGAGCAAAAACGTATAATGTTGGATTAAAGAGACTAAAAGACTATTCTAACATTTTGTTAGAAGTCGTGAGGGACAGAGTAAAGCCAGATTTAAGCTTACAGTTTCTAATTCGCGTGGACAAGGAAAGGACCACGCTAACAAAACAAAAATGCAAGCAATTTTTTCGGCATGTCCAAAAAAGGTTTACGTCCCGAAAAAAAAGAAAAATAGCGGGACGAAGAAGATAAATTCGCGCTCGAAGATCCAGAATCATGATTCATAAGTGTGCAACAGTACAACCTAAGACTTAAAGGGGTATAGTCGGATTTTAGCTAACTAAGCAATTTATTGTTTTCTCTGAGAATTCTTTGTTGCAGATATTACGTCCCTAAATTTAGTAATCCCTCGAAAAAGCATTGGAAAAAAAATATTCTACCATTTGGAATAAATATTATCTTCCAGGAGTTCCTACATTATTTTTGCATCATGTTTTATATATTTAGGCAATTATTTTATCCACTTATTTACAAGTAATTTATTTTTTATTTTCGAAGGGCCATTATTAATGCATACTTTTTAGAGCATTTGGGGACAATTATTTTTGTTTTTCTTAACTTTTTCTGGTTTTGTAATTTCTGGGTGTTTTACCTAAAGGTTGCTTTAATTCTTTTTTCTTTTCGATTCGTACACGGTATACAAGAAGAAAATTAGTGAAATTTCGCTATTTTATCAATCCATGGCATTTGGTTAAATTTTTCGATATTTGTTTATTTATCTTTCTTTTAGGCTTTTAGGATCAGTAGTTAGACAAACGTTTTTAAGATTCTTATATTGTTGTTCAATTTTGCTTTACAAAGTAAGTTCAACAGTACATTTCAGTTCTTGTATTTCTACATTTTTGTTTTCATTTTCCACATAAGGCAAACTTCCAGCCGAATCAGACAAATATATAAAAATGAATTCCTGGAGGAAATAAAATTGAATAATTCTTTTGGGTGCCTTCATTCCATATGTTTGTGTGAGTTAAAATTATCACTTGCATACTAGTTAGGTAGGCAGAATTAGAGTCGAATTATCTTGCATTTGGTTTTAAACTACCTGAAAGTTAAATTTAAATATATTTGCAAGTTAATTCCGAGTAATTTTAAAATCAATCTGCAAATATTAAGACAATGTGCTGTATGGTGCCTAATAATACAATTTTTATATCCAATTTATTAAGGTCTGGAAAGCTCAAAGCATTGAAGCTCGCATGAGAGGAGCGCGAGGATCTTTGCATAATTCACAGTTAAAATTGGTGGTAGGATAAGGTATTAGGCAACCTCTTGTCTTGATATTTCCAAGTTAATTGTAACACGTCGCCCCTAGATAAGAAATTCACATTTCTGAGCAGTGATCGGAGAGGGGGGGGGGGGGGTTTGCTGGAATATTTTTGAATCCAGCCCGCCGCCCCACAATGTGTTTCCCCTAGGTTTTTTAGACAAAATGTGTGGCCCGTGATACGACCCCAATGTATACTATTTTCTCATATACAAGCGGTTGCACAGACATTGTTTTATCAATGAAATAAGATTTCTTAGGTTAATGTAAAAGTGTATCGTTCCACATTGACAGTTTTAGCATCGGATATTTGAATATTTATCTGTAAATGCTCTCAGTAGAAGGTGAATCACTTCCACACGTCATAAATGCTGCGTATACATGGCTAAAATGACTCAGCAGACACTGCATAAGTAGTAACACATACGCTAGGGATTCTGGACTACAGCCTGAAAGAAAAACAATAAATGAATGCTAACATTCTTAAGGTGGAGCGCTCGAGATTTTATCGTCATCATATTGTGGCGGGGCAGGTTTTTCATGAAAACGCCGGTATTCTACTGTGAGTCTCCAGCCCGTTTTTTATGAAGAAGTTCGTATCTCCTCAGGACTGCACTGGATGAGAGTGTGTTTGCCTCTTTATCGCTCGTCACAGCGGGGTATGCGTTTCGGACTCCTGAGTGAATTTCAGCTTTTCATCTAATGGATTTTTCGACCTCATTTAAAACAAGCTGGAACTCTTTGGCGGAGATGTGTCCATCTTTTAAGACTCAAAAGGTGTGGTCTTCGATACTATTTAGTCTGGCCCCTGCCAGTCCACAGGCTGATGTGGCTGCATCGATTCCCACAATAATGAGGGCGGCAATAATGACTCCCATATCCAGTCTGGCTGTAATAAGGGCGGTGTCAACACCATCGATGACACTGACACACCGTTGGTACTTTTAGTATACAGCAACCATAGCCTTTCGCGTGATGGTGTCTGCGCTCGCTGACTGCTGGAGTCTGTAGCCTCCATCTTTGGTTAGCTCTGGATAAATGCTTAATTTTGGAGTTTCAGTGGTAGAATCTAACTGCTTCATTTTTGACATCTTATGGAAGGATCTAAATCGATACTCGGTTAACATCTGGAGGTATTCTAATTCGGGAAATCTGATTTTCGGAATTAGCAATAGCAGCTTTACATCATGACGCCTTTATCTTGCATTTGTTTAGCCACAAGGGTGAAAGTTATAGTTTCTTTAACATTAAAATTAATTGTGTGTGAGAAATGAACGTTTTGATCCCCGCGGATAAACACCCATTCATAATGAAGTTTAACATAAATTGGCCAGTGGGATTAGAATCTCCACTAGTGGTGCATCTACTTGTCAGGATAACAGTGTAGAGACCTGTTACGATTATAGTTTGTATCCGTGATGAATATATCGCTGTCCCCTTCCATTTCAGTGATGATCGCTGTCAATGAACGTTCGAGCCTAGAAAATTCACCGAATTGCTTGTGCAGACCATACATGGGGTTATGCCTGCGAATAAACCTCGACACATTGGCGGTCTCTAGGGTGTCGACATATAACATTTTAGCATAGGGTTGCAACTGCGGTTGGGCAAGACTTTCTGTTTGCACGCCGCGGCTTCTCCCTGGCCCATAAATGTTCACTGCTCTGGGAAATCCGTCAGTGACACGGATCTTTAACTCGTTAATTGTTTCACCTTGCAGCCGCTTAAACTCAGGGCGGAAATATTGGACGGTCGTGGCACAGCCAGACTCGGAACAGACTGTAGGAAAATTCCAAATAGTATGGAGGGAGCGGCATCAACAGCTTTGTTTGTCGTAGAAAGCTGGTCCAGGTTGATAAAGATAGTCTTTTGCAAGGTGAAGTCAAATGACCTTTCTTCTACATAACGGCCTGCACTGATAAAAAAACTTATCATCTAGTTCCATGAGATACTGCAACCAAGGCTAATCTGCACCTCCTAATTAACCGAGACCACAATTGATATCATCCCATTGGCCTTGGAAACCTCGAGTGAAACATCTGAAAGACCTCCGCTTATCTGCCTTGCACGCATATCAACACTGTAGAGCCTCTGTTCTAGAACCGCATTCTTTTCTGCAAGATTGGCCAAGGGACCAGCGAGGCTCTTCAGGTGGTCCACAACTTAAAACCTTTTTCGGGACGGGTGATGGGGTTAGGGTCGGCCCAGGCTCGCTGTCGACACCATCGGTAACTGCCAGCACTATTGTTCTTATAATGATTTGCAGTGCTTTTAGTATGCTGGCGATAATGATAACCTGTATCTGAAAGAGAGTCCATATGCGCTTGTTCAGATTCGTGTTTTCAATCAGCACGTGGTTGATGGTATCGCAGATTCTGGCGAGCTGCCACCGCAGAACCTCGTGATGAATGTTAATAACTAGCAGTCGTTCAGAGTAGTGGTCCATGAGGTCTTTCAATTCCTTCTGTAGTTCATCGCGCCGATCATGATTCGTTTCCACTTGTAGCTTCCTCTTCACTTCTTGGACGCCATCGGTCAGCAAACAGAGCTTCAACAAATTGTCCTCTGCAAGGGCTTGTTACGTCCAACTATCTTTCACAGGGACAGCTGCATGAATTCGTCTCTTTCCTCATTGGGAAGATTAGCAAGGTGCTGGTGAAGATTATCTATGAATTCGTCGTTGGTCGTACCATCGGCTTCCATTTTGCGGATTAGCGTCCACCATCTGTTACACGGGTGGCATGATTGCGCTAAGTCGGCGACGTATGTTTTAATCGTGATTTCTGCGATAAACTTTCCGATTTTTTTTTCATAGGTAAGACGAAGCTAGAGTCTCTCCCCTCCCAAATCGAGCCATTTGTATTCTAAGTTTACTTTTCGTGCGTACATATCTCACGCACTGTGATCATCGCCTTAGTCTCCAGCGGCTACCTCATCTTGTCTACGTGCGCCTGAATTTCATAGCCTCCAGGCCTTGACGGGAGCGTCCTGGTTTGCGTTATCATCTCACAATTGTCTGCGGCTTGTATGAAGTCAGTCTGTTCATAATCCTCTTCATGTTGTTTCAGCGACCAAAGTCGCCCATTTTAATGTCATGCCCTCCTTCTGCCATCGTTACGCTATATTAAAGACAGAGTCCCTGATCATTTTTTTTTCGCTAGGTTATTTTGACACGTAACAAACATGGCTCTTTTTCTTATGTAGACAACTAAACCAAAACAGGAGAGTCCCTATACACGCTGGACGTCAAGGCACAACGCCACTTGGTGGTCAGCCTTCATAATTCCTCCACCATTGAACACAAAGAGGAGCTGACTTTGCATTGACACCCGCAACATCATACTGCCAGGCCCGACCCGTTTGACTTTCCATATCGACGCAAACTCTGTCGATACCAACGCAACGATTGTGATTAACACCGGCAGGGTAATCGTCAACAAGGTGGTAACTAAATAGATGGGAGCCTGGACCTCAGTTCGATGACGCCGACGTCTGTGACTATTAAAATGACCGCGAGATGGTACTCCGCAAGAGGAAGTATGCTGCGTACCCGAACATTGCCTCAGCAATCGCTTTTCCTATTTGAGTAGGAGACGGAGTCATATGCCATTCTACCAGGCATAGCTAACGGGCAGTCTGATATTTTAACTGATCTATGATAACTTCTCTTAGGTGGTAAAGACCACTGGCGACGCCAGTTCCAAATACGCTGTCACCGATGGCTCAGTTAAGTAAGAGATGTTGACAAACTCCGAATTGTCGCGCATGGTGCGACAAAAGCACGAATGACGCAATACCATCTTCTATGCCAGAGCTCTCTGGTGCTTGACAAGAGCCAATGTACACGGAACATCAGTCTCAACGTACCAGCCCGTTCACTGAAGGGCCTGTCGGTTATCTACGAGGACCCAGCGTGTCCACGTGTGAGATTTTACAATTCTAAGAATAAAAAGGCCAAGATCATGCTCTAAGAGAGTAAACCGAACAAGCTGTTTAGTAATGGGATAGAACTCTATCAGTTATTTTGCGAGATCCGCAAAAATGTCGCCTCCGGATGCTTCTACAAGGCCGCGGTTAGTATGACTGCTAAAGACCTCCATCTTGCTGTCGTCTCCCTGTCGCTGTATCTGACCGCGGCAACGATGTTGTAACCAATGCCCTGCTGTTGAGCGCATTAAAACGTCGTACAACGGGACGATGTCTTGCCGGCTAAAATAAATTATGGGATCTGTTCACTTCAACTTCTACTAGATGGGGCCACCCTTTTGTACTTGTGTGGGTTGGAGCTAGGAAAGGACTGGAAAGCTGGGCAGTTTTGCATTTGCATATAGGCCCGGGCCACATCAACGTGGATACTCTTTGCGCCGTCGGGGATAGTTCGAAACTGCCCACGTCGGGGCATGCTCCTGTACTAAGAGAATCAAGTAAAGCGATATTAACTATAGTGAGAAATGGCGGCGCGGTGCATAACCTCATTGCTAAGCTTTTTGATCCATTACAAGACGTTGTTGTAGCGTTCACAGTCCAAGCCTTGAGGGTCGTCTGGCTGGTCTTCCACTGTATCTCTATGCTGGGACCGACGGAGCCGAGCTGAGGTTTTTCCTACCTGGACTGTAAAGCCATACACAACACCACTGCGACATATAAGGGCTCCAGACTCAACGTTTTGTTCGTGTAAGTCACAAATCAGGTTCTCTGGCTCTTAGCCAGTGGTACAAACGCGTTATATTTGTCCATTTTTAGAGGCACCTGGAGGATGTCAGCGTTCGAGTCAACCGGAATAACAGTTTCGTCCTTATGCGTGGGATGTGGCCACGTGTCAGAGTTTTCATATGAGTCCTTCATGGACGGCGGTTCAATCTGCATGATCTGGTTGGCATACAGCTGCTTGAAGTATTTGATGTCTTTGTTTACCACCCATACGTAAGAGTTGTGCACGAGAATGGCAAAGACTGTTTTGAGGTTTGTTTTCTACTGTTCTGGCTCGAAGCGGAGGACGACGTTAGATGTCAATCGCAGCTCTGGGAGGGCACCATCTTCTTAACCAAACCTCCATCTCACCGCAGCACATTTCCCAGTGGACGTCTTCAGCAATGAGAGGTTCAGTAGGGAAAGCGAGTTTCCACAAACCTTCATATGCCAGGTATGGGTTGGCCGTCAATCGGCGATTTTCTAAGGGTGCCTTGTACATCCCGAGAAAGGCGCTGAACAAACATTGGCCCGGGAAAACACTAGCAGATCACGACCGGCTGGTTATTTCCCTCCTCAGTAAGCGGCATTTCTCCCAGTCGAGTGGTTGCTTTTTCCGGTCGATCATTTTGATGACAATAGCTCGGCTTGAGACTATCTTGGTTCTAAGACCAGTCCAGCTCGCCCAACGCGGCAAACAACTGGGTGACAATCTCGGTATCTCTGTGGACAGCGCTTAGCGTCCCGCTGAGTAAAGGCCAGACCGCCTCTGAGAAAAGCATGCGTCCAAAGCCTAACATTTTTGTTCCCAAGTCTAATCCCACGCACTAACGTGTAGATGGCGTTGCTCGGTGCTGGGGTTGCCTACCACGCTAGTGCCACAGTACTAAAGTGGGCATCTGTTTGTTAGTTGTTGTTTTTTGGGGTTTTTTACAAAAGCCAGGGCAGTGACTAGAAACCCCTGGTGGACTTTTTTGCGTGGTGCCCAGATCGACTTTGGTATTTCAAAAGGCCAAAGCCACAAATGGAGGACGCTGGTGAACATTGCACGCAGTTCCATCGTTAGCTTTGCGTGACGTAGGCTCTCAAATGCTTGACTGCCGATTGATGATGTTCGATGCAGATCAAGTAGCTATCTGACGTTGTATCCATGTTCCATCTTTGTGGTTATACTTATAGTGAGGCAATGATTAAAATAACATTTTAATGTATACTGTAACCTACATTGATCCCACCCGCAGCTTCCAGGCAAAGCCAAATAAGTGCGTGGTGAGTTTAGAGTGTGTCCTTTCTTCGTTCCTAACGCCTAGATCGACAGTCTTGCCCTACATGATAATCTGGATTCACGGCCGCTCGTTTTTCTCGCAATCGTTCTCGGGTCGTCCG
Organism: Margaritifera margaritifera; assembly: GCA_029931535.1. Lineage (NCBI taxonomy): Eukaryota > Metazoa > Mollusca > Bivalvia > Unionida > Margaritiferidae > Margaritifera > Margaritifera margaritifera. Next base: position 1,151,320 of record JAQPZY010001419.1, on the reverse strand, counting down.
TAGCTGACGTGTTGTTTTCCTCCTCTCGTCCATGTAAAAACCTCTCCAAATAATGGAGGGAACGGTAAGTTTCTGCGAGCTTGGCCTCAGCTTCTACCGTTTTGATACCTTACCCGCAAGTTCGAGACGTGCGGCTGTCTGAAGTTAGTCATGCGTTTTATGCAAGTCTGTCCATTGTAGGGATCGCATCTGCTCGCGGCATGCTTCCAATTCCACTCAGCCGATACTTCTCAAAATGTGTATACCAATATATCGCATACAACGCCTACACGGATGGTAAATTGGTACTTAGAGGTATAAACAGAGAGACATACATATACACATACATACATATGTTACACGCATCACGGATTACGGAAAATCCACGTTTCCGCGGTGTAAATAATTCCATCCACGCTGTTGTCCATCACGGACTGGATATAGTGGTTGTCCTCGTCGTGGTTTGTAGTGGACGGATTAAGTTTTATTGCTCCCGTCGCAAAGTCGCAGCAATATAATTATGTAACAATGGACGTCCACTAGATCGCGTGTAACTTACCTGTCGGCTGAGAAACGGTAGACGGTTTACAATGCTCTTTTTAATTTGTAGACGATGCCTTTTAATATTCAAAGATTTGCCCACTGAAACGCATTGATATACAACTATTGCAAGAGATGCAAGATACATTTCCGAGCAAAGAATCCCACGAGAATATTTAGGTGCTTCACAAAATGTAAAAGTTCAAAGGTAACAGTGACCAAGAGAGAGAGTGTGTGAGTGAGAGAGATTACGCTATTAAACAAAGACAAAAAAATCACACGTAAGTATTAGCGGGTTCATGCGAGAAGAAAGAAGACGTTAAAGCAATATGTAACATGATTGCATGGATTATTTGTTCAGTTAATAAAGTAAAGAATGCGATAAATAGAGTTTTGGATCTTGTCCTTTCCCCAGTCACTTTTAAATTGTTTGCTTAACACGTTTCCACACAATGAAATATACACAGCCCTATCCAAAATACAACCTCCAGTCTAGCCTCTTTGTAATACTTCCGCATCAAATATACATATACATATACACACCACATTTTCTCAAGCACTAGACATGTTTTTATCTGTACCGTAGGCCTGCTGTTTGAACGTAGACTATATCAAGCACACGCTGCTGTATTCTTCTGCCAACAGCTGAAACAAATATACTTAAGATTGTTGGTTTTGTCATCTAATGAATTTTCTATTACCAAATGGAGGTTTGAAGGTCTTGAAAAAGCATAATTACGTAATAATATTTTCGGTAATAGATAAACTTGTATGCATTATTTTCAGTTGATGCAGATATAACTTATTTGGTACAGTACATTATTTCAGTCCACATGATAAATACTACAAAACTGTTCACAATGTCAAGCGAATATTGCTTTATTATCAGTTTAACTAACTTTGAACATTTTCTTTTTTAAAATTTAATCTTGCAGTAGCACTTAATTTATCCTGAACATCCATCATATCATCATCATCTTTTGCAATTCAACCGAAATGTCTACTATCATGCAAACTTAGTTGTGAAATGGGTATCTGCGGTAGATACGATTGTATTTACTGCACAATGAATAGCCCCTAGTGTTTGTACGTTGGTTTAGTTTTAGCTTCATTTACGTCGAATTTATTCTTATTCGTATTTTTTTCTTGTTTAACTTGCACTATATTACGCATAAGCTGAACACATCATATATATCAAAAATGCCTTGTATATCGGCCGAAATTGGTAAGCTACGTATTTTCCAAGGTTATAAAATCTCACTCTACTGCACTGATTGCTAATAATATGTGGCTTTCAATTTTGACTGGCTTCAAACATGTATAAAACTTATACATGGACTACAGAACCAAACTATATATTTTTTATTTTGACTGGCTTAAAACATGTATAAAAATTTGTGTCAAAACTATGTGCTGCTGCGATAGACTTATATTCTATGCGCTGCGTCAGAAGATTAATGGGGAAAATTTTAAAAAATATGGTTTGCTTTATATACTGCTTGAAATCAATATTACCCGAAAATATCACAACTTAAGCTCAGTACGTATCTCAGTCCATATTACAAGACCAACATTCGTTTTTCACAAACAAATATCTTATTAGATGTATAATGTTTGGTTTTGTGACAACAATAAACATTTTTATTCAGAAGTTAATGTTTCTTTTGAAATATCAGTGCTTAAAATAACATCGAAGCTCGACACCTTCCTGACTGACCATTGTTAACAATCGTAGTGGCTTACTTCAGAGTAAAAATGGCACTTCTCGGCTGGTGCTTGATGATAGATTCACGACAAAAGTGACGAACAAAGTAACCTTTTTCACGGAAATCACTTCGTTAATGACATGAGCAGCTATTGATAGAGCGCAGCCTTCAATACAGTGTAGACAAATTCCACGCATTTAAAAATTGTCGTACTCTCAGACAATCAATGTCAATTTCCAAGTCTACGAATAAAGCTGCAAAAGAACATTTTCTAGCGTAGCTCGAGTATCCTTTTTTTATTATTATTTTTGTTTGTTGTTGTTTTGTTTTGTTTTGTTTTGTTTTTTTTTTTGGGGGGGGGGTGTATTATGTCAGTCTACGATGCCACGTTATTCTTACTGAATGAACTTGAGAAAAAATTATGACACACATGCTATTATATCCCTTGTACCTCTTCGTGCCTGTAAGCTATAAATAGTACGGCGTTCGTTTGTAATCCCTATTGGTCGTAATTATTAGTCATGAATCTTCATTTTCAAAAATATTTTATGACATTTATTCAATATGATAAATTTAATGAATGAGTTTAATTTGTATAAACTTGTTTCAAATCTTATCTACAGGACAAATGTAATAAATGATAACTGCCTTACATGAACGTCTTATGCGTTTGTGATAAGAAGGGGCTTTTCGTGTTTTATTGAGAAAGAACATCGAAATTACCGCTTGATGCAGAACAGTATGTAAATGTCCGCATGTGTATATGCTAATAGGTATATGTACATGTCATCGATCAACAGAGATGTACGTTGTAGCTAGCCAATTTGTCTGATGTGCGCTGTTATGGACAGGGTGGGAGGATATCCAAGAAATTAAAACCTCGTATTTTTTTACGTTACGCACATTCGTCTGTATGTATCCCTAGCTAGGCCACTGATAAATGCCACATGCAATGTTACCACTGTATAGTTTTTACAGGTAAAGGTATGACATTGACACCCGCCATGGTCTGGCTTATGGCATCGAGGCTTCTTCCATCTGTTTGTTTAGAGTGTCAACTCGTGTAGCGACTGCAGTAAAATCAGTGAGGGTGCCATAAAACCAACTACGGCTTCAATAAAATCCGTGACGAGTCCCACTAAATTGAATGGATGTTCACTTGACTTAGGAGAAATCCACCAGACGCAGTGGACATCCATTATTAGCATTGGACACTTAATCCCTTGCCCTTGTATCCACGTCCATCGGATTGAGTGGACTATCGGTAATCCACGATGTATTGTATATACATACATATTCATCGGATTGATTTGATTTATATTAACATGATATGTTGTGTGCATGCATGTGTGCATGCTTATTAGCGATACGGTCACAAAACTGACGTAGGTATTATATTACTGGCGCTTTTTTATTTCTATAAAGAACTTGCCCCGAAGGTGATTTTCATTGCAAATCTTTATCTTCTTTTTTTATTTCAAGCTCTGTTCCCCTGAAAATGAGGTATACCCATTTACCTGTATTATTCTCAAATGCAATAACATTGGTGGCAGTTGACAATGGATAATACATTTAAATATGTGCCAGTATGGCCGAGGTATTCAAACACTAATTTAAGCACGAACAGTTGTGTTAAAAACAGGATGTTTTTAGATGAGATTTTTTTTAGAATCAACTATGAATTGTCCTCTGTTGAATATGTCTAGTAACACATATATTACTGTAGTATTATATTGTAGATGCGTAATTTTCATAGTACTGGAGCTTTTTCCGGTAGTATGTGGATGATTCTGTTTCCAAATTCTGTAAAATTCTTTCGGCTAATGGGAGGAGCATTTCAATGATGTATCTGTCCCATACAGCATAAATATACATTTAGAGTCCCCCAATGTGCAGGAAACTTCGTGCAACGTTAGCGTCATCTGTAGTCTAGTTCCTTTATCATTATCTTCGATATATCGCCACCCTGGTTATCAGCCACATGCGGAGCTGTCATATGAACAGAATTCAATTTGATATTTTGATATATCATAGTTTCTTTCTTCAGTCAACTCAGATTTACCATAAGTTGTGAATTAGGTTTAAATGTAAATCAATATATAATTGTTTCGTAATGATGATTTATTGCTTTCAGCACGTAAAGAAAATTGTGGCTATAGCTAAGACGACTTCCTAACGGCAGAAAATGACATATGTGGAACCAGATTATGTCATGGTTAGCACGCCTACAGAAATCCGCTTTCACTGAGTTATGTTTCCACCAATTTAGGAAAAGGTTAACGACAGTAATATGTCGGAATTGAAACAGGTTGAAATTTATAACTATCAGCTCTAATTTTATACTCGGAGTGAACACGTTTTAAGACATCATTTGCATTTAAATTGAATATGACTTATTTTACCTGCACCACGGCTATGTGGACCTATATCACTGGTCTACAATTTTTTCGAAGTCGTCTGCTTCAGAGATAAAATGTGCTATTTATTAGGGATTTTGATCTGCTGAATTCAAATATGCAAGTAAAATAACTGATTGGATACTGTTTCCAAGATATTTGAGTTTTTACATTTTACGTCTATGTATATTGTGTACATAGAAGACTTTTAATAATAAATTGTACACCTAGGTCTTTTTATGTGTTTATGGTTGCTTTACATGATAATATTTCACCTATCCTGTTTATGTAACACTTTAAAAAACAGCAAAAGGGTTATATAAATAAAAAATATATTGAAACAAAAGTCAAAAAAATTTTATGTATATATAAGTACATAGTTTAGTCCTTATTCAGTGTCTACTCGGCGCTTCTTGGCTTGTCTCTTGTATCCATTAAATGGAGGATCTCTTGTCACTGTCCAGCAATAGTCTGCAAGCATTGATGGGCTCCATTTTCCCTGATACCGTTTCTACATTGTTGCAATGTACTGATGAAATCGCTCGCCGTGCTCGTCGCTCACTGTTCCGCGGTTCGGTGGAACTAAATCTAGATGAGAGTGCAAAGAATGTATCTTTAGTGATATGTTGCAACCAAGGCTTTTGTATGCCTTGAGGAGGTTTTCCACCAACTCCCTGTAGTTGTCTGCTTTGTTGTTTCCGAGAAAATTTTTTGCCACTAACTGGAAGACTTTCCATGCCGTCTTTTCCTTGCCACGCAGTGAACGGCGAAATGCATCATCTCGAATCTGAGGACCAACAAAGACACCTTCCTTTATCTTAGCTTCACTTAACCTTGGAAATGTTCCACGGAGGTACTTGAAAGCTGCTTGTGTTTTGTCCATGGCCTTGACAAAGTTCTTCATCAGACCCAGCTTGATGTGCAAGGGTGGTAACAAAATCTTCCTTGATTCAACAAGTGGTGGATGCTGAACACTTTTCATCCCAGGCTCCAATGACTGTCGGAGTGGTCTATCTCTTTTGATGTAGTGGGAATCTCTCGCACGACTATCCCATTCGCAGACCAAGCAAGAGAGCAAGAACCTTGAAATCGCCACAAAGCTGTCACTGATGTTGGTCATAGTTTATGCACCTCAAAAGCTGTTTCATGTTTTCATAGGTTTCCTTCATATGGACTGAATGACGAACTGGACTCGATGGCAAAACACTGCCATTATGCAGCAAAACAGCTTTAAGACTCGTCTTCGATGAATCAATGAACAGTCTCAACTCATCTGGATCATGAACGATGTTAAGGGCTGCCATCACACCATCGGTGTTGTTGCAGGCTACAAGATCACCTTCCATGAAGAAGAATGGACAGGATCCTTTTGACGGTCACGGAACATGGAAACCCTAATATCACCTGCCAGGAGATTCCACTGCTGTAGTCCGGAGCCCAACAGATCTGCCTTACTCTTGTGTAGTTCCAAATCCCTGACAAGGTCATTCAGTTCACCTTGTGTTATGAGGTGTGGTTCAGAGGAGGAGGAGGATGGGAGAAAATATGGGTCATGTGACACTGATGGTTCAGGAGTAGAAGTTTCATCCTCTCCCTCTTCCTCGTCTGACTCAAGTGAGAATGTTTCTGGTGCATCAGGAACCGGCAATCCTTCTCCGTGGGGTACTGGGCGTATAGCTGACGGAATGTTTGGATAATGCACAGTCCACTTTTTCTTCTTTGACACACCTTTCCCAACTGGAGACACCATGCAGAAGTAACAATTGCTGATATGAGCTGTTGGCTCTCTCCAAATCATTAGCACTGCAAAAGGCATATATTTCCTTTTCCTGTTCAACCACAGGCGAAGATTTGTTGCACAAGTGTTGCAGCATATGTGTGGGTCCCACATCTTGTCCTGATCTCCAATTTTGCAGCCAAAATAAAGGTGATAGGCTTTCTTAACCATAGTGGTTATACTGCGCTTTTGTGACGCAAAAGTCACTTCACCACAAACATAGCAGAAGTTATCTGCATTGTTCACACAAGTACGAGGCGTCTAGGCTCACTTTGGCTAAACAGAAATGTGTCCCTTTGCAAAATCAAACACTGACCAATAAGAGAGCACGACACTGTATGATTTGTAGAGCTGATATAGGGCAATTTCTTCAGCAGAGTGATGTAAGCTTAGTTATGATTGCATCATCCATGACTTATAGGAATAACATGATGCAATTCATATCATGTATGACGCAATACCACCTTCAGATTGAATCATTCATTGTTTTGCCTAAAAAGCAAGTACTGTCCAAACCCAGTCATAGATTTATTCATAGATCCAGTCAAAGATGTATTTTAGTCATTTCTGGTTTAAATTGAGATCCCTTCCCTTTATAACCCACTTATCCTCCGCCATTCTCAAGTCAAGGGTAGTATATACTGACCCAGTATAATATCTTTAAAACTAGAGCCAATCAACAATTTTAAGCATCATTTGCGTTCTCAGTGACCCAGAATTAGTAAAGTTTGACAACATTTATTGCGGAAGCATTTTGGCTGTAGACCGGTGTATTCTTTGAAATAAGTATTATTAGTATAATCCTTCTCACAATTTGAATAAATTTAAATAATTTTATTGTATTCTTTCATTTTTGTTGCACAGAAATTAAACTTAGTACTAACTTATTAAATAATATAAACTTCATTGATCGTTTTTCCAAGCTTTGTCAGAACTTCAGGCTTACCATCAGCCTAAAAAAGACGGTAATCTTGAAGAGCCACCTCTCATCAATATCAATAATTATGAACATTAGGTTGTCAGCAAGTTTACATAAGCTATGTCTAGCATCAGGGACAACCTCTTTATTGACGCAAAATTCAACTCTTGCATTCGATAGACCGCCTCAACGATGTCCAGTCTGAGCAAGAGGGCCTGGAGCAACAACAAGCTGACTGAACACACCAAAATGCAAGTGTACCAAGCCTATGTTTTCAGCACGCATCCTCGGCATCACCTAAAATGATTGAGTTCCAAACACAGAGTTATAGAGCATGCACACATTTTTAGCATGGTCACACAGCTCAGACAGCGTCGCCTTCGATGACTGGGACATGTATACCGAATAGATGAGGGACGCATACCAAAGGACATCCTCAGCAACGAACTGGCCACTGGCAAAAGGCTTGCAGGTTGATCACACCTGCGCTTCATAGACATGTGCAAGAGAGACATCAAGGCATTGGACATCGATGTGGACACCTGGTAAGCACTTGCTCAGGACCGCAGTCGCTGGAGGCATGAGCCCGACCAAGGACTTCAGAGAAGCGAGAGAAAACAGTCGCAATTGGCAGCAGAGAAAAGAGCTCGCAGAAAGGACAAGATACAGCAGCATGTGACAACCCAAGAGACCACCCTTCAAGTGCGGCAGATGCAACAGAGCTTGTCACTCCCTAGTGGGTCTCTTCAGCCACAACAAACGCTGTTTGTCAACTAAATGACTTCCTCAGAGTGCAAATCCATGGTCTTCTGAGACTGAAGGATGCCGACAATATGTATATATTGGTACATGTATTTTGCTCCCACAAGAACAAACTAGTTTCTGGTATTAGAAGAAGAGATTCTTAAGTGGTGTAGTTAGCGTACTTGGAATGTGTATACAGGGAATAATAAAAAGTGCTATAATGTTTCATATTTTATTTCTTCTCAACTTATGTTTCCTTGTTTATATAGATATATGTGAACGCAGCTACGCACTTGAGTACAGGTAGCTGCCACTGTTCTTCGTTGAATGAACTCACTTTAAAACCGCTATATATTATTGAGGACTACTTCATAGCTACTGAATATAACTCTGATTTCGAGCATCATAAGATCTACGACATTAAAAGATGGAACAAAACTATGCAAAGAATTTGCTAGTTACCGTTATTGCTGAGGATCATGCTGGCAATACTACTGCCGATAACACCGACGTTGGCGATAATTAAAAAGAAATCACGCCCAGTAGGGAGAAATACCTGCAATGATTTAGTTTCATGACTTGATCGTGATTTGCAAAGCTACAATGGTCCCAAAAAATCATAATATTTTATTCCACCATAAACTTAGGCAACTTTTCTTGGTATTTCGGGAAATCTTGTTAGCACAAATATTGACCCATAGTATATTCTTAATTTTCCCAAAGTCGGACAAATAAACCAATTACTTAAAATAGTATCTTCCAATAGCCGCTGTAATTGGTCAAAATTCCCATGGTAAAAAAAATTACATTTTTATGAAAACTTCATAAAATAATAAGATAAATACTTTAATTTTTTGCAATATTAAGGAATTTGAGGAATGCATATAAAAAATTAATATTTTAGGAACATAAACTGTACCCATGGAATAGAATTTCATTTTGTACAGTACGGTTTATGTTTTGTAATGCGATTTTCTTGACCTTAGAAAGGGACAAGCACTGCAAACACGCAACGGCTCCAGCATTCCTTGCAGCTCTTTGAATATATTCATTGTTCTATTTATTGATTAAGTTTTGCCTAAATAATGAATAATAATAAAAGGACAACAAATTATACGGCTTAATCGACGTGGTGAAACTTTAATCTCGCGTACTTCTGAGAAATAAAAGTTTAACTATGTTATCAGTACTTATTCATCTCAATTCATGTTTAAAAATTGCCGGTATCTAGATGTGTTAACGCGTCAATAATAAACAATATATAAAAATTCCGAAAAATGTAACAACATAGTATTTTCCACATAAACATTTTGTAAATGTCTTTTGAATTGCGCACAAATGTAAATAAACAGGTAATTCTATATACCAGACACGGCACGGAAGATTTCTATCTTGAAAAAACACAATTATCACTTAGAAGACAATGGTTCGTAGATATACTGCCATCTCCAAACTATACCTAAATATTAACGTCCTCGTAAATTTAAAGAAATAACACTGCTGCTTGTCTTAACTTGAGACGATGGCCTCTTTCTTAATTTAAACTGAATAGTAAGCATTAATACTAGTATTTAGTCTTCCTGGTTGGGGTATAATGCGAAGAATTGTTTACCTGGCGCGGAGTCAACTGTGTTCTTTCTTTTCGTTTCAAAAGGAAACCAAAGAGGGACTTACAGGTAAATACAGATCTGATTGCTCATACGGGTTGTGCACACATGTAAATATGTATGCATACAAAACATGGACAGACTTATAACAGAGATGTTAGCTCAATATATATGCTCACTTTGCAGTTCTAAGTTGCAAGTATATAAACAGCTAAGAACCATCAAACTTAGAACAACAGAGCGCACAAACAACTCGCAATGCAACAGTGTTGCTGATGACTTAGTGAAATGTTTTCTTACATTTTGTTTGCAATGTAAGTTCCCTATCGATAAATATATGCACTCACCCTTGTACCTACACAATGTACCTTCTTATCTGTGTAGGAGTATATACATTCGGCCACAAGTGGATTTATTTAAAATAATTCTCAAACTGTAAAAAAAATATAAAATTGAAACTTTGATATTTTCATTTAATAGTATGTCTGCCCGTTGTTAATATTAAACAAGTAATTCTACGTAAAGTATTAAACAAATAATTATACATACCAGACACAGCACGGACTATTTCCATCCTGATAAACACAATTATCACGTAGAAGACAGTGATTCTGGCATATAGTGCCATCTTTCAACTAGTCCAGATAACAATGTCCGTGTAAATTTAAAGAAATAACACTGCTGCTTGTTGTGACACGAGACGATCCTCTTTCGTAATGTGAACTGACTAGTATGCATTAATAGTAATACTTTATCTTCCTGGTTAGGGTATTTGATTTCTCATTCGGGTTGTGCACACATGTAAACATTTATGCATAACAAATATGGAGAGACTTATAACAGAGATGTCAGTTCGATATATATATATGCTCACTCTGCACTCAGTTCTAAGCTGCAAGTGTATAAACAGCTACGACCCGTTAAGTTTAGAAGAATAGAGTGCACAAACAACTCGTAATGCAACAGTGTAGCTAATGACTTAGTGAAATGTTTTCTTTATATGTTGTTTGCAATGCAATGTCTCTGTTGATAAATATATGGACTCACTCATGTAATTAAACAGTGGACCTTCGTGTCTATGTAGAACTGTATACATTCAGTTATAAGTTGGTTTATTTAAAATAACTCTAGATCTCAACATAACATTCAAAATTGAAACTTAGATCTTAAGTAGTAGTACAATAGCAGTTTTATATTTTTACGACTGATCTAGGTCAAAACCTTCTACCTCACATGACTTTTGTCCTCAGTATCACGCGAACCCGCAGATTATAATCCGCGAAAGTTAAAAAAAATGCGCTATGCAAGAGGATAGTCATGTGGTGTAGAAGGTTTTGGCCTAGATCAGTAACCAACAAAATCACTATTTTATTACTACTATGTATACACGTCTTTGAGATTGTGACCTGACAAATATATGAATTGTGTTACACGAAATCTATGCACACAAGCGTAGTCTTACAATCTATAGACATGAGTGTAGCCCATAAATAAATTTCTCAGTACAACCGTACCGTTGCTAGGCATTAATGGATATTTAGACCTGCCAGCAGACCGATCGATATTCAGACCTGTTGTTATTAGTTATTCCGGTTGACTCTTGTATGAACATATATTAAGTCAAGAAAATTGCTTATTTTGCATGCGTATCTCAAAGAAGAAATCATTATTTCTTGACTTAATGTAGCGATGTAGTATTTCTGGCGTGCTTAATCTCAAAGACGGAATTTTACTTTTCTTGTCTCATACAAGAGTCAGCCAAATTGATAACTGCCAATGTGAAAATTACTCAAAGAATAGTTGGTGGAAGTGCTATCAATATTTGAGAGACCTAGAATTAGTATTCCAGGACTATGCATGGTTAATATTACACGGAGCCACATCATAATCCATGGAATAAATAATTCAACATTTTTACATTGGCTTAATATACCTGAAGGTGCGCGCGCATATTTTTTCACCAGTATCAAGTATGAGTTCTTTCAATTTTATGTTAAGTGTGCTCGGTGGGAAAATCGGTTATCGCGTTATACTGGTGATCAGGACATTTCAGGTTCGAGTCGCACTCGCGGAAAATGTTATTTTTCTTAATAATTCAGAAGATGCTTAGGTTGGTTGCACGTGAAAAATGAAAGTTAATTTGATGGTGCAAGGTTGGTGTTAATTACAAGTACGAAGAAAGCATAAATTCTTTGAGATGTACTTTGGTTTGAAACAACATCTGAGCCCTCTAGTATGTCGTTTGGCAAGCTAGGGGCTCATCTGGGTCTGCAAATTCAAACCGCAGTAATTAATATGGACTACGCACATTAGTTGACTGTAAGAACTTCCCGTATGACAGCTTAAAATAGGCAGCGTGATTATAATCTCAAAGAATACCTGTTGGCAAGCACAACCCTAGCGGAGATATTTCCTTTTATATTAGACAATTATCGCTGCATATATATATATATATATATATATATATATATATATATATATATATATATATATATATATATATATATATATAAAGGTAAAAGGTCCACAGATTGATACGTATAGTATTATGAAAGGATTTATTGATATATTCATTGTGGCATCATTTTACCAGACCAATGGAGTGTTTCTAATGTTACAGAAAAGATTAAATCGCTCTTTCGTTTGAATGCATCATATAGGTATTCAAAGAGGCTCAAAAGATGGTGTATGAGTTTTCAAATACGTATCTCGAGCATCTTGATAAATGAATTGACTTAGGAATTATCTTGCAATCCCAACGATGCAGACTTGGAGAACAATACAATAAAAAACGTAAAATGTCATTATACGATATTGTGTAAGAAAAATTTAAGTCGCTGACGTTGACTAGTACAACGGATGAATACTCTAATGATGATATTGAAACAATAAGCGAATATAGTAGCAGTAGCGAAGATCACAAAGAATAAATCAATTAGAGAGATACTTTTAGTATTAATATAGCAACGGCACACATTCACCAACCTTGAGAAGAATCACGAAACATTATACAACGAGCTAGAGGCAAAACATCTGGTTCTACGTAATGCATTTACCAAAGGTATATTTTAATTTTAAAAAATCGGCGGCATGGATTATATGTATAAGTGGCACAAAACGTTTCATATTATTGGATATCAAGGCAGGTGTTGTGGTGTAGAAGCTGGTGTACGATTATATAATGATGAATTAAAGGTTATTCGGGTTGATTCCAGTTTGGAGGAAATTATATCTGAGTTGGGACCTTACCTATTTTTGGCCCGGATCGGTAAGAAGTGCCTGTTTATTTAAAAGAACCTTATATGGGATTAAAAAATAGCTTTCTTACGTGGGAAAAAGTATCGTATGGAAATGACTGTAAAATCGACTACTATTCTCTGAATTATGAAATGTTTCATTCTATACCACAACATATAAAGGATATAATAAGTAGACGAAAAATCGAAGCAAATAAAGACTAAACTTTCTGTATATATAAAAAGTTCAATCGCATTAGGACGCAATGAATGTAAAGGTATTTCCCTCGGAAAACGTGAACTGTACTGCAGAACATGCCATTACGAATACCGTAAATAACATTTGCTCGCTTTACGTGTTGATCTAGGTGCTCGACCATGTCTTAAATGTGGTATCGGCGTAATGTCGAGTAATCAACTTTGCCCACCATGCGGATATATTCGCGAGTATTATTGGGCGCACAGGCGAAGACTCGCTGCCATGGAACCTATTATTGTAAACAATGCTTTTTCCCTTATATATAAGCATACCAACTGTGACTCAACTAAGGCAAGAGCGCGGAATACGAATATCAAGCGATATGAGAAAAGATGACATACTTGTAATGTTAGGACTTTCTCCAGAGAAGCCACAGTTGACCATGAAGCAACTTCGTGAAATAGCAGCGCAGTATTGTTTCAAGATTCCTAAGCGGGCCGAAATAGCATAAGTGGTTGGTGATGAACAAGAGCGTCGTCGACGTATCACACATACCATTTCTACTGAAGCTGTCGCAAAAGCAATTACAATTAACCGAGTTTGAGTTGCATAAACGTAGTGGTGATTTACAAGATTATCGGGGAATTACCCCGACCGAATACGACACGCCAAGCAAAGACGCGGTGCAACTTCTTTCAAAGATGCGTACAGGAATCGTATCAACGTTACAGCGTACGCGGTAAAGATGGAAATTGTTCTCAATGTGAATTGATTGTGCCGCTTAATCGTGATCAGGATGCGGTTAAAATCACAAGCCCGTGGATTCACAGCGGTGCCCGTGTGATCATAAATCGCGAAGACACTAAGACCATTAATGAGGAAATCGATAAAGTTTTTGCAAGGATTCTTGAGCCGTTGGAAAATTGTACAAATGCAGAGTCAGGAAGAACTGTAGACAGATGCTTGGAAGTTCAACTGTGTACTTCCCCATTAAATCTTATCCGTGGGTCAAGTTATATATCAACACCAGCATGTATTCAACGGCGAGCAGTAATCAATTTGAAAAATGATGACAATCGATGTTTTGAATGGGCGCTTTTGTCTGCGTTGTATCCCGCGATTGATTATCAACACCAGCCGCGGAAATAAAGACAACACCTTGGTGAACTTAAGTTTGGTAACATAGAATTTCCTATGCAAATTACTGACATCAGTAAGTTTGAACGACTTAATCCTGACATCGCCGTTAATATATTTGTTTGGAATCAAGGTCCACAACCGATTCGACTATCCCCACATACACAAAACAAAGATTCATGCAGGCGGTTTAATATTGATTTGTTATTATTGCATGATTCAAAGTTGCGGTACCATTATGTGTGGATCAAATATTTTCACTGATATTGACCAGCATTTGTTTCTGGAACGTGGATTCCGTGGCGGGATTTCCATCACGTGTCATCGCCACTCTAAAGCCAATAACTCAGGCGTCAGCGGATACGATCCCGCGTCCCCCCAAAGGGCAATGAGTGAGGCAGCCCATGCCTGTTGGCGGGTTTAAATGGGTTAATCCTGAGAGCGTAAACATAATCGAGTACAACAGTAACAGTGATATTGGATACTTCTTTGAAGTTGACCTGGAGTATCCAGACGAGCTTCAGAAAGCTCATAATGATTATCCGCTAGCACCGGAAGCTCGGTTGGTACCGTAGGATTGGTTGTCCCCGTGTCAGTGCGGGATTATAAAATGATACTGGCGGCAAGTATACGGAATGTACAAAGTTTGTTCCGAACCTGAGAGCTAAAAGCAACTACGTAATACACATACGAAACCTTCATTTGTATCTGCGGATGGGGATGCGTGTGCTGCGAGTCCACCGAGTGTTACAGTTTCGCCAGAGCGCTTGGATGGCCAGTTACATACATATGAATACTAACCACCGTCCCGAGGCAACTAACAAGGTTGAGAAAGACTTTTTAAACTCATGAATAATGCCGTTTTCGGCAAAACAATGGAAAATTTGCTGAAGAGAATCCGAGTGGATCTTGTCCGTGATAGTGAACAAGACAAGCTTCCAAGGCTTATTGCTGATCCAGCATTCGAGTCCCAGAAGATATTTCACTGTGTGTACTATGTTGATGTCCCAGAAGATCTTTCACTTTGTTTACTATGTTGCCGTACATAGTAAAAAATCGAAACTGATGCTGACAAGCCTATCTACGTTGGCGCATCAGTACTTGACTTATCTAAACTACTGATGTACGAGTTTTACTACGACAAGATCAAACCGCTGTACGGTGGCAATATCAAGAACTGTACACTGATACGGATTCGTTGTTGATGCATATTACCACGAATGATGTGTACGCGGACATTGGAGAGGAATTGCTGAATTTGACACCAGCGAGTATCTGAAAGATCATTCACTGTTCAGCAATGTAAATAAAAAAGTCGTAGGAAAATTCAAAGATGAGTGCTCGGAAAGCCAATTGAAGAATACATGGTACTGAGCCCCAAAATGTACTCGATCGTGGTCGAACCGAGGAACATCAAAAAGACGAAAGGAGTTCCCAGGTTATTCTTGCAAAAGATCTCAAACACGAGATTTATGTGGAATGTCTTCGTGAGCGACGCGAATTCGCATGGGTATATGCGATGCACTACGCATTTAAATAGACTTTGGTGGTAGTTCCGTATTCGCCGGAACGACTTGCAATTCCTCTTGTACAAATGCTCTTCTTGGTGGACGCTTTGCTCCTTGTTCATCCGCATATGCCAAATAGTAACGTGTTGGCTGTCTTGGAAAATCAATCTGGTCCGAGATTGTAAATACATCGACGGACCATACTGGGTCAGTAGCACGACGTTGTCCACCTTCTAACTCCCCAGGTGCATACAGATACCGAACAAACGAACGATCCTAACGGTGGTGGTTGTGAAGTTATTTTGTAAGCAACGAGCAAGTGATTTCATTATTTAGAGCTTGCATGACTGAACGAAACCGTGTTACCCACTTGAGAGATCGCTTTTTACGATTCATTAACAATTCCTGTGCGTACTGATATCCGAATAATCGTTCCGGAAGTGTGCGGTTAAATCGTTCCACAATAGCTTGTACACGATGTACATTAGCATGTCCAACACGATCACGCACCTTATGTTTTGTTAACAACGCAGCAACGGCTCCAGAGAAATTCTTTACCTGGATCCACTTGCAACAGCTGTGGCCATGTTAGCTGTTCGCGTGTTTAAATACGTTTAAGCGCATTTGCGACACTTGCTGAATCTTTAGACGTCAGCGGCTCCGCTTCATTGTATCTGCTAGCGATATCTACGACGCTTAACGCGTACTTGTATGTTCGTAAACGACCTTGTCGTACACGTACATGATCATGTGGAAGAAATAAAAGATCATCGTACACAATATGAAGATATGATTTGTATTATACAACAATATTGTGTTGACATTTAGCATGGCATCACGAAAAAGGAAAAGCATCGAAGATGCTTTGAAAAAAATCAAAGATTTTACCATCGTTGACTATTCCGTGCAGGCAAAGCCGAGACCACTCAAGCACGGCGACATGCTTCCAAACTCGGTTCGTGCGTTGATCATTGGTCCAGCTGGGTCTGGAAAAACTCAGCTGTTGCGAAATATGATTTTGAGATAGTTAACCTGGGATCGTCTGTACGTGATTGCGTCGTCCGATGACGATCAACCGTATTATGATGTACTCAATGATTTTACGGTAGCGCTTCAGTCGTCGTTGAGAAGTAAATCGTCCACCGTTGATTTCTTTTCCACAAAGATGGCGGCGTGACAAGTTTCAGCATGCAAAGTTGGCCGGCTATCACCACGTGTTCCGTAGTTTGGCCTATCTTTGTCACGTATGTATCGGTAACGTATTTATTATTAAGCATTATATTACTTCATAGATTTATCAAGATTTTATTTTCAGACATATATAAAACATGATTACATTTTCAAGGGGTTTATTCAATCCTTTGATTTTAATATTGACCAAGTAACGTAAGTATAACATATTTTATAACCAATGAACATCACAACATATGGCACGTAAAAAAATTATATGCATCAACAATAACCATTTATTTGGTTGGTTTTTTTATAATAAAACTTACAAGTGAATTTTTAGTGTCTTTTATACTCCTCAAAATCATCGTTTTACACAAAAAAACGCCGTGCATAAAAAGGGGTTACGTATGTATCATGACCTTAGCGACCTGCATTCTGAGGCCTCGTGAATGAATGTTCTGCGTATAATTATTCAAAATTTGCTTTTAGATATCTCAATGAGTATAGACGATTGATTCAGAGACTTTTTAATTCAATCTTCAGTTTCATTTTTCATCTTTATCTGACAGAATTAGCTCGTAATTACACTGGCGACAGTAACGTAGGTATTGATATACGCCATTTAGGTTTCGATATTTTCAGATGCAAGCTTTATTTATTGTTTACATTGATTTTTTTTGGAATGATAGACGTATATTGATATAGCAAAAAGATATGCATCAAGGAAAGAAACGTATATAATGAGTTAACATGTCAGCGACATGATTTTGTGCCTCATTGGTGATTTTGGGTGATATGTACGTCGAGTATAGAACTTGTAGGACATAACGCATTACGAACTGTGTTTAAATAAATTATTTTTGTCGCATGTATGACAATCTGTGAGATGACTCCACTGATACTGAGCTATCAGGCCATATATCTCTTTGGCTGCCATAGACGTCTTTATCAAATGTTCAACTCAGAGCCAGCGTGTTATTTTCTGAAAATTTTATACATTCTATAGCTAAAACTCTGCCAATATTTGACCAAAATTGTTCAATATCCATTGCGTTTACTAAACCACACTATTATAGTTTTCCATAGACCTCAATGATAACGTTTAGTGAAACAAAGATGCCTTCTACCCTACTTCAGCATGAGCGTCACGCACTATCATAGAGAGCAATCTTAGATTGTCAAATTCACAAGGACAGATACGTGTATTCCACAGCACTTAAGAGAGATAACTATGTCTGAACTATACAGGCGTAATATTTATCCTGTCACAAGTGATACATTTTCAATGATGTGTAAAAAAAAAAGGGAAAACATAAATAGAAAACATGATCTAGATATGAATTAACATAATCTCACATGTAGCCAAGAGACTCAACATTTTTTAAGCCTGAGAAAAACTAAAACTCTCACATAATGCACCAATTTCAGCTGGCTTTGTTGTTTATTCCTGAATTCAATGTTCCTTACACCTTTAACTATATCCCCATGTGCTTGCTCAATTGGTACCGTTATACCATAAATAATATGTTATCATAAATTTCAATGTGTCTGACAAAATCTTTATTTTTAAAATGATCTTGATACATTATTTTGATGTCTTACTTTACTGTATTCAAATAGTTTTTTTTAATTGTACTCCTTTCAATTGTTGATATTACAATGGACAATGTAATACAAATATTAGTCAGACATTTTTAGACGTACAAGGAAAGTATGTTCTTACCCTGAAACCACCCAGTATTACCAATAATTGTATCCCATATGGCCGAGAAGATAAGAGCAGGCATACATTTATGAAAGAAAACTTTGTCATTTACACTGTATATGGTATCGTTGAGCGGACAGCAAAGAAAAATGCCAATTTTAAAATAATGAAGGAACGAAGCTAAATTTAATAGCACGGAAACTGTTTTTCAGTTCCATTCTCAGCAGCATGCAACCCCAAATCATCTTTCTTTTGGATCAATGTCGAAAAAAATTTTGATTGGTCCTCAGTGATAAACCAGTGCCATATGAATGGCAAATTTTACTTGGCTGCGAGATCTCTGTAATTTACCTTACAGTCTCTTGTGCTTATAATATCTGATTTCACTAGATACACCACAATAACATATGTTTTGTCTGGTTGCATCAGTTACGATACAATCGCCGGTTTCACACAAATCGTTTGGTAACGGGTCCAATGAAAATTGGTGACAATATATCCGTTTTCAGACGAATAAAAAAGTCTCTTACATTGGTTTCACTTATATTTTATCTATTGATTTTTTTACTAATGAATTTGTTTCTGTGTTACATAAATGTGTACAATGCTACTAAATACTAAAAACCCTACCCCAAGTCTTGCTGCAGTGTGATGTTAACCATGTATGGTATGTCTGTCTGATTAGTATCAACTGAAGTGAACATAATTTTCATTCTCAGTGCTATAATGGCTTTAGATGGATATGCAAGCGCAGATGCAAATATATAAGGGCTTGATGAAACACTCATTTTCTTCGCTAAATACTACATTTATTCACAAAAATAAAATGTACTATACTTCTATTAGATGGACTAAAACTTTTACCTATAAAAAAAAATTCTAAATTTGTAGTATATTTTTTAATGAAAATTTATAAAGGCATGATACTAATCTTATTGTATAATGAAAGATTTTACCAATATATGGTAAATAGATTTTTTTTGCAATTCCATATAATACAAAAATGAGCAAAGTCTCTCTCTTTCTCTCTCTCCGAACGAAAAGCATTAAATGTGTCTACTGCAATAGTATATTGAAACAGAACATATCCCGAATCAAATTGGAATGTAGGAAAAATGCCAATTTCAGCTGACTTATTAGTGATCAATTAAAACTTTCCAAAAAAATTAATTGTTAATACAGCAGAACCTTTATGTGTATTATTATTATTATTATTATTATTATTATTATTATTATAAACTAAAATACCCTGATACATTTTCTTTTAGATACAAGAGTTGTTCCTATTCTATGTGAATCTCTTTTTCATCAGTATCAAAAACTCTTATTCCAAACATTTTGATTTATATATACCTCTTCCTCTGTGCGCGTGTAGGATAAAGGCGAGGGCAAAATTGGAAACTTCAACCCGAGTAGTTAATATTAGTGCAAATAAATTAACACTCCACCGATTTTTTCCCCTGAGTACTTGGTAACACAGCCTGACCATGCACATGTATCATTAAGTTTCTCCAAAAAGCAAAACTTTTATATCTGATATATCAAATCTACTAAAGAGTACGCCAGACCTCTAATAAAGCCGTGACATTGTTGAAGAAAACATCATCCAATCTTGCTCCTGATACCTGTTTCAAACGTAGCATACTGCTTACAAAGGGTAAAGGGTGAGTAGAATATTATTTAAAGTATTTTCGTAAGAAAATGTAACCTGTGTTACAAACTCTGTTCTCCCTGTATTCGTTTCAAGGGGAAAGAGAGTCTAGCGGCAGAATGCTGATGTCAAAATTCTACTAAAGGTAGCAACAGGCGCCGCCGCTAGAGGGCACTGGCGATCAAGATTAACATTTTCTCAAAATGTCAACCTCATTACACCATGTACTTTCTCAGCTTTCGTATGTAAAAAGCCGACATTATTATATCCGAATGTATTCATGGTTGAAAGGTCAAATGTCTATATTTAGTGTATATGACATTGGGCCTTTTGTACAACATATTCGGCGAAAATAAACGAACACCGAATTTTTCAAAACGCTGAAAAAGTAAATAAACGAACATATACGCTCACCTACGCCTGCTTTTTAAATACTTTAGAGTTCTTTTTACGATGATAATGGTAAAATATGTGCGAATATTTGCGGAAAACCTACGAATTACGTCTTTTTATAGGTCACCCGTGCTAGCAAGAACGGTAACTCTTCCCGGCACATGAGTACGTACAAAATGGAAACAATGACAACAACACGACATAAATTGGATTCAAAAACATCCGAAAACTTGATTTTATGAAAGGGCAGACGTTTATACCAAGGAATCAGATTATACAAACGTATTTGCCATTCATTATACCAAATTTATTACAACATTTTGGTACAACTTTTGTTGTGTAATGTAATTTCGACACTAGAGACTTGACGGGTGATACTGATAATGATATTGAAAATATGTATGTGATTTTGATCACTTAGATATTATCAATGGTAGGTCATCTGCTCTAGGTAGGATTCTTATCTAGAGACGCTGGTATTCAAATTAAAATGTTCATGTTTAGTAGGGGCGAAAAAAGAGGTAAAAGTTAAACTTATTTTCAGAATTTTGAAAAATGAAAACAAATTCATTTCATACCATTTTTTGTGAATATCAATATGAATATTGTCATCATAAAGAACAGAAAATCGATCTCTAGTATCTCTCCATTTAAACAAAAACATAATCATAACTATTTCTTGAGAACCAAATCAGTGCCAGAAGAAGAATTGTGGAAGTATTCAAAGTAAGTTATTTTTATGTTGTTTTTTTTTTTTCATTGATTTTATTTGACAGATATGAAAACTTATCTTATCATAACTAAATTCTAAAATGGCAATTGTTATTTACTAAATTGTGATTTCAGATCAATGTATATATGCACAAGAACACTGTAATGCATTTGCACTATTGCTTTTAAGAGTAACATACAATTTAAACTTGTCTATGACTCATGATTATGGCATTTCAAGCAAAAATGTTGGGGGGGTGGGCGTGATAAAAAGGAACTGAAAGGCTTCAGAAGTACCTGGAACATAGAAAAAGTGAATTTATTCTTGAAGCTGAATGTTCACAAAACATTTATATATAACCATATGTAAAAAATATGCAACTTTCAGCATGAAATAACATGATGTCAAGAATTTGCAAAAAGTGACCAAAGACCAATATTAACAATGGTGGACGGCTCATGTGTTTGAATCCTTCCTGTGAATTTATTTGAAAAGATATTATAAAGATGGGTTTATTTTTTAATTCTGCACACTCAAATTATGCAGAAAAGGTTCCATGTTAACAGCAACATATAATTTCAACTTGTGTATGACTGAAAAATATAGTATTTCATGCAAAAACGTTAGGGGGGTGCTTGATAAAAAGGCACAGGGGGGCTTCTGAATTATCTGGAACATAGAAAAAGTCAATTTATTCTTAAAGCTGAATGTTCACAAAACATTTCAATATAAACATATGTAAGAAATATGCAAATTTCAGCTTGAAATAACATGAGGTCAAGAATTTGCAAAAAGTGCCAAAGACCAATATTAAAAATGGTGAACAGTACATGTGTTTGAATGCTTCCTGTGAATTTATTTGAAAAGATATCATAAAGATGGGTTCATTTTCGAAATCTGCACACTCAAATTATGCAGAAAACATTCCATTTTTGTATATTCTATAATTCTGAAAAAATCATCCCCTGTTGCTAACTAAAGGAGGTTTGTGAAATAAGAGAGACAACCCCAGCATTTTCTACAACTTCTTAAATCATATCTAAAGGAATAGCTTGTCTTAACGAGAACGAACTGCCTGTGACAAACAGATTTTATTAAATTTACAAGAATAGAATTGGTACTTTAGAACAGTACCAAACAGGACGCGAGTGAAATATTGCAAAAAACATAAATTCAATCCAAATGAAACCTTTTTCTCTTTTTTCACCAACATAATTGGACACTAGTTTATAGGTCTGTGCTTATAAAATGTACCAACAAGAAATTCTGTTGAATGATGTCTTGCCTGCTTGGCCTGTGTAGTACATAATCCAAAAATTGGCATAGCCAGTTTAAGAAGAAACGTAGGTTATTACAACCACATTTTACATTTTACTGGTGTGAACATAAGGGAAAATTGTGCATGCACACATTAAATTGCATGACCATAAGAGAGCGTAAACTTTCACTCGGTAACAGATTGAATGATCCCAACGATCCCATTAGACAGCAAACGACTTGCTTTATCTATTGCTCTAAAAATTGGGGATCAAAACTGCTTTACTCCTTGGAGAATGCATTACTGTGCATTAAAACGATTTCATCCCATATGCGAAAGCAGTAAATAGACTTTTATTACCACAGAAATTAACGTGAAAGTATCTCGAGGTCTACCTGCTGTTCGCATCTCAGACTACACATTGAGAAGTTATGCTCTATTTTTTAACATGGAAACACCTACGTACATCTAAATTTGACCTTCTTTCAACGAAGTTTGCCGCCTCTTTACATTGAATTCAGTCTTAATTTCACGATTTTTCGACATTTTGAATTAGACGAAGAAAACACAAATTTAAAAAAGGAACATTTATGGATTTTTTGTTTTTTAAAGTGCTTCTTGAAGTGTCACCCCTAATTTTAGGTGCTAACATTAATAATGAAAATTTGCACAAATCTGTTTTGAGCCGATCCTATAAAGTGTTCGATGTATTTACGCAGAGACTCTAAAATCCATGTATGGCTGAAGAAGGATGTCCATCAATCTATCTGAAGTAAATTATTGTCAGTTTCCTTTTAGAGCATGCATTTTGCTTTAAACTGTATTCTGCACCATCGGCACTAAGTAAGCGCCTATGCTATCTGGCGATTTACTCCACAATTTTGAATATTATCCCGACGCCGACTATCTTGGCAGACACGTATGTGTGTTAAGAGTCTAACAAAATAGTTCCAAACACTTGACCCCTTTACTTTGTTGCTGTGATGATTTGCTTAGGTCCTTCTTATATATGTCTTGGTTGTAATTTGAACTAAGCAAATTTCTTCGTAAAAATGTGTTAACATGGGCTTTTTCAAACTTGTAAAATTGACCATGCTCATTGGAGCACTTCCGTTGTCAAATCTTCAGTTTCGGAGGTGCGTAGTTTTTGCACGTTGTCAAGCTCTTCAATTTCGGAGGTAAGTAAATCTTGCATGTAATGCGCCACGCTCATCACAGATCATACCCACTGTGAGGAGTATGGTAATGCGCAGAAAGCTGAAAGGGGACATGATATCATCGATAAAAATATATTTTTGTCGTGTACACGGCTTTTTTTTTTCTTTTTTCTTCGTACGAGACGGGTACACTATTCTGTTAGTATAACATAGCTTTGCCTTGCATCAAAGTGCAAAAGACAACTCAATGTTGTTTGGTACACCATTTTGCTATTATAGTAAACCTTTAAATTTTTCGATTTCTTTTCAACAATCTACGACTTTCCTGATGCACGGGATGTTCCCATGTCGCCATATTTGTAAGCTCTTCATCCGTGACAGCAGCAATTGTCTGTAATTTTTACGTTGTTTAGTCCATTCCGCTTATGCGACAAGATTACAGTCAGTTGAAACCGACTTGAACTTTTATAGTCGTTAGAAAGTTTTGATTTAATGTTGGATATAATTTTGATTTCATATGAAAAAGTACATGTCTTAGGCTTATCTCAGAGTATCTCGATCAAATTTTTAGTTTACGTAATGCATCAATTATAGTTATTTTGCCGCAGGTTCTCAGAGTAGGCTGCACAAATCTGACAGCTTATAACTGATTCCTTCTGTATCTCCATAATCTGAATTCATCAGTAGTACAGGATGACACACTGATGACAAATAAGTCACTCTAGCGACAATGGGAATTTAACATTACGGCCTGCATTTTGAAAAGTGAGGAAGAAAAAAAACACCCTGCCGACAATGGAAATTTAACATTAGTCCTTACCATAAGGAAATGGTTTCTGGTATTGAGTACAAATAGGATCACATGCTGACAATGGAAATTTAATATTACGGCCTCCATTTTGAAAAGTGACAAATATGACACTCTAGCGACAATGGAAATTTACCATTAATCCATAACATAAGATTTCCCATTGTCACTAGAAATGGCTTTGGCCTTCAGTATAAATATAACACTCTGGCGACATTGGCAAATCTCATGTTAAAAACGTCCATAAGTTTAACCTGATGGTTTTGTATGGGATCAAGGTAAAATGTAATGTTAAAACTACACTTACTTTGACTGAGCAACACCAACTTATCTACTGACCAATAGCGCACACTTGCTAACCAACACGCCGTTTGGACTGAACAACACCCACTTATCTACTGATCAGCACCTCACACTTACTAACCAATACGCCGTTTTCAGTGACCAATACCCACTCATCTACTAGCCAACAACCCGCACCACTTACTAACCAACAAAGGGTAGGATGCAAAAGAAGAGGGATGAAATAGAAGTGTAACCCCTTTATAAACAACATTATCACACACACAAGGGTAGGAGTGCTCACATATACAGACATATTATCATACACAAGGGTGCTAATGCTCACATACTGTACACATAAACATACTTATACACTATCACACACAAATGGGGGTTTATGTTTAATTGTGAACAAGCATAAACAAACTTAAAACACATAATATTTTGGCAATGATTGAATAGTATCTCTTTTGTAGTATCTTTTTTCTAAGAGAATTGGATGGCCCTGAAAAGAATCGTTGGTTTTGACCACACTCATTTTAGTGTCCACACCTCCCGGGCTGGGCTCCACAAGCACCACATCTTCTCCATCAGTCTCCATCCCGAGAGCCTAAAACTAGGATCGTCTGACTCCATCTCCCAATTCTCAGCTTGAGGCATCAGGGGCTGTTTTTGCTGTTGTTGCTGCTGTTGCTTTCCTCCTTCTTTGCATTATAGCAAAGAGCGAATCCTAATAGTTTGATGAGATCTGTAATTGGAAATGTTAGCGCTACCACAAGTCGCCTCCATTACATATTTAACACTACAATCCAAGTGTCTAGCGATTACAGTTTTTACCAAATTCTTCCTATGCAGATTTGGTACATCTAATCTTATTTGGAATCATGATACATAAGATTTTTTGAAAATATCCGATTGTAAAGTAGATTGATATCACATGGTCTTGTAAATATGCAAGCTAGCATATAAGCCTTGGTGGTGTCTACAAACATACAAAATTGGATTCTGAAACGGTCTGAGAATGACCGACCATTTAATTGGGAGTGGGTGGGATCTATCCTGAGATTTACAACCAGAAATATTGTATTAAATATATTTTTTACTACAACGCCAGAACTTCTCCATCCCACTCCACTCCACCCCACCCCTCCCTCACCCTCGAAAATTAAAAGTTAGGTCCCTTTGCCAGCTCATTCTGCTGTGGCACAAATCCTTCATACTCTGCCTACACCGAAATGAGAAAATAATTTAGTGCCGCACCGGTATGTCAGTATGATACTTTGGCCAATCAGCTGTCCTTTTTTATATGAATTTTGTATGCGTATAACTTAAAATGATCTAAATACTTTCTCAAATGGATATACTCCGCGCCCTGACGCAGAGCAATTACCCTATCAGTCCTATTCGGATCTTTTTTTGTAAATAGACCTTCGTCGACAAAGCAATGATTTATTATATAATGTGTCCGTGAGAGAAAAATTTATATCACCTTTAGAACTACTTTCTTTTTCCCATCTAGGCAATATATCTACCCTTATGTATGTTATTCAAACGTATACGAGGGGTATTTAAAAAGTTATGAATATTAGTGCGATGTACTTTCAAGTCGTCTGCCCCTCAGATAATCTTTGATAACGGGATTCAGACAAAAATCACTTGGAGCTAAATCAGGGCTGTAAGGAGGAAGTGGCAACGTTTGGATGCTGTGCTCCTTCAGGAAGTCTATCACTATGGCGAATTTATGTCCCTGTGCGTTGTCATGATAGTTACCTCGGGTACCGGTATGTGGACGTGTGATTTGGTAGTGTTCCAGAACTTTTGGCAATACTTTGGAGGCATAAAAATGTCCAATGACACTAGCAGAATATAACACTAGCAGAGTCAGGCACAGGTACCAAGACGACCTGGCCTTTTTCATCGAAAAATAATGCGTATAAAGCTCTCTTGACAATCTGACTACTTTAAGCGATTTATGGCCTCTACTTGTGTTCTCCGATCCAAATTTTATTAATTTCTCTCGAATTGGCTTCAAAAGAAGTAAATCAATATTTCATCACCTGTGACAATCTCATTGAAACGTCGATGCTCACTCTTTTTCATATTTGGTTTTGGATATAGTTGGCATTAAATTTAATGACAAGTTCAAAGAAACAAAACAAGTTGTAACAAAATATTGAGGACTTTCAAATATATACTTAGCTCTCTCTCTCTCTCTCTCTCTCTCTCTCTCTCTCTCTCTCTCTCTCTCTCTCTCTCTCTCTCTCAGGATTAACAAATCCTACATGACAAGACTGAATATTTGTGGTGTAAGCAATGAGGAGGTGACATCAGAAAATGCCTAAAACGAACTCCAAACAACAACAAGATGTAGGTTTCAAGTATTACTTATTTAAAATAGTTTTTCACAGGAAATCGTACAAATTGTCAGTGACTGAACTTATATGAGCTGTTTCTCTTCGGCATTCAGTGTCACCCATACGGTACCTTTTACACTCTACTACAAATCGTAAACGTTTTTAGGACAAAACTCTTGATTAAATATAATACTAAAGTTGCTTTATTAGCTATTTAAACTCTCATCACAGACATAATCATGTTTGGAAAACGACGTCGAAATCGGGGATAGATGAGTGCTGATTGCAAACCGAAACTAAGTGAATATAGAAATTTCGGTGCAGCGTCAGTTACCGAACCAGACTAGCTTGCCTCGACAACAGAATCCACATTTGAATGTAGATACAAATAAAATCCTAACAGGTAACTCACAATCATTACAATTTTTTTTTAAAAAAATTTACTCTCTGAAGTATGTCGCATACTACCGTTCTGTGATGATTCGACAGTAACCACACCCCAACAATGTTCACTGTATCGCTCCACAAAAAAAGGTATTAACGACATGTTATATATAATCATTTTCATACGACAACAGTCATTAATTTGACAAAATACACAATTTGAAGCATTATATGTAGGAGACGAATTTGTAAATGTTGTTGTCCTAAAATATTGTAAAATTTCAGAACTTCTTATCATCCATGTAGTAATGCAGCTGTTAACAGCAATGATACAGAATGACGAAAACAAAACTCCATGCAGGTCGACCTTTTTTTTTTTTTTTGCCTTCAAAAATATGTAATAAAACGATATCTACGTTTTTTCTTTAGTAGATATAAGGAAATATTTCATTTCGCCACGCGTGACAGTACAAAGTTACCGCTTCACGTATATTTCTATGTATTGTAAAGGTGGCGCTCTACAGATATTACGTACTTCTGATAGAGTGACATGTGTAAGGTGAAGTTGTTTGCATTTGCAACATGCACAATGGAGAGAATGTTGGCATATCTCTACGCTACTTTCATGTACTGTGTCTGAAATTTCTTTACATATTGTACTTGTTGGAATTATACATGATCTAAGCACACATCTGTCCGACATGGCTGCTCCCATCTGCTCGAAAAATCAGTCTGAATTAGTCCAAAGTACACTATTTTTAGCAGATATTAAATAGGGAAGACAAATTTTACCAGAGTAGGCAACACCAGCTTCTGAAAGCGCAATAAATGAATTACAAATTATATGAAAATGTAATTTAAAAAAGTTATCGGCTCATTTTTTTACAATTTACCTTTGAGTTCCAGGAAGTGAAAAAGACCAAGCGGAGCTATCAGGTTTTTATAAGTGCGCATCTGAAGTAAAGGCTAGCTGTATACTATGTAACCCATATCATACCCATCAAGCATACACCAAAATAAATGAATTACAAGTTCTTTTAACAATATCTTAAGATATACAAGGTCGTTTTTAAATAGCCAGGATAACCAGTGACGAAAACATGGGAAATTCTTTTTCTTTAAAAATCTAACACTATGCAAAATACGAAATTGTAGAGCGCCACCTTAAAACAAATATTACCATTTGTGCAATTTCTTTTCTTATTTTCTTATCATCATGTATGACTTTCTCAATAAAAAAAATGTACATTAACATTGATGTTATGCATGAAAATAAGCTAATTATGCTTATTTTGCACTTGCTTACACAATATGCCTTGTGGCAGTATAGTGTGTGTAATGACCTTAATTATGGGGATATTAGAAGGTTTAGAACACAGGAGGAAAGTTAACATAAATATAAAACTGTTGCTATAAGTGAAAGAAAAATAGAGCAAAAATGTTTCTTTTCATTAATTTGTAATACAATTAAGGAAACAATGAAGACAATGCAAAATAAGAAACTGTAAGGAAACAATTATCATAAAGCAGATTCGCTTTCTTCCATATACTAGTGTTAGAAGAATAAGCAAACTTTGTACCCTTTGGTCTCTGTGCACCTGATCTGTTCCATCCCTGTACAAACTGTAAACATTATTAGTGGCATCTCAGGAATAATTGTGGCAAGTTTTATGTTTCTGTCTTTCAGCATAACATTGTATGTTATGTTGGGCTGGACTTGTGTGGGACTTTGCTACTAATGAATACTGTTCTGTGGAAACATACATTAGAATTAAGCAAAAGGACTGTTTAGATGCTTGCGACTTAAATGCTTCAGCTATGCAAGCAAAATCAAATCATACAATAATAATACCTATGTATTTCATTTCTTATTTTCATATCATCGTGTATGCTTTAATCAACAAAACGGTATATTAACATTGATGTTATGCATGAAAATGTTAATTATGCTTATTTTGCACTTGCTTACACAATATGCCTTGTGGCAGTATTATGTGTGCAATGACCTTAATTTAACCTTTGACCTCTGTAAACCTGATCTGTTCCATCCCGGTTCAAACTGTAAAATTTATTAGTGACATCTCATGAATAATTGTGGCAAATTTCATATTCCTCTCTTACAGCACAACACTGGCTGCTATGTTGAGAAAATGCAATGTACATTTTTTAAATTGCTCACTTTTCATCATTGGCGGTGGTGAGGGCTGGGCTTGTGTGGGACTTTGCTACTAATGAATACTGTTCTGTGAAAACTTACATGAGAATTATTCAAAAGGACTGTTTATATGCTTGCGAATTAAATGTTTTAGCTATACAACCAAACTTAAATCATACAATAATAATATCTATGTTGTCTTGATGGTGGCTCTCTAGAAATAGTATGTACTTCTGAGAGAGAGACATGTGTAACGTGAAGTTGTTTGCATTTGCAACATGCACAATGGAGAGAAAATGTTGGCATACCTCTATGCTACTTTCATGTACTGTGTCTGGAATTTCTTTACATATCGTAATTGTGGAAACTGTACATGATCGAAGCACACAGCTGACCAACATGGCTGCTCCCATCTGCTCGAATAATCAGCCCGAATTAGTCAAAGGTACACTATCTTTGGCAGTTATTAAAATATGGAAAACGAATTTTGAAAGTGTAGGCAATACCAGCTTCTGAAAGTGCAATACATGAATTACAAATTATATAAAAAGTACAAAAAGTTATCGGCTCGTTTATTTTTACAATTTACCTTTGAAGTCCAGGAAGTGAAAGTGACTAAGCGGAGCAATCAGTTTTTCGATAGGTGCACATCTGAAGTGAGACCAAACTGCATACTCAGTAACTCAAAGTATACCCATCAATCATACACCAAAATAAAGGGAATTACAAGTTCTTTTAACAATACCGAAGATAAAAAAGGTCTTTTTTAAATAGCCAGGATAACCAGTGAGGAAAACATGGGAAATTCTTTTTCTTTAAAAATCTAACCCTATGCAAAATACGAAATTGTAGAGCGCCACCTTAAAACAAATATAAACATTTGTGCAATTTCTTTTTTTATTTTCATATCATCATATATGATTCTCTCAGTAGAATGGTAAATTAACATTGATGTTATGCATGAAAATAAGCTAATTATGCTTATTTTCACTTGCTTACACAATATGCCTTGTGGTAGTGTTGTGTGTGCAATGACCGTAATTATGGGGAAATCAGAAATCTTAGAACACAGGAGTAAAGTCTCCTTAAACTTAAAACTATTGCATTAAGTGAAAGAAAAATAGAGCAAAAATGTTTCTTTTCATTAATTTGTAATACAATTAAGGAAACAATGATGACAATGAAAAATACGATTATGTAGATCGCCACCAAATGAGGTTTCATTTTATTGTGGCGTGTTCTTTTGTATACTGAATTGTGTAAGCGATTCATCAAGAAATATATATCTCCACCCTAGTATGCAGGTGTTTGTAAGTTTGTGTATGTCTAACAAAACTAATTAAATCCGTAATCTCGGAAGATGTGCATTAATCATTAGAAGTAATTGTATGCATAATGTAATGTTATGTATAATGCAATTTTGTGCATAATTCAATATAATTAAATAAGTTTCATATTAATCAAATGTAGACTCTCTAATGCAACACTATAAGTATACGTTATATGGACTTTAAGATTATATATTTATGCTTTTGTGTGTGCTAAAATAGCAACAATATTGATATTGTCCATCTTCCAAGACAAATATTTCATGTTCCTTTAGACAAATATTTCATGTTCCTCTAGTCTATGAGAGTTAACATCATTGCGTATATTGAACAAATTAGTATTTTGAATTATATACGAATACTGCTGTTTTGTAACATCGACGATAGACTGTAGAGTCTAAGTCGTTATTAAAGAATTTTGATTGATTGTCATTGTCTTATATACATCGGTCAGCTAACTGTTATAAATGTGAGCAGCTTGAATCCACATTGTCTCTTGATGAATAAAGGTGATTAGTATTAGGTTTTATTGTTCAAACATGAAAACCAAAGTCAAGCTCAAGACTTCATGATATATATATATATATATATATATATATATATATATATATATATATATATATATATATATATATATATATATATATATATATATATATATATATATGGGAGAGAGAGAGTGAGACGGACGGGGAATTTTGTTTTTTAATTCAGGACAAAGATTAGCTTGAAAAAAAAATATCCTTTCTATGATTATTAGAAAGTAAAGAAAAAATTATATTCATTATATTATTTAAAAAAATAAATGTTCTTCGAGTACAAGAATATAATATATATATATATATATATATATATATATATATATATATATATATATATATATATATATATATATATATATATAGCGAGAGAGAGAGAGAGAGAGAGAGATCAAACTAGTGAAGTGCCCGTTACAGTGGCGTAGGAAGAAATTATGACACACACAAACACCAGCAAAACTTAATTCTGGGGTCCTCTCTCAATAAAAAAAATTTGATGGGACTTGTCTGCACTGATTAGTTGCTTGGGCGGTTGCTGCGCCACTGGTCCATTAACACCTAGGTCGGAGTCGAACATAGTAAATAATAAGCCGATTAACCTGGGAGGACATGGCAAAGATTGGATGCCTACGTTAGCTTGATTCTTCATTCTTTTTTTATGAAACATCATCAACTAACATAGTCGACAGTGAAGCGCTTCAAGTATAGCCTAACAGGTTATTGTTCGGCGAATGGTTCACTTCACACAAGTGGCTTTGAGTATGATCTCAAAACTTAAAACTAACCTAACAAATGCGGTCTTGAAACACTTTTTCTGATTCAACTGTATCTGAAAATAACATTCTTTTTACATACTTAGCGTACTTGCACAGACGAAGGGGCGCTTGCATCTATATTCCATCCATATCTCCTTATTTGTTGTTTATAACGGAATGTCTATGCCTCGTGTTATATGGGAAAGCACTCCTACAGGTACTTCGTTTGCTGAATTCAAGAGTTATGTCTCTTTAAACATGAAATTGATTAACGCTTTCATATTGTGAAATATAGGTAATGCACACTATTGTAAAGTATCGTGTACATTCCAAATTGTACAATTTAAATCATTTAAAAAAATCAGACAGAAACTGTCTTTATTACTTGAATAAAGTCCGTACATCAATAATAAACAAGAGGTTCAAGTGTCTCCGAGATTGTTCACATAACAGTCAGGGTAGTTGACCAAGAGACCTGGGTTAATACACTGCTTTCCGACACTTTTTTTTTTTTTTTTTTGGGGGGGGGGGGGGGGGCAAACTGGAAAGTGAAAAGACCTTAAGAAACGACAATTCAATTTTAGAAAGGGGAGGGGGTGAGGGAGATGGGGGGTGGTTTCCAAAAAAAAATTCCTTGAAAAAAATATTCTTGCTCTGATTGATAGAAAAAAATTGTGGCCCTCAAACTTCAAATAGCTTGAGAGAAAAAAATTATTGCTCCGATTTGTAACAAAAATAACCTACAATATCCATTGAAAATTGTATAATTATTTTCAGGTAAAAGAAGAAAACAAAAATAAATATCCCAGCTCAAACGAAATATCCAGGCTCACCCTACAAGGATTAATGCCAACGGGCCCCGGGTGACCGAGTGGTCTAAGGCGCTCGCCTTTACCGATCACTGCCATCTCACCTCTGTCCGCATGGGTTCGAGTCTCGGGCTCGGCCAATGTAGTTATGTGAGAATGCTTGCCTGTAGCTGCCCATGGGTCGGTGGTTCTTCCCGGTTTCTTCCTCCACCAGATATACTGGCCGCCATATATAGCCTATCATGTGCTGAAAATGGCATTAAACCCATAAAAACCAAACCAAACCCTTATGCCAAAATACTTTCTGTGAAATTCAGTATACTACCATTGACCGATTTGTTTTTAATTTTTTGGAGGGAGAAAGCCATTTCAAGTTTTTTTTATTTTAGTAACAATGGCCATGTTGAATAGTGGATTAGCATCTTGTGTACAAAATTGATTATATATATATATATATATATATATATATATATATATATATATATATATATATATATATATATATATATATATATATTAATGTGACCAAACTTGATGGTACATCAGTAACATTTGTACAAATTTTACAGGCCTTCTTGCCAAAATGCACTTCTCAGACTTGGGTCAAATTCTGTTCAGCATTTTCCATTGTACAAAATGGAAACATCTTCATATGAGGATGCCTTCTATAAAATCTGGTTGAAATATGTACCGTGGTTTTTGAGAAGTTATTGCTTAAACATTGGTCTATTTTAGTAATGACGGACACATTTGATGGCTGATCTGCATCCTTTGTATAAAATTTAAAAGCCTTAGTGCAAAATTGTCAAATTTGATTATTATATAATACAGTGGTTTCCGAGTAAAGTAGTTCATAGCTTTTGTAATTGAGAAACAGCATTCATGATCATGGAAAATTTGTATCATTCATAGAAATTTGAAAGACTTTCTGCTAGGATGCTTTTGGTCAAATTTAATTAAATATTGTTTAACAAATTTAGAGAAGGCATTTAAAGGTTGTTCCATTTTTAGCAATGGCAGCCATATTTGGCGGCCGATTGACACAATTTGTACAAAATTCAACGACTTTCGTGCCAGGATGCTTTCTGTTAAATTTCATCAAATTCTGTTCAGCGGTTTGTGAGAACTTGTTTTTTTTTCTTCTATTTTTAATAACAGTAGCTATATTACATAGATAGCATCATTTGTACGAATCCGGGGTCTCCATGCCAAGATGTTTTCTGTGAAATTTGGCTACATTCTGTTGAGCATTTTTTGAGATCTTTACAGGTTTTTATATATAAAAAAATTGAATGGCAGGTAATGTTGCATTACAGATTGCATCATTTTTACAAATTGAAAGGTCTTCATGCAATGTTACTTTCTGTCAAATTTGTTGAGCAGTTTTAGAGTAAAAAGCTGCTTACAGATTATACCATTTTTAGCAACTGTGGCCACATTTGATGTCGGATCAGCATTCTTTGAACAAAATGTAAAGGCCTTCATGCCAGTATGCTCTCTACAAAACTTGCAAAATACCAATTCAGTGGTTTTTAGAAATTTAAAATAGTAACTGTTTACATACACCTTTACCATAAGAATCAAAGGTAACAAAAATGTGAGGACATTAACAAGTCTTGTTCCACAGGCAGAGACCAATGCTCCATCACATATCCATCAACACTGCATTTTGGATTTTGACAAGTGTTATAATTACTCCCATCTAGTTTCATTCTGAAGTCAAATCTGAAAAAAGAATTAATACTGAACAACGATTCTGACAATGCTGATGTGATCATTGTTGTAGGTGGTTGTAGTAATAGTAACGAGTCTTTTGTGCATGGACACACTTCTGACCTTCAAGGTTGTAATGACACGTCTACTACATATAATTATCCTTTTCATTTTCATTGTTATAGTTGTTGTTGCTGGTACCATTCTCAACATTCTGGACAAGAGCAATGATAGTATGGTCGACATCTTAAAGTCTGCCCTCTTTTGGGAGTGGGGGACAAAATTTCACAAGTTTAATGAACTGATAACCAGATATTTTGCAGTCAGAAAACAAACAAAAAAATGCCTTCAAACCAAACGCAAAAGCAGAAGAGTAATTAGAAACAAAGATTTGGTCATAGCGACAAGACTCTTGTATATACTTGTGTAAACTTTCTTAGGATTGCAATACTTTCCATTCTGGACGAGTAGCAACAAGATTTTCTAGATGGCCATTATGGTGGCCATATTGGACATCAGATCAGCACCATTTTCAATTAGGCCAAACTAAACATCACAAGAAGTCTTTTAGTGCAAATCCCATGGTGACATGACCAACCATTGAGTAGTAGTTATAACAAGATTTTTAAAATGGACACTACATTGGACATCAGTTCAACACAGTTTTCATTCAGGACCATAAGGAGTCTTCTGGTGAAAACCTCCAGTTAATAGGACTTTCCATTCAGGAGTAGTGAAAAAATTTACAAGATGACTACTGTTTAGGCCAAATTTGAACATCAGATCAGCACCAATTTGATTTAGGACCAACTAGATGGGTCTTTTAGTGAAAAACCCATGTCGATATGACCATCCACTCAGGAGTACCAAAAACATTTTGAAGATGGCCATTATGGCGATATTTTACATCAAATCGGCACAATCTGCATTCAAGACCAAACAAGTCTTGTGGTGAATACCAGGTATCAAAATGACATTCTATTCAGGAGTAGCAACAACTATGATTTTCAAGATGACTCCCATGGTGGCCATGTTTGACATCAGCTCAACCCCATTTTTCTTTAGGACCAAGACCTCACAAAGTATTTTAGCAAATGCCCCATTTTGATATTACCGTCCATTCAGGTCTAGTAGCCAACACAAGATTTTCAAGACTGCCACCATGGCGACCATATTGGATGTTCAAGCCGCTTTATTTTCATACTAGACCATGGGATAAATGTGTATAGTTTCATGGCAATCCTCCTAGTTTTTGGAGTAGCAATAAGAAACTTGTGCCAATGGACAGACAGACAATGAACCATCCAATAAGCTCTTTGGTCTCTGACAAGTAGAGCTAAAAGCTAAAACCTAAAAGCCATAACCATGGGCACGACAGGTGGGAAGTAGATTACCTCTTCTTTGCTGAACTGCGTTTAGGAATTTTGGACAAAATATCGATTAAAAGAATTTCCTGTCGTTTCCATGCTTTTCATGGTGACATGTTGGTATAAAATGATGCACATAAATAGGACGGATGCAATGGCAACATCAGAAGAAAAAACCCCGACTTGCAAGTTCCATTTCCATTTAGTCACAATTCCACATCCAACTAAAGTGTCATGCCTGAAAAGACTTGTACATCAAAAAATGTGGCCAATTTGAACGATTTCTCGATTTCTTTCCATACTCAAATGTAAAGTTGTACTACACCATGATGGATTTAAACTGAAAAGCAATTTGCAAAAAGCAAATAAAGCGCTCACAAGCGTTTGCCTATGTACACGACCGAGGAGACGAGGATGAATGATCGAACCTCCACTTTCTTGAAATACAACACTGATGACAATGTCACCAATACCAACTTGTCATTGCACGATTTTTGTTTTGTGTGCCATGATGAAAATGTACTCTAAACATAATAAATTAAATAGAATCCAACTTGAATGCTTTTTTTTATTATAAAATGTGAAAATCTGAAACAACTTTATTAAATGCTACAAGGTCGCAGAAAACTAAATATCAATTTGCATATAGACTATTTATGATCTAGATGTACAATGGTTGCAAACCAACTCTTACACATGACAAAAAGGATGGACTAGATGCTCTAAAAAATTATTCCCTCGATAAAAAAGTTGAACTAGATCTGAATGCATGTGCTTGTTGGAAAAATAATTGAAAGATAAAGTTATCATAATTACTTCATATTCTATAGGCAACACTTTTTCTCTATAATTGGACATCAAAATCAAAATGTCTGTCACAACATTAATACTGGCCATTGTAATGAAAGAAAAACTATATACATTTAAATGGAATGATGCGAGGCATGGGTTATAAAGTGCCTTTAAATGACTAGTTTAGAAACACTTTCTGTGGACAATGCTTGGTCCAGACTCGTCGTATTCCTGCTTGCTGATCCACATTTGCTGGAAGGTGGAGAGAGAAGCCAAGATGGAACCACCGATCCATACAGAGTACTTCCTCTCTGGAGGTGCGATAACCTTGATCTTCATGGTCGATGGAGCAAGGGCTGTAATTTCCTTCTGCATACGGTCAGCAATTCCAGGGAACATGGTAGAACCGCCAGACAATACAGTGTTAGCATACAAGTCTTTTCTGATATCGACATCACACTTCATGATGCTGTTGTAGGTAGTTTCATGGATACCGGCGGACTCCATTCCCAAGAAGCTGGGCTGGAACAAGGCCTCTGGGCACCTGAATCTCTCGTTACCAATCGTGATAACCTGGCCATCAGGAAGTTCATAGCTCTTCTCCAGAGAACTAGATGAAGCAGCAGTGGCCATTTCCTGCTCAAAGTCAAGAGCCACATAGCACAGTTTCTCCTTAATGTCTCTGACAATTTCTCTCTCTGCAGTGGTAGTGAATGAATAACCACGTTCTGTAAGGATTTTCATCAGATAGTCGGTCAGATCTCTTCCTGCTAAATCAAGACGCATGATGGCATGGGGAAGAGCATAACCTTCATAGATAGGAACAGTGTGGGTCACACCATCACCAGAGTCTAACACAATACCAGTGGTACGACCAGAAGCGTAGAGAGACAACACAGCCTGGATGGCAACATACATTGCTGGCGTATTGAAGGTCTCAAACATGATTTGTGTCATCTTTTCTCTGTTGGCTTTAGGGTTCAGGGGAGCTTCGGTCAAGAGGACAGGGTGTTCTTCTGGGGCCACACGGAGTTCATTGTAAAAGGTGTGATGCCAAATCTTCTCCATATCGTCCCAGTTGGTGACAATTCCGTGTTCAATGGGATACTTCAGGGTGAGGATACCTCTCTTGCTCTGGGCTTCATCTCCCACATAGCTGTCTTTCTGCCCCATCCCAACCATCACACCCTGAAAGGAACAATGATGTAAATGTCACAACAATATCAGTGCAATTTCGTGGAACTATTACTATGCATATAAAAGCACGTGTACTTCTTTACTAATATGCTTTGTTGAAAATGGAAAAAATAAATGCATGCACTCACATGCATGTGAAAATATTTATAGAAAAAAAGGACACAACACACCTCTTCTTTAGAATAATTGCTCTGAATGCTCCACCACATGTATATAATCACAGGGACTTGGGTGATGAGCCCCCACCAAAGATTTGATTTTGGTTGCATTACAGCACAGCAACACATAATGGTTATTTAGTGCAGAAGCAATTGGAATTGAGTACCTTGCCCAAGGACATGCCACAGTAGCCAAATCTGAGCCAATCCAATCTGCCAGGCAGTTATGCAGAACTGGAAATTTTTCATGGTGTGCAACAGAGTCCATAAAATTTTAGATTCAAGTACTGCATTTCCAGACCAGAACTGCAATATTCTTTGATGAACTAGAGCTAGGTCAAGACCCTGAAGCTGAGGGACTTTGTGGCATGCAATACGAGTGCAGTCATCTTGTCTGCATCAGTACACTAGTTGGCAATCTTGTTTGCTGGAGTTTCCAACTTGTTGGAGCTTTTCACATTTAGGCAAAAACACGTTACAAATTTATTCAAATTTTCATTATTTCATTCTTTTTGTGCTTTTCACTCCTGCTATTTACATCAGTAATTTAAGGGTTTCCAATGAAATACCTTTCTTTCAAAATTCGAGCTCTTTTCAAAGACTACCAATTTTTCAAGCACTTTTCCATTACTTTTTTAACCCAACCTCAAGAAATCACTTTTCAACCACCAAAATGCAAGCACTTTTTTAAGATAAGGATTAGCACAATGTCCAAACAAGTTTCTGCAAGTTTACATGTGACAACTTTTTTTTATTTGCAATGTGACAAGTGCCAGTGGCCATAATTGTTCCCAGAACTATGAGCAACTTCTGGTAGAAGTCCCCAGCATACTTGAATCAGTGATCACATAAAAATTTGCCCCATTTTGGCATTTTCACAAAAAAGAGGAAGTCCATAACCATTTCAATTACCCATTTAATTTGAAATAAAGTAATCAAAATTGGCATATGGTTACTGTTGAATTGTGATGCAAAATGGTACTCCATGTATTGAGGACCTCTGAGAAAAATATCATCTCCCACCTTGTTTACATTTACAGTGAATAATCATGAATCCTGTGCTCTCAACTGGTGCCGAAGCTAATCAAAATCAGGAATACAT
Source organism: Margaritifera margaritifera (assembly GCA_029931535.1). Classification (NCBI taxonomy): domain Eukaryota; kingdom Metazoa; phylum Mollusca; class Bivalvia; order Unionida; family Margaritiferidae; genus Margaritifera; species Margaritifera margaritifera. The sequence goes on along the minus strand of JAQPZY010001419.1, from coordinate 1,111,780 downwards.
TTGTCAACCAATGAAATTGATCATCTTGTGTTTCTTTGGCATTGTGCACTCTATTCAGCAAGCCCGAGATGTGCTCAATTTAGTCTAAAATTAAACGCAACTATCTTTATTATGTTCTTTTTGTGTGCCCAATGGGCAACATGGAGAGAGCTTTTCTTGCACCAATGATGAAAAATAAGGGCCATTTTCTTCAACTAAACAATTATGCTTACAACAGTTAGCCAAGCATATTTAGCCATTTGTTTTCTTCATGAAACTCCACAGTTCTTGCGACAAAATTCAGCATTCCTTGGCTACCACTGCTCTTAAACCAACTGAAATGGCAGTCAACAGTTTTAAAAAATCATCACAACTTCATCATGCCTGTATTTACTTCTGCAAGAAAACAGCCATATACATTAAAGCAATTGGACTTGAAGCTTTGCAACAGTGTCAACATGTGCTGCCAACTGTTTAAGTTATTCTTAAAAATTTTACTTCCTGCACCTGTATACGCGGTCGGAAAGGAGCTAGAGGGTCTGCAACCAGTTGCCGCACGGAACTAGTAGCCACAGAATTGTCCATTGTTCTAAATTATATGTGGCATTTTTGCTAGTTGCAGATGCAGAATGTAGCTTTCATTACGTGTCAACGTTTTGCTCGATTAATTGTGCGGTTAACCGGTTCCATGGGACAACTAGTGCATGTCCTCAACACAGCAACGATTGTTATAGCAACAAGACATTGACACCCATCCCTTACAACCATGCAGATCAGGGTCAATATTTTGTATTGTAGTACTCCATTTGCACCAAATTACACATTTCTGCAAACAGGACTATTCAGGATGTACCTATGAAGACATGTCGAATTCGACCTTAAATTACTATATACACAACCATAAGGTATCGTCTTTTTAGTCTCAAAATGAATATACACCCAACTATCGTGAATATAAAAATTTACTTTTTATTAGCTCGTGAATTGCTAGATTTTCCAAGAAAAATGATTTTGATAATTCAATGAAGTGAAAGACGAAATAATTTTTCATTGCCGCATCGATAACGTTTTCAAGAATTTATAACTATTTTTAGACACTTGTGTGGTCTAATGGTAAATATGGCTACCTCTCATGCAGATGATGTGCATATAATTTGTTATTCAATTTATTTAACTATTTTTGTACGTGTTGTTTTACCTTGAATTGGGAAGGAAAATTATGCTGCTACTGATATTTTTTGTGCGAATATACCCAAAACACAGAACATAAACGGTTCACTGCTGACATTCTCGCATGGGATAAAGCAAGAAATCTACTGAACCTTTTATACATATGCAGGCCAATACATTTGAGGATAAAATGAGAAGAAAATTTGCTTGCTCCAAGTGAATGCACGCGTGTATTATGCCAATTTAATGTTTATAATGCATTTGTCTGACACATCTTCGTAAAACATCCCTCGAGATTCTTGGTAGCACGTCTATCATATATAACTGGAGTTGTGTATATAGTCATTTTGGAGTATTTTTTACCCGATAGTCTGATACCTCAAAATGGCTATTTACCTGAAAATCGTGCATACAGCCTCGGGTTTCAGAACTATCTGGGTAGAACTGTACTGTTGGACTACGCCAAGCCCATCTATAGACCATTAGACCATGCTCGTCTAATAATAGCAGTACTACTCTAATACTTTTGTACTTTTGCTACTCGTGTGAGGCAAATGCTGGTTTGCATTAAATCGAACGGGTCGCATCAAAAGGCAGTTTTTTATTAGAGTGTTACCTATGAAGGCCCCCCGAGGGGGGAAAGGGGGGGGGGAATTGCCCAGAGGTTTGGAGATTTCTAGGAGCCCGCCGTCAACTCGGTTATAAAAAAAATATATCTATGTTTGCAGTAAATGTTAGAATTTGTTCCTTGCAATATTCCAAGTTACAGTAGATTACTACAGGTTTTATATGCAAAACTACACACAAGTTTTTTTAGGGAGAGCGAGAGTTTTGGGGCTCTGACAGCGGGCTCAAGTTGTACCTATGCAGTGTATCGTAATACTACAAATAAACCACACTATTCCTATGAATATGTAAACTTCGTACACCAAACTTCAATAGTGTTTCAAATCTAAATTGGAGCTATAATTAAAAAACAAATCAAGCTTTACTGATCTGCCAAGAAATCAAGTTAACTTCACAAGCTGCGTACGGAAACAAAATCTGAAGAAGCAAAATGAAATATTCAGAATATTTACCTGATGTCTGGGTCTCCCCACAATAGAGGGAAACACGGCTCTTGGAGCGTCATCCCCAGCAAAACCGGCCTTGCACATACCGGATCCATTGTCTACAACTAAAGCGGCAACGTCGTCGTCAGCCATGTTTGATTTTGTCGTCTGCTTTCACTAAACACGTGTTCACTACAAACCGGCTAGAAGCCAACTGACTTGATGAATATTCATACTGTTATTTATACATCGAGTGCCTTCCCCCGATTCCAGGAAAAAGTAGTTCAGTTCGATGATCGCATTCCCATATATGGAAATGCATTGCCTAATAAGGGCAAAACTACGACTACATCTTTGCAAACAGTATTTTAAGGTTAATGTTACAGGTTTGGTCACTACATCATGTATTTTGGCAATATGACTTAAAATGAGTATAGCATAAACTATAATTTGTAATACATTCTAACTGATAGGAGTGGCTAGATAACACTATTGTAATTATAAACATGTAAACATTGACTACTTGATCTCAACTGCCACTAGAGCAAACGATTTTTTTATTCTCCAAAACTTCACCAAAAATTAAAAAGTCCAAAAGATTCATATCAAGGTTTGAATTAACCCCTTAAAAATGCATATGTGTAATTGATGTTACTCGCCCGTTACATCAGTGGTCACCGACGACGTTGCCGCTTTAGTTGTAGACAATGGTTTTAATAGAAGACCACTATGATGTGAAGATATACATTCATGTGCTCTCATGTACATTTATAGGGGTTGTTTCAAAAGAGGTTTGCAACCTTTTTTTTTTTTTTTTGTAATTACAGTAATATCATCTAGATACTCATACTCAATAGAATTAATTACAATGTATATGTGCTGGGCATATGATCCAAACGGACGGACCATTTAAGTTCGGTGCTGGTGGGGGAAGGGGGGGGGGGGGGGGTAAAAATGCACTAATTTGTAGAGAGAAAAAACAAATTCTATCCACCATACAATTTGAAGAAAAAAAAATTATCTTCAGACAAAATTTAAAAACACCAAAACATTCTAGTTGAAAAGAAAATCACAGTACCCCACCCCCACAATTTAACGGTCGGTTCCTTACAGACTTCATAAACACATCGATATGTATCGTCCAACGGCCAGTTGTCGGAGGCCTCGTTCAATCGTGCGCCATGTTTCTTGCGATCTAACGCGATTGTTGCGAGATAATGACGTCATCAGCTGTGTCACCAGCGTTCTTAGAGAGCGACAGAATTTAATTCTATAGTAAAATCAAACAAAATGAGATTCAAAAAGGTAATTTCATGTAATTTTTTTTTAAAAATCATAATGAAAATCTATGTTTTCACTAATGCCTTTTTTGTGTCAGACATTTTGGTCTTTAATTTTCTATTATATTCTAAAGATAGCGCCGCCGATCACATGTTGGCTTTGTTTACATATTTTGAACAGGATAATCCACTTTTGGAATTGGTATATTCACTACGGACTTTTTCGTTTCAGTATTATTTCATAATGAACATATATTCTATATCAAAAGACATTGAATCTATTATAATTAAATGTGTATCCATTCACCAGTCTATTTTTAAATTTCTCTCTCCCTCTGTCTCTCTATGTATGTCTGTCTGTCTGTCTTTCTCTCTCTCTCTCTCTCTCTCTCTCTCTCTCTCTCTATTGATTCATGTATCTTTATGGCAAAGAACAAGCAAGCAGATATGTAAGTGCACAAACTGCATATAGAATTAACGGAAAAAAAATTATTCATTTTTAAATTTTATTTTTTTTAGTTTGAAAAACACGGAGACGCTATAAACTAATAATATCCATACCTTGGTCTAACTGGCACGGTCCGGTCATATGCCACGTGACTTTTTAGTCAGTGTCACGAACCATGGAAATAAGTAAACATACACACGGTCGGAAAAACGGTAATTCTGAACTAATGTACATGAATGCCAAATTTGTTCACTCAGATTAAATGAAGTAGATATAGTTTAACACTTTTTATGGTTTATTTGAATAGATTCACGTTAAGTGAACGAAAGGTGGTTTCTCGAGGCTACTATAGTCGTACATGGTCGAATGGCCGCACTAATTCAAACTCATTTCATACTCAGTGGTGTAGTAAGGGTAAATGGCGCCCGAAGCGACGATGATGGCCCAAAGGGCTAGAATACGAGTCCCGAATTTTTATCAGCTGTTTTGGCACCCCAAGACCTTTTACCGATTACAGTCAATAACTTTTTTAATATTTTCATTTCGAGTTTTTTTTAATCTTTGATAATGTGAATTAGGATAAACTACTGAAAAACATTACTCGAGTATGTCTTATAACACTCTGTGTGTGTGTGTGTGTGTGTGTGTGTGTGTGTGTGTTCATAACATCGTTGAAACAGAGATTTCACTCCATTGGCGAGCACATTGTCACCAATGTTTACGGGGTAAAAGGGGATTGTTTGTGATAGGATTTAAATTTGCTTTGAAGATGTATTTGAGTGGGTTTGTAACCAAGCCAGACTGCCCTAAGATGTACTGTCGAGACTGTTTTAAAGACCACCTCGTGTGAGATTATACATTTTTTAAGGATGTTTGCTTAAGGAATTCGCTTTTGTAAAAAAATGTTTCGCAGCTCGAAATGATGTAATCATTACAATATGACGTCACATGTTACCTATTTAAAGTGTTATCATGGCGCTCAGAACTCTTTAGCTAGTACCTGGTGTAAATTCGTAAGCCAATATCACAGAATGGTAAGGGAGCGACTTTTTAATATTCTGGGTGAAAAAAAGAATTATCTTGAGGTAAAATAAATAAAACATGATCCCGTCTCGAAAGAACCAACACAACAGCAACAACAACACCCCAAATAGCAACATCTCTATCTCCCGATTGGTTGATAAGTAACATCATGCCCATTACTATGGGCGACAGTTTTTAGATATATTCAATTTAATACAGAGCTCACTTTTTTTTTATTTTTCTTTTTTTTTAGAGAGAGAGAGAGAGATCCAAATAAATTGTATACCTCTACGATTGAAGAAGAGAGATCTATATATCAATTAGAGAGCTATACAGATCAATTAGATACCTCTCTAATTAACCGATTTACCTACATTAATAATTGTTGACGTCTATAATTGAATTGTTGTTGTTGTCCTGTCTAGTTCAATCAAAGACCTCTACAAATGAATGAGACATCATTAATTCAATTATAGAGCCATCTAATAGAATTAGAGACCTCTCTAAATAGGTTGTGGTTCAACAAACCAAGCCCAACTTCCTTAAAGTGAAATAATAACTACTCTCTTGATTAAGGGCTATTGGTAATGCGAATAGGCTTAACAAGGTGGGTGGGTGTTGTATGGCCATATATCACTTATAGTAAGCAATAAGTGAAAAGTTATACATTATTAATTAATATAACCGTAATTTAAATGTTCAAGTACAATCTGTTTTGCGGAAAATATATTTATAAGAGCTAAAAAGGCACTTTGATATTGCATATTACGCGCAATAGATCACGACATTGAGATAGTATTGAGCTATTGCATTGTAATTATCGTGTTGCATGAAGATTAAGCAAGTTGCAACGAGCGTTACATTTTTTTCATGTACACTGAGCCTTGCGTACAATGCATGTGTCAAACGTCACGATGCCATGTAATGAGGGCTTCCATATTGGTCTTCTTCTAGTCATCTCGGTCCCATGACTGACAGTCATATTTTACGCATACCTGTAACCCGATGGTTATCAAACTTTCAACATTGCAAGTACAGTTGTGGACGGTACTGTTAATAGAGAAGAAAATTCCTTAGCATTCCTAAAATACATACAATGAAATTACTTATTTACGTGTTTACATTTTACTTATTTTTCCCTCTTATTTCACCGCATGTGGTTCAGTAAATATTAATCCGCTGAAGTTTATATCTTCACGCATTATTAGTCCTTCGTTCTTAATATCAGTCTAAAGACAATGAAAAGTACTTAACATTAGATAATTATCCTAAATAAACTTATATGTATATATAAATAAATTGAATTTGCTTATAAGTATGAGAACTATTTTAGTTGTATGTGTTTCCGCTAGTGTGTGAGAAGGCACTTCACCTAAAGCCAGTTTGTAGTTCAAATTAAGAAAAAGACAAATTTTAACAAAATTACAAACTGATCAGGTAAGATATATGAGCAGTTGCATGCTTTAGAAGAAGGTACTTCATTCAATTCTGTTGGATGTTACGACTGTCGATAATCGTGAATTTTAAACTCAGTATAGCGCAACATGCTTATTGACGGTGAATATGACATTTATACATGTATATATGCATGTGCTTTTCTACAGTGGATTGTACAGCGTGTCGATTAGGCCACGTGTAAATATAGAAAGACATATGAACGGAGAATATGAAAATATTCCAGACTTATAATTTTGGGAATCATCACAACGTTTGGGGCTGAAAATTGTGTCATTAATATTATTACCAAAAATATATGTACAACAATTGTGGCATTGTCTTCATCATAAAACGCTGCTTACGGCTAATGCTAGGCTCTCTACCTTTTTTTTTTTTTTTTTAGGAACTACTGTCAAGGTTGTTTACGACTGACAAAACTCCATTTTATTTGCAAACAGCTCATGTTCAATTTCTACAAGTTTTATACAAAATCCACTTCTCCTTGCCACTAAATCACTAAATGGATTATTCATAAGTGTTAATGATATTTCTTATTCACTGCAAACAGACTCCATATTGCTGTACACTGCATCAAAGTCTGTGGACAAAAAGGTATAGAATTGTTTTTATTATAAGTTATTCTTTCATACACTCACTGCTAAATGTTACAGGATACTTAACTGACATCACTATTACCATAAATTTTAGCCATTTCTTCACAATCAGAGTACCATCCCCCACCCACCTGTACTGAATTGTGCATATAGCCCTTAATTAGTGTTGTGCTTGAGATTACACGCATGCGTAGTAGGTTTACCCTATCGCTCAAACCTCATAAGTTGGGTGTTTTTCAAAACCGATCACTCCCATTTAGGCATTATGGTATTGCGAACTACATGCAAGATTTACTGACGTCTAAAATTGAAGAGCTTGACAACTCTCAAACAACTAGGCACCTCCGAAAGTCAAGATTTGACAACAGAACTGCTCTAATGAGCATTGACAATTTTACGTTTTGCAAAAGCACATGTTGACACATTGTTTTTAAGAAGAATTTACTTAATTCAAATTATAGTCAAGGCATATATTAGACAGATTTAAGCAAGCCATCACAACAAAAGAAAACGAAGAGGGGCCAAGTGTTGGAACTATTTTGTTAAACTCTCAATATACATACGTGTCGGCGTAGGGATAATATCCTAAATCGGATAGTAAATCGCCAGATAGCAGAGGCGCTTACTTAGCGGCGATGGTGCAGAGTGCGCTATCGCCAAAGAAACAAAAATGGCTGGACAACAAGAAACAAATGATGTTCAAATAGAGAAGGTCTTGGTTTGTGACGTTTGCACTATCATGGGGATTGGGGAAGGTGGAGGGTAATCATAGATATTTAAAAGACAGTATCTTGATTTTTCTTCGTTACGCACATGCGTCTGTGCGTTTGCATAGCTAAGCCACTGTGCATATCAATAAAACTGCAGTTTATATTTGTAATAGCAATTGAGACTTTAATTTTGGCGGGTATGGTGTGCTGATTTGCTTACAAATATCACATAAAATATCCACACACATGTCTAACTCAGATTTGGCTCATTGAATACATGGAAATCCAACAGCAAAGGCAAAGCCTACAGAATACAACTTTCTTAAATTGTGTGACATTTACATTGCCTGACATCATAGAGATTTCTTGTAATACAGCATTTTTATTTTTTATTTTTTTTTTTCTACAAGTGACTCGCTTCTCTAACCTAAACATGTTTCCATAATTAGTTAGCAAAAAATTTTCGAATCGAACATATCAATACTTGTATTTCGGAAATGTTCGTTTAACGCCCATTACGTGTTCAGGTAGAACGACAAATGGAGTTTCCTTTTCTCGATCAAGTTGTTTCTAATCTATGTCTGGAAATCACATATTCATATTTTTATCATTTTTAAATTACCTTGATATGCTTAGCCATTTTACAAGCGCTGGTTTGAATATTTAAGTGTAATACCCCTCTTTCCTTTCACTGTCAATAGCAATCAGGACAATTTATGTCCGCACCGCTTGCAATTTGGGTTTTAGAGAATCGCAGTTAGATTGGATAAAATTCCACGTTTTGTGGATGTGTAAGCACGGACTGTGTGATACGTAACACAACGATTGTTTACAAAGGTTCATGTAACTGGTGGCAATGCCTCCTATTTATATTGTCTCATAGGTCTTCAATAATGCCTCATCATGATTAAAAAGTATTAGAGATTTTTCTTTGTTTTTGTTTGTTTCAACTGAAAAAAAATCGTACAGCTACACTAGTTGGGTGCCAATGTATATCCACCCACCCCACCCTGATATATGCTACGTCTAGTAGCTTGACACCTTTAAATTTGAAACAAAATGCCACAGTATGACAGAGGACTCAATACAATGAGATAAAATTGGACTGTAAAATGGTATGCATTCATCGATGTAGCTAAGCATTTGCATCACTGAAAAATGGATTATTTTTCTTACTCAAAGACTGAAAGTGCAAGAAAATCAGTTTAAAGCTAATAGACATGAAATAAAAATAACCATTTTGTCACTCTTGTCAAGTTCAGGGAACGTGAAATCTGATTCATCAATTCCAAAAACAATAAGCTCGTTAGTACAATGTGACTTAGCTCTTTTACACTTCAATATCCTGAATGAGTAGCATTGTACATGAAATTCTTATTCAACTTAGAGGGCCCATATCTTTCACATTACCCTAAATTTTATTTAATATTCATGTACAGCTTGAAAATAGTAAACCTTGGCACAATTGTACCAAGAAAACATTAACTTAGTCTTTAAGTCTATAATGAATGTATACTTGAGAGAATAGCTGATTCATTCCCGCCCCCCCCCCCCAAAAAAAAAAAATTTCAAGTTTTAAGAACAACGAAGCCACAGAAGCTGTGGTAAAATGTTTCTTTTACAGCCAGGGCGTTTTAAAATGTACTCCATATATGGACAATATTGAGACATATCGCAAATTTAGCCAAACTTTGAAGACAGGCTGGCATTTTCCTGCAGAGACTTGTGGTCTGAATCAACAGAAATTGTAAGCAGCTCTTTTCATGGATGTTTTTTTAATGGAAACTGAATAGGTGTTACTCACAAGTACATTTGCAAACAGCCATCAGCGTTTGTTAGCAGCGGAAACGACTGTCATTCGCCTGCTAGTGTTGTGATATTATGATACATTCGCAACTTCTCGGTCAATCATACTGATCATTCCTCGAAATGTAAGCCTGTATCTGCCATTAGGACCAACAAAATGCACAAAACAAGGATTGACTGAGAAGTTCACTGTTGCCCAGCCTAAATTTAGCAAGTCAATACCATAGGCCGGTAACTAATAAACATGTGTCTCCCGATTAGTTAGTCGTGTAGCTGAGTACGTAGCAGAGAGCATAAAAGCAGGGAACCAAGCTAATGGGCGCGGTGCATCGTGGGGAAAAGTACAGAGATTCAGTGCATTCACTAAGATCGAGGATGCTAGTTCTCTGCGGGTCGGTGGTTCTTCCCGGGTTCTGCCTCCACCAAATATACTGGCCGCCATGAACAGCCTATCATTTGCTGAAAAATGGAGTTAAACCCACAAAAACCAAACCAAACCTCTTGTGCACCGGAAGTGTGACGCGGTTTTCAGTGAAACCGAGAAAGAAACTTCAGATGTAATTCGCCGACATTGAGAACTATATTCTAAACTATTTTTGTTCAAATGGCACAGTATGGCTACTGTAGGAGACAAAGTCACAATCGGAATATTATCAGTCTTTGCTGTCGTAATATATTCCTACAACTACTTAATACGTTTTTCCTCGACTTGACGGAAATGACCGAGCGATGTTCTGAACGTGAAACCGAGAAGTTGCGAATGCATCGAACTATTTTTTTATTCGCAACTTCTCGATCAATCCAATTGGTGAAATAGCCGATGTGGTCCGAATAGATTGCGGTTTCTCTTTTTGCGAAGAAATTTCTGGCGAACAAAATGTATGACTTTTATGCAAATTACTACGTAGACATACATCCGAGGCTTATTTTTGTTTCGCAGAAATAGCCGATGTGGTTAAAATAATTGTGGTATTATGACTGTGTCAGGCATTGCTTGTTCGCAGTAAATCTCTGTCCCCTGTAGGTTTTTCGGTGTACGAGTGACAAGTCTTGACAGATATCAGCCGCCTTTGTTTTGAATTTTCGAAAAAGTCCTACTTTCATTTAACAAATTACAAGTGACTATATATATGCATTGAATGTACTTTGTACTAACCATCCTGCAGTTTTGGAGACAACAACATTCATTGTTCTCGACATATACCTGTATCCTTATACGAGAACATTTCTGGACCTCTCATATTTGTAAAAAAAACACAACAATTGACATGTCCCTGGATCTACATTAGTGCTGTCTTGCACACTGATATGCAGAGTCAATCAACTATATTAAACTAGACAGTTATTATTTGAAATTTGAGATCTTGTATCCCTTATGCGACAACACATCCGAACAACTCATATATTATTTTTTTTTCATCAAACTATCTGCATGTCCTTGTTCCGTAGTATCCATTGATGATGTCCTACCCATTGATATGCAGAGCTACACATCGTTTTAAAACACAAAAACACATGTTTTGGAGACAGTTAGCAAAACACAAGACTAATTTTTGAAAATGTTTTCCCAGACATAAATAACAGAACAAAGCTACATGATATTGAATTCAACAGTTTTCAGAGAAGTGATATAAATATTTAATGAGTTTAACATGAAAGCAACACTTTTGGTATCAAAAGGTAATGTGTATTTGTTTACAAGTTTGGATGGGATAAAAGTGTGGTCAAAGTTAGTTGGGTTACAAAGTAGCATAGTAAAATAAAAATGTTCAATTTGTTGATTTAAACATTATAAAATATATGTCCTGCACTGCTTTAATAAGATGCTGATTGACATATTACATTCAGTGATAATAACATTGAGATAAGCATTATCAACGCTGAAAACAAGCTGATTACATTAGTACGGTATGAGGAAGAAATAAGTTATGTATTTGATGTGAACAAATACACAGTTTCTTGTTTTCATCTAAATTTACAGTATAATTTAAAGATGATGTAAATTTTATAAGGTAAAATCTATAATGTATCAACAAAAACATATAGAATCGAGAAATAGTTAGATGTAAAACAATGGATGGTGACTCAGTGTATGAAGTAGCTGGGTTTGTTTTTTGTTTTTTGTTTTTTTTTTTTTTTTTTTTTATCAATCAACCCTAGAAATAGCAACATTTAACATAACTCTTAAATCATTCCTGCCGTTGAAAGGATTGAAGAAATGTGCAAGTTGTTGAAAATGAAAGCATCTGTTGTAGATGGGTCTTCTGTTGGCTTCATGATAATACCTAAAGACAAATTATCTAGCATACAGCGTTATCTGGATGTCTTTAGACCGTTTTAAATGATGTAGTGAAGGTACACTTCTCCATCGGTGAATACAGACGCTGGAGACTTTGCAGCGAAAGACATAAAATATTATTTAAGGCATCTTTACTACGATAATGAAGTCTAGTTGCTTACACAAATATCAGTCGGTTGTATGAATAAATTAAACGCGACATAAAGAATATACAATCCTCTGAATTGAAAGAATGGTTAACCGAACAGTCAGCCTACAGATTACACAAGTAAGGGAGATAAAGACTTCCCATCAAAAGAGTTTATATTAGCCACGTTGATGACCAATGGCAGATTGTTGACATGCAGCATATGAAAAATACAATAATGGATACATATATAATCTGATTGTGATAGATGTCTCTCCAAAATACGCTTGAGCTGAGAAAGTGGAAACGAAAAACGGTAAAAGAGTTTTGCAACAGGAAAGTTAGGGATTTGTAGGAAAGGGAAAACAATTAATACTTTGCAGCTTTCTTAGACAAGAAAACACCTGTATGTGAACTGTTTCACTCAAAACCAGAAATGGGTTGATATTTTGCCAAAGCTAGATTATGACTACAATGACATCACAGATCAATAGTCATGGCTCTAGTTGAAGCATGCAAAGAAGAAAGCAGATCAAAAGTATGAATCAGCCTTTTCGGTTACCTGGCAATAGATGTGTATGGAGAGCATAAATTCAAATTCGGTGAAGCGGTTAGAATTTCAAAATACAAAATAATCTTTGTAACTGGCTAACTTCCTAACTTTACCAAAGAAATGTTTAAAATCATGCAAGTAATTATAGGGTGATCCATTGGTTTAAAAACTGGGAGTTCTGAAGGAAGATGATATAGAAAGAATCTTTTATAGAACAGACAAGATGGCATATACAGAGTTGAAAAGATCTTCAAGACCAAAAGAACAAATGGTTGGAAACCAGCAGAAAACATGGCACTAAAATATATGACACCGGTAGGACAATTAAAAAATAGCAATATCAAGAAGAATGAAAACTTTAATTGTTTGTTGTAATTTGTTTTGTTTATTTAAGATAATAACTTTTATAATGTGAAGAATGTACAAATTACCGTGCAGTAGAAAATGAAAGAGTTGAAACATATACAAAATACCAAATGGGCAAAATAAAGTACATCCCAAAAACATTACCAATAATAAACAAATTGTACACATGAGAAAACGTGACAGGGCGACTACAAAGTACACAATGTCATATTATTGTAATAAATGGCATCAGAGAAGAAAAGAAAAAATATAACATTGAAAAATATAAAGTTGATTACATCTACATCTAAATAAAACACAAAAACAACGTAAAAGATTTCAAGCTAGTCTATGAGAGTTTAAACAAGAAAAAAAATTACACCATCAACTATGCATTTTCCTGGACAACATTTTACCATGTACAATTTTAAAACATCTATAAAACCTCTAATCAGAAAGAATTAGCTAAAACAATTAACCAAATTCAGTTGATATGTGAGGAGCTTTTACACCACCTGGGTAAAGTAAAATCCGAGACACTTTTAACAGTGTGTAAATAATGTATATTTTCAAGATACAATTTTATCTGAATTTTAATTTTGACGTCTAGTAGTAATTGAAATTGTAATACACAAATAAATAGTACAATAAATATTTAATGTATAACCAGTTGCAAAATGTTACAAATGCAACAGAAAAGTGTTTGTAGAGGAAATGGAAAACGAAGTAAAAAATGACAAATATGTAAAGAGTGTGTAAAGGAAACACGATCAAAGTGGTATTAAAGTTGAGGGTATATAAGGATGAGTGAGAGTAATCAAGGCAGAATTACACGTGAATGTGGAAAAACAGTAAATAGAGGCTCCGTGTGTTTGCACAAGAAAAGCCAATTTCATATTTTATTGTTTTTTTTTTAAATTTAAACAATGGACTCCATATTTAAAAACTTACAGGACCAGCACCTTACACATGTTATGCGATTCAATTGAATACAGTAATTGGCTAACTAACTTTAACTAACATATAAAACAAATTTAACGAGGTAAAAATGTACTATGCTGAAACTCAGTTTTTCATATACAAGCAAACGTTTTTTATTACAACACTTTAAAATTTGTCTATGATGACTCTATAGATACAGATCACAGAGTGAAATGAGAATTTGACAGAATAAACTCAATTGGGAAGTGTGGACGGCAGCATAGTTGTGGAATTTCCTACTGGTATTTGGCAGTCAAAAATAAAACAGAATTTATCAAATACGTATGCACATTTTATGTTTATTTCCAGACCTGAAAACTGCTGTCTGAATGTTTAATACCTTTACCTGTTGCTGATGAATTCAATTCAAATAACAATAACACCGATATGAAACAGTTTAATTTGATCAGCAACAAGTTTAAAATTCCACCACGGGATGACTGGAGATTCCTCAATATAAAAAACAATTACTTGATAAATATTAGACCAAAAGAACATGCAACTGTACACCAAGATTTTAAGGAGTCTACACCTGTTGGTCTGTTGACTTCGAAGGAAAGTAAATATTACTATGGAGCAGGTAGAGCTGAATATTAGAGAACCTTGTCAGCGGGCAGAATGAATCCTATGAGAGAAAAATATGATGTTAATTGATTGGTTGGTTTTTTCATGCCGAGGAAATGGGAGTTATGTGCCTTTCCCAAAGACATATCGAGGCGGCCAATTCAGGTTGTCCTGGGTGGGTATCGAACCCGCGATCCTTGAATTACATGACCAACGGTCTACCAAATGAGCTACCGCGGGTCCTTCAGACCAGGATGAACCTGCTGTCTGAACTTTCTTTCTGCAAGATAGCATCGGATTCACAGATGAAGATAATTTCAATGTTAAATCAAGGCATCAAATTATATGTGACTTGTATTTTAGGTACACTGGTACAAAATAGAATATATATTACACTGTCTGTTTCGACAGTATCAGACACTATTTGTAAGTTTGTGGAGATATTAATTTTAGGACAGCAATGTTACGATAGAGATTAAAACATTGTAGTAAATTTTCAATAATGCATAACAGATTCAAAAATGAAATTAGACTAAACTATTGCTGGTGATGATATATTTTTATTACTTGGTGACATGTTCATGAAAATGGATAACATCGTAGACTACAACAACAATTAAAAAGAAATCAAGTGACTCGTTTAAACTTAGATTAAACCCTATCATCAATATCAGTGAAAAAAAGACTGTCATTCAAAATGCTGATAAACAATCTGTAACAGTAAGACACGAAATTGAAAAGGACAAAAAAGAAGACAAACTGCGTAAAAATCAGAGTAATAGGAAAGAAGGAATATAATGATGATGATGATGTACTCCGCACAGGCTTTGCCGTTCCTCTGGCTCACCTCGTTTTGCCTTCGGCGCATGTGCTTCCGAACACTTCCGGAACGAGTCGCTGTTTGGTTACTCAAATTGCACCCACAATTCGTCTTATCTCTGGCTCGATGTCACATAAGAAGCAAGAAATGTCGACAAAGTCCAATTTATAAACGTTAAAAACCAATATTTATCATGAAAAAAATATTTACATTGATACTTACGGTTGCAAGAGCTGCTATAGTTTACTTGTTTGAAATAGTTTAAGAACGTTTTATCCTCTTTGTTGCCTCGTCTACACCTTTGATCAAAAATCCAAATAAAAAACCACTAATAATAAAATATGTAAAATAAAGTGTTCAGCAAGGAAAGAGATAGTTTGACCAGTACTCCTAAGCAACCAACTTATCACTCTATCAATAATTCCAGGCAATGATACTGCTGCCTTTTTTTATAACTCGAACAAATTCTCTAAATTTTAATATCAAGCCCTTTTTAATTTTGTCAACGAAAGAATCATATTTGTCGCCTAACGGAACACTACTGCCACTTGCTCCTCTATCACCTACTTAACTTTAAGTACCCTTTTGCTCATTTTTTCTCTGGCTTGTATTGTAAAACAGAAATGTAACTATCCGTTCGTCTGGTAGTACTCGTTCTTCTTCAGAGATTCTACTCTGTTTACCTAGTGCTCAAAACATAGATTGAATAAAAATTGTTAGCAGGTAAAAGGCCATGTGCTATTAGGTAATCAGTTGTGAACTGGCTAATAAAAACTGAACGAATTAGCTTGATAGCTTTTACAATAGTCATGGTTAATGGTGGACAAATTGTCAACATTTCAATAGCTTTTTCAAAAAGAAGCTGTAGGCAACACTAGGATCATAGCTTAAGGTTGCATGGTAAACTAGGTTATTACCGTATATACTCGCGTAAAATTCTATACCAACTGCATTCTGCATTGACCCAGATCTGCCGTCGCATAATGCGCCTGCAGATCTGGTCTATGCAGTTTGTAAGGACTAATCAGTAGAACAAACAACATATACCCTGATCTGCCGACGCATTATGCGACGGCAGATCAGGGTATATGTTGTTTGCATTTGGAGTCGGTTTATACGCGAGTATATACGGTATGTATCTAGCTAAAAGAGCAGACACAGTATTGTCATGTTGTATTTCGTACAGACAGTGTTCTATACGTGTGCTGTAGGCTTAACTTTGCCTTTGTTCTTTAGTTGGGTTGACTTTTCATGATCTCTAACGACCTGCTTTGTACAGGTTTTTAATATCGTCAGTTTTAAATAACAGAAACAACCTGACTTTTGGACAAAATGAACAAAATTCCTGAAAAAGATACACCACCGCCTATCAGATAATAAATCGTACTCTTTTAGCCATGCAGATTTGTTGCATTTGTTTTACCATATCATATTTTGCTCAGCATAGTCTTTGACATTTCATACTCTTCTTTTTCTTTTGTAATTTATCAACTTTGGTTCTTAACTCACCTCTATGAAGTAGAGGAGAGCTATTGTACTACCCATGGCGGCGGTGGTGGTGTCCATACTGATAAAAGCATATATATATACATTTAAAGCTTGGCTGACTTTGGTTGAATTTTGTATTTTCAGTTTATTCCTCAGGTTTTGTTCATGCAAGAACCATTAAACTAGACGATCGTACACATCTCTATTAGTACCACAATCTTGCAACAAAAGAAGGTCACTGTAACCTACTTTTCACTTTTACTGGCTTATGTTTGGCGTTTGGGTTTTATTCATGACCAAATACTTTTTGGGCAGCCTGTATACATTCTGGTATACCTATAGTCATAAAACTTGGTGGTTTGATGCATCTAGATGAGTACTACACCCTCATCACAAAAGCAGGTCACTGTAACCCATATTTGACGCTTCAATGACTTGGTTTCAATCTCAAGCACTATTCATGCCAGAATCATCAAATGAGATGATTGTATGCATCTCTATTAATACCACGCCCTTACAACAAATGAAGTTCACTGTGACCTATATTTCACATTTTAATGACTTAGGTTAAATTTGTTTTCTTAGCTCATGATTACATGGCCTTTCTTACCTCCTATATGCATCTTTGTGAGTACTACACCCTCATCTTAAAAATAGGTCAATGTGATCCATATTTCGCTTTTCACTGACTTTGATTAAATTTTGCGTTCTTGATGTTCATGCTTGAATAAGTAAACTATGTGTTTGTATACATCTCTCTTAATACCTTACCCATACACCCATTTGGATTAGAACATATATATTTATATTTCTCACAAATATAAGTATGGAAGGAGTTTGTATCGATCAGCTCAATACCAAAGCAACGTGGAGGTTCTAGTTTTATAAACAAATGAAGTAAAGAATCTTTAAAAATATACGTCTAGAAAGATAAACATTCGCTAACCCAGCATATGAATGTGATGTGTTTCATATATTACAAAAAACGTCGAAACCTGTGCAAAGCACAACACAGCCTAAATACCCATTTGAGCCTACAGTTAACATCAGACAACTAGTGCAACTTCCTGAGGATGTGGAGATGCCAGATATATACAGTAATTAAGCGTAGCATAAATATTATCATATAATATTCTAATGTATGATTGTCACCAAAGGTGCACCTCACATCCGGCGATGAAGACAACGTGTACCAGAGGTACAGTCCAACAGTACAACCTGTCACTTTCCTTTATATTAACAGAACAGCTATGACTGAAAAAGTACCAAGTACTCCGTAGCTGTCGGTGCAGCTTAGGTGCATGGACGTTTCGTATCCGGCGATACGCACATTTGGTGCGACACCGTTATATCCTACACTGCCTATGGGCAATAATGGGCTTCATTTTAGACTGCAGAAATTTACGAGATTCAAAAGAGATCGAACATTATGGAGGTGTTAGAAAGAAATACAAAGCAGGATACACAAATTTTGAATTGGGTGGAGGTACGAATGGAAACAGTTTCAGTTGATATAGCATAACCATGGGCACCAATACATCAGCACAATCAGTATTTCACAAATACAAAAACAAAATCTGATACATCTTTATACAGTTTACGATAGTAACGATTATCCTCAAGGATCGTTTGATTTTTCCCTTGATCATTCTTCAGTCGTGAGAGGAAGGAATGTTACAAATCCAATAAAATCATTTAAGAGCTATGTGACTCTTGTGAAAATTAAAAGCGGAATTACAGAGGGTAAAGGGAGCTGAGACTCTGAAAACAATTTCCTTTTTTTAAATAAATGTGAAATCAGTAAACTCTATAGTTGTTTGTAATCAGTTATATGCTTTTTTGAGACTCTGACAACAATTCTCTTTTTTCAAATAAATACGAATTGGGTAAATTCTATAATTGTTTTTAATCAGTTATATGAATATAAGAAACTCAGCAACCACATGTCTCCATCCCTACGAGCCAATTCAGTTGATTCTGCCAAAATGTCATATCACATATGGTTCTATATATTACCTTATCTTTATTCCTTTTTAAACTTGATGGCCTAGTTACAGAAAACGTCAAGAGACTTGTTTTAAAAAGTAATGTTTCTTGTAAAACATGGCTTTTATCTGGGTTAATGGGAGCGTCAAACCGAGTTCATGACAAGAACAAGGTGCTTTGTTTGAAAGTCTTTCAAACTCTATAATCCATTTCTTACAAAGAAAATAGAGTACTGAGGAGTCCAGAAATTTAAAACAAGAGGCTCAGGTGAGCCTGATATCGCTCAACCGGCTTTCTAACTTTCCATTTAACGACTTCATTTAACAGATTTAGTTAGCATTGTAAGAATACAACCCTGTGCATATCTCCAAATCCGTATATCATATTGATTGTACCTACGTTTCTACTGTCTGATAAATACTATTTCCAAAGTTAAAGGCATAATTAATACGTATATATCTTGCTTATAATTTAACTTATCCAAGATCTTGGTTATATAAACCTATTTATCAAGTTTTATCGAAATTCGATAAGAATTATAGTCTCTAGAGATGCAAGAAGCTCAGCTAATCAGGTGCAATGTCGTCTCAGTATAGTATGTAGATCTTATTTACTGTTCTATCAAATATTTTCGTGGGGTACCGATTTTCGTGGTTTTGCGTTCTTGCCCTGAACCACGAATTTAAAGACCGAACGAAAAATTAGCCACATATGATAAAATAGGCCCCCCCCCCCACCCCTCATTTGTGTTACTGTTTGATTTGTAGAGATCAACAAAGCCATTTGATACATCAGCGTCGTTTCTGTAATCTGGTAACAAATATTATCTTTTACACGTGTTTGCTTTATTTTACTCCTTTTAAAAAAAAGAATCCTAAAGTATGTTATATATTGTTTCAATGCACACGTATCTATACCGCATCCAATAGCTGTAATTTCCACTCATTGCCTTAAATTGATATGTTGTGAAATAAGTAAGGAGAGAAACAAGAAAAAGCATAAGGTATTCAAGCACTGAATATGAAAGAAAGAATAAGAAATGATACTATAAATGACAATTAGATTTAATACTTATTCAAATCGATTCTTCATTCAAGTGAAACTGCTGTCGAACAATTTAAATCCTCGTGAAAGCACGTCTCATTTTATCCATGCATGCTTAATCCCGATGAACAACAAGACTGTAAAATACTAAAACTATTGCTCGAAGTACAATTACTAATGAAACGCTGTGTATACACATTAATTACAACAAATTACTGAAGCGTACATTTCACTGACTTTTGGATAAACCCACTGAATCAACATCGCGTCAACCACGTCGGTTGGTACACAAATTTTGGTCGGGTAAATAATCCTAAAATTGTTGAATTAAACAAGTCCAGTATTCTTAAAGCCACTTATAATTAGGTCCGATCTTTCGCACATTTTGGCATGAGCCGCAATTATGTATTCAGCATGAATTGGCTTCATTGCCGAGGGTTTAACTAAAGTCTAATGATTGAAGTTGATTCGTACCTGAGGCAGGCTCGAACAATGGACTGATTACATTGTTTTTCAATTTAGTTAGCATCTTACCACTTTGACGGACTCTGAACACAATAAATGTTGTCACTGCTTGCAAATTGCATTGAGCTGGTCACGTGTTCGGGTCACATGTGGAACGATGACATTATCCAAACAGACTGGATCAAAGTTGAATTTTACCACACTTCAGCCACTGTGTTAACGCCATGTCTTCAGAAAGTAAGGACAGTGTTTTAAGGAATAGATCATACACAAGTACTTTAATAACCGATTAGCTTAGTGGTGTTGGCTGCGTCAGCTCCCTTTCATGTTGAGTGTAAATTATTTATCTTGACAGGTGTTTGATTTGTGATCATACAGTTGGTAATATTGTTTTAACCATTGAAGAGGCTGTCGTTTACTGTCGTCATAGTTGTGTTCCTTTCTACTCCTTACTTGGGGTGTTTGTAGAGGTTAATCCACGAAATTAAATGCCTACAAATATGCAAACGTTAACAGGCAAAACCACAAATTTAAGTACCCACGAAAATGTTTTTTTTTTTTTTTTTTTTTCTTCCTACAAAACCACGAAAATTGAGACCCACGAAAATAAATGATACTACAGTATTATAGAACATGTCAAAGACAATCATGTTATAAGCTCATTTACCATGCTGGAGGAAAATCCAATCGAAAATCGGTCTTCAGAGAGGTAGCAAGGCTCAGCAAATCAGATAGAAGATTATCCCATAAAAGATGTGTAGATCATGCTTATTATCAAACTCATCCACTATCTTAATGATAGAGGATCTTTAGCAATTTTGATCAATAACTGATGGACGATAAAGCTGCTAGAGTGCTGACAAGATGAGATAGAAGCAAGATCACTTCATAAAATGCATGGATCTCGCTCACAAGTGTACCTATTTTGGAGATCTTGATGATTCAGCCTATCTAACAATTTTGATCAAAATCAGACTAGAAATACAGATTCTCGAATACTAACAAACTCAGTCAATCAGATACAAGAACACCTGATTCATATGGATTGATTTAGCTCATTATCAAATGAGTTCGAAATCTTGATGATATTATTAGTAAAGGCATTGGAGACAGTGATTTTACAAATCCATATTTGAAGTTTTATTTTCTTCAAAATTGAATTCGAAACATGGCCTTCAGAGTGGTAACATGCTTAGCCAATCGAATGCGAGATCACTTCATTAATATGGGTACATCTCGCGCATAATCGAAATCTTCCGAGATCTAGGGGATATAAGCTAATATTCCAAGTTTAATCAAGATCTGCTTTTAAAGTTTGCTTCCAGAGTGGTAACAAGCTTAACCAATCATACGCATGATTACTTCATTATTATGCGTGGATCTCGCTCATGATCAATGTCGTCCAAGACCTAGATGAAATAAGACCATGTTCCAAGTTTGATCAAATTCGGATAAGAAATATGGCTTTAAGAAAGCTAATACGCTTAGCCTGTCAGATGAAAGATTAATGTTTAGTTTGCGTGGATCTGGGCGAGAATCTGATACAGATCGCCCAAAGACGGCCTTAATGATCATCTGGCACAGATGTAACATCATACATCACTGGACTGGCTAAAAACTTTGGGAAAATGTTGACCTCGATTGATTCACGGCAATTAATCCGCATCCATTCTGCTAGACAATTTTTTTTTCTTCATGAAGCCAGTTTCTTATAAAGATCATCAAAATCAGTTTTTAATTTCTTCGATACCCAAGAAAACAAAGGAGATTAATAATTGGTCTCCTTTGATTTCAAACAATGGGCAATTTCACGACATGCACATTCAGAAGCAGTGCTTGAACGTGGATGTCCCATTCCAGAAAATATAGGGAGTGGGGGAAGGGGGAGAGAGGGGCTGAATATATCAGTATATCAATATTTCACTGGGCGTGCATGTGCCTCGCTGAAAGGGAAACATACGTACAGGCAGACATTGGCAGACAC
The DNA here is from genome assembly GCA_029931535.1 of Margaritifera margaritifera. Lineage (NCBI taxonomy): Eukaryota > Metazoa > Mollusca > Bivalvia > Unionida > Margaritiferidae > Margaritifera > Margaritifera margaritifera. Next base: position 1,089,605 of record JAQPZY010001419.1, on the reverse strand, counting down.
GCTTGTTAATTTTCCACTGGTCGGATTTCGTTGGAATAATGTGTGTGTGTGTAGGGTTGCATCATCAAACATTCTCATTGGAGGCGATGCAAATCTAAATTTGCTTACACTTCTGAGACTTATCGACTTCATCATGAATAACTTTCAGAATTAAGGGTAGTTATTTTTCTATTCTCGGTGAGATTGAGTCGATATATTATTTTTAATATCTATTTCACGTCATCTTTCTAATTTCACAAATTAATGTTTCTTTAAAATGCTAGTCAATGATATCACGAAATATAAGACAGATTTCAGAAGCATTTAAAAATTACAAAGTTATCTTTTTTCAGAATGATACAGTACAAAAGATGGGAACCTAACATCTTCACAACGTCATTCACCTCTTACGTACGTACGAGATGAGAAAACGTTTTCCACATTATCTTGGAAACTAGAGATCGGTTTACAGAGAACAAAAATGCATTAGAAACCTCCATCAGTGTTTTCCCATAATATGTAAAAATCCCTATATAATAAAATAAACAAGTCCATGTGTAAGTCTATTATTAATAACAATCACTTAAACTGGAAATTAGTAACATATTCATTCTCGACCAAACTGACACTGATGACTTTCAATCGGAACATCCTCGGCCTTTTCCATCGCATGCTAGCAAACAAAAATATAGGATGTCAATAATGGCCATTTTGAACTTCCCTCAAGCCCGTGGTTGCTATACGTCATAATTTCATTTACGTCACAATGAACAGATGACGTATCATCTGCAACAGCAACACAAGCAATAGTTGAACACAATTGAAACCGAATGATCTTTTTAAAAAAAATTCATTACAAAGTTGCAGGAATAACATTAAAAATTAAATGTCCAGGTATTTCATTGATTGTTAAAACGTCCTACATTGTTATTTCAAGACCTATCATGTTATAAGACAATGTTCTTCGCACATCTAGCCGGATGATCGTCAGCCAAAAACTTACCAATTTGGGAAGTATCACTACAATTACCTCCGAGTCTCTTTCAGAGTCGAAGTTATTCGACTCGCATCGGAAAGAGGGGATGATGTTCCGAATGTGATGACTCTGTGAAAAGAACAGAGTACAGTGTGATATCAAAATCTGACATAATCAGTTTAATTGGGCAGCATGAATAGAAAAATTTGTTTGTGGGATTTCCTACTGGCATTTAACAGATCAAAGTCTCGTATAGTTTGTGAAATCAGAATACTGGTTTCCCAATCTGATTAAAATCGATATTTACTTATAATAAGTAGATCTGACAGGCACCGATAAAGGTTCATGTTCTAGTGATCTTTGGAATTCACGGTCCATTTTATATTCAGTAACCTCAGATAAAGTGGTGCATTTTGGATTAGGGAGAATTATCGTTTAAAACAAAATGTTCCGAATGACGTATTTCACTGTCATAAATGCAAAACATGTAATTTCAGTGGTGAATCGAAAGCTCAGCAGAACATGACCTCGTATCCATATCCACCATATATCCGTTATGTCGCATATATATATATATATATATATATATATATATATATATATATATATATATATATATATATACGGAAACAAGGACTTGATTACTTTCCTAACCAGTAATTTGGTTGACGTAGGCTCTTTCCGTTAGGTAAGAGGTAAGGTGAACGTCTTGTTTACGCTCACAAAGTTTAACGTACATAAATACATAAACCTAAATACATTAATCCCCTAAATCCTTATATTCCCCTGCCGTTTGTTTAACCATATGATGGTAAAAAAAAAAAGAGAAGAAATGAAAAATAAGAATATAAGATATAATGCATCATTAGCAACGAAATATGGTTTTCTTCTAATCAGGATAGTTTTATTTCTTTCATCTCGGGATGATTTATTTTTCTTTCAACTAATATAATGAATATAATTTGTTCTTTTTGTGCAGATCAGAGCAAGATTTTTTTTTCCAAGCAATCCCTCCACCCCTTCCTGAAAATTAAATGGTCGGTAGCTTAGAGGTGCGGTACGGAAATATGGATTGAATATCCGTATTGAACGCCACATAAACCATGTATGAGAGGTATTTAAAAAGTTCTGAATATTATTGCGCTGTACAACAAAGTTCTTTATTAATGAACAGTACGTCAGAGCATCCCCTCAAATTACTCCCCATGCACCCGACACGCTTTCTCAGTCTGATTATCCAATTATTAAATGACATTTTGTATTCACTTTTCGGTATGTTGTTCATACATTGACAAACTGCACTTCCAACCTCATGGCGCCTTTCAATTCATGTGTTCTTCAGCGAATTTTTTATAACGGGATTCAGCCAAAAATCACTTGGAGCTAAATCAGGGCTGTATGGAGGACGTGGCAAAGTTTGGATGCTGTGCTCCTTCAGGAAGTCTGTCAAGACGGCGGATTTATGCACTAGTGTCTTGTCATGGAGTAGACGGATACCTCGAGTACTGGTGCACAGACGGGTGGTTTGGTAGTGTTCCGACACTTTTTGGCAACACTTTGGAGGCTCAAAAATGTCGAGTGACACTAGCAGAGTCAGGTACAGATACCTGGATGACTTGGCCTTTTCGCATCGAAAAAAAAGACGTATACAACTCTCCTGACAGTCCATCTATGTCGAGCGATTTGTGCTTTCTGTAATTTTTCTCTGATCCAAACTTTATATTTTTCTCTTGTATCGGGTTCAAAAAAAATTAAATCAAGGTCTCATCGCCTGTGACAATCTCATTCAAACGTCTATGTTCACTCTTTTCATATTTGCCGAGTCGCTGTTTGGCAATTTCAAGCCGAGTCTCTTTTTTGACAATGCGTTAACAAACGTGGGACCCCTCTTGCACGCATCATTCTGAGTTTTAAATGATTCTTCACTATATTAAAAACAGCTGACGAGTTAATGCCGGTGATAATAATTGTCCCCTTCACAGCAGCCACTTGCCGCTCACCAATCGCAGACAACGGTCTTCCAGAACATGTACTATATCTTCCATGGATTAGCAACCATCTTTTAAAGGATGAAACCACCACAAAATTGTAGGACATGACAGAAAATTACATCTGTAAACTTTATCCAAGATCAAGTTGGCCTTGATATAATTCAGAGTCAGGCCTGCCGAGGCGGGGTGGGGGTGGGGGCAATTGCCCAGGGGCCCGGCGATTTCTAGGGGCCCACCGTCAACTCATTTATAAAAAAATAAATTAAACTTTACAGTAAATATTAAAATTTGTTCCTTGCAAGAGTCTAAGTTATGGCAGATTACTACATGTTTTATATGCAAAACTGTACACAGGTTTTTATATTTAAAAAAAATTAAATTAGTTTTGTGGCCCATGACTGCTCTGACCAGGGGCCCGGAATTTCTGTTGGCGGGCCTGCAGAGAGTACGCTAAGAGCGCCGGATTTTACAGTAAGCTCTTTGCTCAGTATCAGAATTGTTTCTCCTTCGCCAACATTTTACGTCACTGTCATTTACGTATGTTATATCATACGCATATATCGCAGGTATCCGGCTATACGTATAGATGCATGTCATTTTATAGAACGTAATTTTGTCTCTCTGTCAGCGTAAAAGTTATTAACAGGTTCAAAGAAACAAAGAGGTTTTAACCAAATATTTCGAACGATTCAAAAATACCTCTCATAAGTTTAAATGTGTCTGTAGTAAATAGACATACCTTACGATTGACTTGTAGATAGATGTACACGTAATCCTATTACACACATGTGTATCATATAATCAGTGCCGTTAATTAGGGTCTAACATCGAAAAATCAATAGCTGGTGGATTTAAAGTAGGACTTCTGCAAATGCTACGCCAAACACCAAGCATTACAAATGTGGCTAATGCACTTTTCCACTTTTCCACACAAGAATGACCTTCTTTGTAAAAATCACTTACCTGAACAATATATATATATATATATATATATATATATATATATATATATATATATATATATATATATATATATATATATATATATATATAACGAGAGCTTCTTTATCATATTAACACTGTTAGACTACGGTGTATTTTCTTGACCCAGATCAAACTGTGCATCTTGACCTGTATCATTTTACCCTAACGATTAGATTGAGAGTTCACACTATCTGATGTAGCCTACCGTGTTGCTCGCATATAATCTGATACCAACTGCAAGCTGCATAGACCCAGATCTGCTGTCGCATAATGCACTGGCAGATCTGGGTCTGTGCAGTTTGTAAGGACTAATAAGTAGAACAAACAACATAGACCCTGTTGTTTGCATTTGCATTTGGACCTGGTTTATAGGCAAATATATACGGTAGAAAAAATTATTCTAAAACGAGAAAAATGTAGAAACCTCTAAATAGTCTAATTGTACGTGTGCATCAAGGAATCTTGGCATTGTCATTTTTTTAAAATACCTTTTGATTGACATTTCACACCCTGCTGCATATGATACATAGGACAACAGAGTCCAAGGTATTTTCATTTTATGTAGAATGATACAAATTATTCTAAAATGAGAAAATGTGCATAAACCTCTAAAAGGTCTAATTGTGCATGTACATCAATGAATTTTGTCATTCTCCAGGAAAGAATGTACGTGCTTTTGTGTGTGTGTGTGTCTGTGTGTGTGTGTGTGTGTGTGTACATTTAAGGAAACCCTCATATTTTGTTCAGCAAATAAACAACGCAAAAAGAAAGTCTAGCTCCAAAAAGTTTATTTATTGTGTGATAAATAAATAGTTCAACTTCTTGTCACAATTTTAGGAACAACATTTTATTTGAAATCGTGCGTGTAACAGAGATCTTGACAGGAAGTGCTCCAAATATAATCTTGAACAAAATTACATGGTGAATACATAAAACTTTGAACCCAAATAATGTATACCACGATGTATCGACAATTTATATCATGATATATCGCCCAAACAATGTATACCATATATATCGACAATGTATACCATGATATATCTCCCAAACAATATATACCATGATATATCGCCCAAACAATGTATAACATGATATATCGACAATGTATATCATGATATATCGCCCAAACAATGTATACCATATATATCGACAATGTATACCATGATATATCGCCCAAACAGTATATACCATGATATATCGCCCAAACAATGTATTCCATGATATATTGCCCAAACAATGTATACCATGATAAATCGCTACAGTGACATCGGGTCTGCAAACAAGTTGTACGCATTTGACTGACGGTAATCTGCAATTTTATATACAGTAATTTATTGACATATGATTTTTGTGATGTTGTATAAGTTAATAGACATGAACTCTCTCTCTCTCTCTCTCTCTCTCTCTCTCTCTCACACACACACACACACACACACACACACACACACACACACATGCATGCATGCATGTATAATACGGACACCAATACAAATTCCCATCGCCACTAACATCCCAACAACAAAGACAACAACAGGAGCATCAACATCAGTCCCATACTGTTTTATATCCAGTCTGATCAAAATCGAGATCTACATTTACTAAGCAGATCTGACAAGTACCGATAAAGGTTCATGTGCTGGTTGCTTCTGAAAGTCCCGGTTATTTTTATTAATTTTTTTATATATATTTTTTTTTCTTTTGTAACTTATCAGATAAACCGTTGCATTTCATGTTAGGGAGAGTTATCGTTAGAAACGTTATGTTCCAAATGAAGTTGTTCACTGTCATAAATATGTAAGTTTAATTTGATTGGTGAATCAAATGGTGAACAGAAAATGACCTTCAAACAGTGTTTGTCAGATCCCCTTTATGTCGGGTATCTCGATTTCAATCAGACTGGTCTTATTTCTAACCTCTTCTATAATTACAAGCAAACCTGTCTTAAGTAGTCATCCAAATGAAAAGGCCAAACTATATAAACAATATTATATATTGTATGAGTCATCTGTCTCAAAACAAACAGAATTATGGCTAAGTGACAGGTCACTTTGTTCAAAACTTGATCATGCCTTTTAAGTTGAAACACTATTCCCATCGTATATTCTCAGTTCTATGTTCTTGCCACATTTGACATAGACGTCTAGCATTCCTTGAAAATTTTGAACCAATATATTTCTTATATGAAATAGTGACTATAGTGTTGGTCAATTATATTTTCTTGGATTTAAAATAGTAAGCTAATGATGAAATGCCAGTTAACATTTTCATGATGTCCAAAATGAAGATCTAGTGTGTACATTGTGACAATCATGGGGGTTGGGTTGGGTTGGGGGGGGGGGGGTCTTGGACCACAACGCGTTTTGCGCGTCCGGATTTATGAAGACGCATCCATAGTATTATAATAACTGAGCTGTATGTGTTGATTTTTTTTTTTTTTTTTTTTTTGCTTACAATAATTACATACCTCTTATGCGACAGAAATGTGCAGAGTTCGAAAACTGAATTTGATTTTTCGCATTTATAAACAACACGAAGGAAGTGCTTACCGCAACCCTGCGCCCCAAACTATTATTATGCAATAAACACTGCTAGAAATTATTGAATGGATCATATTTGATAAACTAAAGCGAATTCTGAGTAAAATTCGTTGTCTTTAGTTATGAATACATTTTTGCATCCTCCGCTCCTCACCACCACCAAAACAGTGGCTGATATAAATGACGATTTACCTCGAGTGTTTACCCCAACAACAAATTTCTAAGCAATATTGTTCAAATTCTTAAAATTACAATGTACAGATTAGCCACTTTAAGTTACAATGTAGTTTAAAATTACAATGTACAGATTAGCCAGTTTAAAGTTACGCTGACTGACTTGAGTATTGTGAATATCAAAAGATAAGTCATATTCACACATAAATTCACATGACACGTGTTTACCTAAACAATGCCCCTCTTGAGAAAACAACGCTACGGTTGTCTCGCTCGAATGACCGCTTAAGCAGTTAGAAACCACAGAAAAAGACGAGACATGTGCTACCTCATGATGGTGGGAAAATATCCTTAAGGTGAGGCTATGACCATTATAAACGCTGTGACCCAGGGACCAATTCTCACGGGATATGTCGAGACCCAAAGTCAATGCTGGTTGCATAAATGACTTCGCCTTTGTATAGCGAGAAAAAAAATACATGTACATATATATATATATATATATATATATCTATATATATATATATATATATATATATATATATATATATATATATATATACTGTACCTCTTCATTACGCTCATAAAAAGTTTTACCGTACAGGAACCTAAAGTCGTTAATCCCTATCATGATATTCTTCTGCCGTTGCTTTAACCATATGCTTGCCTAAGGTAAAAAATTGTTAGGCAAATAAAACGAAAAGAAACGGAAACTAAGAATACAGAATATAGCGCATCAGTAGCAACGAAATACTCTTTCCTTGGGATAAAACCCTAAGCAAAAGACGAAAGTAACGTGAAAAATTGGAATTTTACATGTATTTGTGTTGCCTATTTATGTTGACCGTGGCAGTTTGATTTCTTCTTGACCCAAGCAGAATACAATTAAATAATTAAGTTTTGTCTCCCCCAGGTCCTTACATAACTTAGTTCTAGTTAAATACAGAATGCAAGATTTTAGGGCTGGATTAATTACTTTTTAATTCTCTCTCTCTCTCTCTCTCTCTCTCTCTCTCTCTCTCTCTCTCTCTCTCTCTCTCTCTCTCTCTCTCTGATCAATCAATCAGTCTGTTTCCCTGTCTGCTCCGTGCATGTTGAATTTTTTTTTTTTTTTTCTGGGCGAGCAGGATGTTTTGTCATTTGCATGAGTATTGTGAGGAATATCGTGAACAAATATCCAGATTTTTCTGCGATTCTATGAAATCTTTATACAGAGCAAGTAGAACATCTGGGAATTGTTCCAGAGATGCTCACAAGCATTTCATTTCTACACATGTTTAGTTGTTTTACTACATATTTAGTTGGTCTTATTACATATTTTAGATTTTCTATAAATAAAATATTGCCTGTGACTTGTCAAGCCTATCCCTACGTTTTTGTTTTGCTTTGTTTTGTTTTATTTTGTTTTGTTTTGTTTGTGTTTGGGTGGGGTGTGTGTGCTTTTGTTGTGTTTGTTTTTTATGTATGCTATAATATATGGAAGACTGTGTGAACTTCAGTAATGCAGAAATAAATAACTCTGATGATGTTCATAGCTTCGTATCATAGATTCTTCGAAAACTATAACAAAATATTTTCAGTCTCTACAGTACACATTTTAAAATTTTGCTGCATTAAAATGTTGTATAGTGTGTGTATATGTATGTCACAGTTAGAAGATGATGTTTAAAAATTGATGACGACAGAGCACATAGCCCACTTAACATTGATTTAAGTGAGGCTGTTTATTATTTTCATCCAAAATAACCAGTAGAAACAAATACTGATTCACAAATCAACTAGGAGACTCAAGAAAATATTATTTTTTGTCAAGCCTCCGTTCCTTTACGCCCCTAAACACAGTTTCTATACAGGTTTCACTGCATTTTCCCCATCTTTTCAAGTTTTTTAAGCGAGAGTGCTTACTTAAAAACTATACAAAAACAGGTTTTATTACCTTCATTTTTATGTTATCCTTTATATTTTTCACACTGTCTCTCAAGAATAATATCCGCTGCTTTTTCCGCAATCATTATTGTGGGTGCGTTAGTGTTGCCAGACGTGACGTCGGGCATAACCGAGGCATCCACGACGCGAAGCTTTTCAATTCCCTTAACTCGTAATTGAGGATCTACAACAGTGGATGGGTCTTCTGGAGACCCCATTTTACAGGTGGACGTTGGGTGATATATCGTTACGGCCATATGACGAACTAAACACTCCACGTAGGCATCACTCAGAAACTCGTGTCCACCACACGGTTTGAAATTGAGTAAATCCAAAGACACTCCAATTTTCTGCATGGTTTTTGTTTCTAGGTATTTCTCCAACAATCTGAATCCTCTAATAAAGGTTTTGACGTCTTCCTCCTCCGCGAGGTAATTTGGATCAATAATTGGGGGATCAAAAGGATCCCTGCTCCTTAGTCTAATAGTTCCCTTACTTTTGGGGCGCAGCAATCCCACATATCCGACAAAACCTTCCTCGGGCAGTTTAGAATTCGTCTCTTTCTTTATATCGTCTGTTAGTTCAATGATATCTATCTTTGGTAAACCACTTATAAACGCCAACTGTATATCTGGTGCAGTTTTGAACTCCTTGCACATATCTGTATTTACATGAGCTACAACTTCCACCAAAGGAGAGCTAAAATAGCCGCTGCCAAAGAGGTAATACTGCGCGAAGGTCCACCAACTTGACATGGCTTTTTCAGTGACAGAACCAGTGATATTGACCCCGGTGACTACTGGAAGCATAAGATGGTCCTGCAAGTTCTCGCCAACTGGAAGATCTGCTATCACAGGAATTCCAAGCTGATCAAGGTGTGACTTGGGTCCGATCCCCGACAGCATCAAGATTTGGGGAGATCCAATGGCCCCTGCAGATAGAATTACTTCCTTTGAGGCGTAAATCTGGTACTTTCGGCCTCTATGTATCATCTCGACTCCCACGGCGACCATTTTGTCGAAGACAACTTTCACAACGTGCGAGTGGGAACTAACGTGAAGATTTTGGCGGTGCATTGCGGGTCTAAGGAAAGCCCTAGATGTGCTGCTTCGTTCAGTATTTCTTATCGTGAATTGAGTCTCAGCAAATCCCTCGAATTCCTCTCCATTATAATCCACAATTTTAAATCCTAATTCTTCTGCAGCTTTTAGATAGTAATCCACCAATGGAGTTACCCGTGCATTACTTACACCTAAGTATCCTCCAGTATTATGAAATTTGGAGTCTTTCAATGTTGGTATCAAAATATCCTCAGACTTCAGGAAATATATAAAAACATCATCATATGCCCACCCACTACATCCTTGTGAGGCCCAGGTATCGTAATCGTAACGACTCCCTCGATTATATACCATTAAATTCAAAATGCTTGTGCCACCAAGAACTTTTCCTCGTGGCCAATACGATAGGTTGCCTTTCAAACCGTAATGCGAAAATTTCTGGGGCTCAGTGTAATAACCCCAGTCTGCCTCTGTTTTTTGAAGCATGAAACAACCGACAGGGATATGATATAGGGGGTTTGAGGTCTCTTCTCCACCCGCCTCCAACAAGAGAACAGTGACATCGTCTTTCTCTGACAATCTGGAAGCAAGGACAGCGCCTGCAGAACCACCTCCGACAACAATGTAGTCATATTCTTTTCTGAGCTCTGACATGACATTCGAGCCGCCATTTTTCTTCAGAGACATGAAATAAGCCACCAGCACAGCTACTAATATTCCCAACGTGAGGTGAGATAGCAGTCCCATTTTATCTCAAAACTTGTACGATGTTGGCTCTCCTTGTTAAGATTTTTCCAAATTGCTAACTCTTTAAAATTCAGATGAATAAAGAAGACTTCATTTTCCCATTTGTATACAGTAGGTTGAAAAGGAGAACACGGGTCAGATAAAAGTATTCGCTAATGAGGGCATGCGTCCGATAACCCTAAATTGACCTATATTCAGGATACAACCTTGTCATTTTGTCCAAATAATGAAATATAATGCGCGTGAATATCCATCCTCGTGTATTAAAACGAAGAATTATCTATACCCTTCTACCAGCAGATGAATTAATATGGATGTTTGTGAAAGATAGTAGTTCAAAGAACACTGTCACATCCTTTTGAATAGGAGGCATATACATAGACGTGCTTACATCTGGCTTGTAGATAATTGTGCATGTAATCCTCTTCCCCGTATATAATCAGTGTCATTAATTAAGGTCTAACGTTCGAAAATCAATAGTTGGCTGGTTTAAAACGGGATTTCTAGTGCAATTGCTACATGAAACACAAAGCAGACATATATATTGCAAATAAGTACAATGTAATTTCATCTGATTTAGACCACAATAAATTATTATAGATTGAGAAAATATGTATAAACCTCTAAACTATCTAATTGTCCGTGTACATCAATGAATCATGTCATTATCAAGGAAGTGTGTGTGTGTGTGTGTGTGTGTGTGTGTGTGAGAGAGAGAGAGAGAGAGAGAGAGAGAGAGAGAGAGAGAGAGAGAGTTAAATTTAAGCAACCCTTCAAGTTTTGTTCAGCAAATAAACAATGTTCAGCAAATAAACGACAGAAAAAGAAATTCCAAGTTCATTTAATGTATGATACTTGAATAATTCAACTTCTTCCTCTGAATTCGAAGAAAATTTTATTTTAAATGATACGTGTAACCGAGATCTTGAGGTGAAGGGCTGCCAATGTACACTTTAAATAATTATATAATGAATGACGGGAGCTTTTAATCCAAACAATATATACCATGATATATCTGTAAACTGATAGCGGCATCCAAGTTGTAAGCATTTGACCAAGGGTTATCTGCAATTTTATATACATTAATTTACTGGCATATGATGTGCATGATGTTGTCCAGGTTAAATGATATAAACAAACTAACTAACAAGCTCTCTACACATAATATGCATATCAATACACCCATCGCCACTAACACCCGCAACAAAGACAACAGCTGAAGTGGTAACATCAATGCCACTACTGTCTTATTTCCAGCCTGATTAAAATCGAGATATCCTTATAATAATCGATAATGGTTCATAGTCTGGTTCCTTTTTAAATTTCTGGTCCATTTATTTTTAGTAACCTTTCCAGCCTATCATGATAAAGCGTTGCATTTCATTTTAGGGAGAATTACCTTTAGAAACGTTATGCTTCGAGTGATGTTTCTCACATTCATAAATGTTATAATTGTAATTTGATTGGTAAATCTAAATTTCAACTGAACATGGCTTCGCATATGTATCCGTCAGATCTCTATTATGTCGGTGATCTTGATTTTAATTGGATTTGTCTTCTTTCCAGTTTCTTTTGTAAATAAACACAAGACCTCAATACCAATATAAATTCATGACTTTTGAATTAATGATCGGTATCCTTTCATGTATTATTTGTAGGAAACACTTTAAGATTTGTTGTACGTTTGTTTGTTAAAGGGGCCGTGGGTGGCCGAGTGACCTAAGGCCCTCGCCTTAACACATCTCACCTCTGTCCGCGTGAGTTCGAGTCTCGGCTCGGCCAACTTGGATAGGTGAGATAGCTTGCCAGTAGCTTCCAGTGGGTCGGTGGTTCTTCCCGGGGTCTTCCTCCACCAAATATACTGGCCACCATATATAGTCTATCATGTGCTGAAAAATGGCGTTAACCCCTACAACAACAACTTGTTTGTTGAATATTTCCGGGAAATATAGGCATATATGAATTCATACTTTACCACAAAAGTCCAAGGAAAGAAGTGTCCCACCTTTTTCGGAGTTATGAGCTTACATGCAAGTTTTAACATTGGCTTGTACGTAGTTTAAAATAGCGTTGTCCATGCCGCTGGCAGACATTTTACGCATTTTAACATAGCGTACAACGTTGCTATGGCACGCCAAATCGTTCAAAATGGATCAGCTTGAGAGAACTGGAGAAGGCGAGCTGGAGAGATTGTAGGGTGAGATGGAGAGTTGTATGGTGAGCTGGAGAGATCGTAGGGTGAGCTGAAGAGATTGGAGGGCGAGCTGGAGAGATCGAAGGGTGAGCTGGCACAGGCGAGCTATATACATCGTAGGGTGAGCTGGAGAAGGCGAGCTGGAGAGATCGTATGGTGAGCTGGAGAGATCGCAGGGTGAACTGGAGATATCGTAAGGTGAGCTGGAGAGGACGAGCTGGAGTAATCGATTAGTTGTTCAGGAAAATGAAATGATGGATAATTCTATCAAGAAACTGTAAATTAAAGTCTTCAAAAAATATTAGAAAATTGCCTTCGCTGAACCCTGGTAAAATTCCCTGACTTTGTTATTTCATATAAGTGCATTCTGAAATAATGCAGGGGTGATCCAAACCGGTGGCAAACAGGAAAATGAAAGTATACAATACCAGGCAGCCATATTTATTTGATATAGGTTTTGTCTACATATAATTTGTTGGTGTCTTTCATTTTTACTATTCAAAATCGGTACAAAATCTGATGGCAATAAACCGATGCGAACAGGAGATGTAGATATTGTATCACAAACCTCAGTCCTTGAGGTTACTTCCATCAAAATTATGACAGATATGAGAAGACAAGCCATGTTAGAAACTCATAGTAATGAAAGAAAGTTACCTAATATATATATATATATATATATATATATATATATATATATATGTGTGTGTGTGTGTGTGTGTGTGTGTGTGCTGTTGTTGTTGTTATTGTTCTTAATACAAACGATATATCACGAACTATGGTTCCTTGCTTGAATTTATTTTGTACATACAATCTTTTTCTAACATTGCCTTTTACACTGGTAGAGTATCGTTCTAAGTTTAATTATATATAAATTTTAAAAAACGACCAATAATGACGGAGACTGAAAGGTAACTACTTGATGAAGTATGTCTATAATATATTAAATGAACTTCGATTTTCTTTGTCTATTTATCGGTACTTTTTCCAAAATAAAAAAGCTACTTCAATGGCTCATTATCGCAAATGCACATGCTATTCATGTATTGCCTGTTTGTTTCCCGATTTTTGTAGGAAAACGAAAAGTATTAAATTGAACCTTTTTCGTTCTGCGTCCTTCCGCTTTTACAGACTCCGTAAGTAGTATAGGGGAGAACTATGGTGTGTTGATTGCGCATGTTCAGAAGTTGGGCTGTTTTCTGGACGACATTATCTGCATAGCTACCTCTGAAAGTCGCATGAATAAATTCAATCTGGAAGATAGAAGTTCTATTTTTTTAAATTTTTCCTGTGGTGTCGGGGGGGGGGGGGGTCATGGGGGAGGTTTTAATTTACTATAGGTACCTGAGTTGGGCCACTATGGGAAAATTGGGGGGAGGGGGAGTTGAAGTACTATGTGGCTAATTGGAATTTAACGTTATGGATGTTACTATGGGGGTTTATGGAAATTTAACATTATGTTTGGGTCACTATAGACTCAAGTAGTACAGAGATGGTGAGTTCTAGGCTACCCCCTTGCATTTTGATTGATTTTTTAAAGTTTCAAAAGTGGCCTAGTAAAACAAAGTGAGTTCAAAACTCTATAGTACAAACATTCTCATTCCAAATAGTATGTGTGGACAAGTAAAGTTATCGTACACCTACACGAGTTGTTCACATTCCATATACAAGGTGTGGTATAATGATTTTCAAGTACTCATACACTAGTTATTCACATTCCAAATAAGAGGTGTGGTCTAGTGATATTTAAGTACTCCTATATGAGTCCTCTACATTACAACACTGCGTATCATCTCCACAACGAGAATGCTGCTTCGCAACAAGTCTTGCACTATGGTATAGTCTGTCTGGCAACAAACCTGAACTAATTAGGTAGTCTTTGGCTAACTCAGCAAAACAATCAGGTACAATTAGCTTCATGAACTCTTCAAAAGTTAGTTTGTAGGGTGGTCCAATCTTGAAATACAAAAATTTGTTTAGCAGCATACTGTATGACACGATGAAATTTGCATTAATTGCTGCGTGATATAAGTCGTTAAGGATGTCCTTCATTTGACTCATTTATTACATAAATTGTTTAACATTTCACAACATCTTGGTGATGTAGCTATTAAGTTAATTGATTTAGGATTTTACTCAAGAGCCTTCATCACAAGGAGGAAGATCCTTAAAATTATGTTGATCTATGTTGACCATGACTTCAATTTAAAATCTTCCTATGTTCTCTTCATAATGCTTTTTCACCGCTCATCCATTCATTTTCTATCATTTTTGTTTCTAACTCTTTAACATCTTCTAACTCCTCTAATAACTCACTATCGCGTACGTCATCTAACGTAACTAATTGATTAAAGCTTCCGACTATGTCATCAAATATTTGTAGAGTATTTCTATCTTTTCAATCAAAATTTGAAGGTCATTCGAGATTACATTGTAGGCTTTCTGTTTTACCTGCTTTTGCTATAGTTTCCTCGACTGCATTTTTAATTTTAAGCTGATGTATCTTTCATGTTGTTGTTGCTGTAGCAGTAATTAACGTTTTCTTTTTCCTCTTTACATGCTTCAGGCTTTCGCATATAATTTAGTTCCTGTAAACTTTCATTGTGCTAGCTCTTGGCATGTATTGTTAAATTCCACATATCTCTTGATGTGTAAGGGAAATTTGGACATAGTTTTTGCATTTGGGTAGGACGAAAAGTCTTTTTTGTTACATCCAAGTTCTTACCAACGTGATAATTTGCTAATGTCAAATTCTTACAAATATACCAATTTGTTACCTCCAAATTTTTGCAAAATCATTCTAATCCCAACAAACTTGTACTAGGCTGTATGAAATACTAGTAGTTGTGTATTTTTCAGGTGACTTTGTTCATTAGAAAAAGAACTAAAATGCGCGCAGAAACAATTACTAGTATTTGACGAATTTCTAGTATAATAAATACAGCATTCAGTATGAAAGAGGGTGTTGTGAAGCACCAATTCTTGTTTCAAAGAAACAATAATAATACCGTTTTGCATTTCTCTCCCAAATGTTTTCAGAAAAGTCAAAGTATGGAACAACAGGACTTCTTTCAGCAGACCTATCCTGCGGATGCACATCAAGAAAAGTCATTAAGTGAAATTCAAAAAAATTCAGTGAGGAAATGCTATGAGATAAACTATTCTACAAGCATCGTTGGCAAATGTTAGGTGTTGCGTTGAAACAGTTATTTGATGAGATAGATAAACTCAAAGACGAAATAATAGATACGAAAGAACAATTGGAACACCTTATGACTTACGTTCTAAACATTTTTCAGAAAGCAGAAGAAACTTTAAAACCACTTGAAAAAGCTATGGAACTGACAAATGAAAGACATCCAAAAAGGATTTTAGATAGACTAAGCAATATGTGCCAGACAACAGGTCATTACAGCAAAAGTGAATAGTTGATATCTGAAAAATATTATGTCTTTATGCGACAAATCCAACTTAGGGAATGAAGAGTTTCATATGGTTCGGTTATCATACAGAAGGATCAAAAAAGATTAATGTCTTGTTACAACGGGATACGTACAGCATCTTTTGCATTACATTTGTCTACTCACAGAGCGTCGGGAGACTACTTTTATTTATTTTTGTTCCTTCATTTTCAGCTTACACATTTTTGTATTTCAAGAATCGACCACCCTACAAACTATTGTTTGAAGAGTTCATTGTACCTGATTGTGTTGCTGTGTTAGCCAAGGACTACCTAATTAGAGCAAGCATTCTCGTATAGGAGTACTTGAACATCACTAGACCACACCTTGTATTTGGAATGTGAATAACTATTGTAGGAGTACTTGAAAATCATTACGCCACACCTTGTATTTGGAATGTGAACAACCCGTGTAGGTGTACGATAACTTTACTAGGCCAGAATGTTTGTACTATATAGACGGCAGGTTATATGTTACACCTTTTATCTTCAAGAATGTTGCGTTTAAAATCTGGAAGAGCAATGAGAATTGTGTCAGTTTTATTGATGCTTGTGTAGCAGCGAAGCCTTTCCAATATCTTTCAAAGTTTTGAACTCACTCTGCTTTTACTAGGCCACTTTTGATACTTTTCAAAATTAATCAAAATACAAGGGGTAGCCTAAAAATCCCCCCCCCCCCAAAAAAAAAAGAAAGAAAAAAAACAAAGAAAAGAAAACAAGTTGAACTTTTATCTTCCGGATTGAATTTAATCATGCTACCTTCAGAGATCGCTATGCAGATAATGTCACTCAGAAAACCAGCGCAACTTCTGAACATGCGCAATTAACACACCATAGTGCTCAACTGTACTACTTATGGAATCCGGGGAAAAATGAAGAATACAGAACGAGAAGGCTCAGTTTAATACTTTCCGTTTTAAAAATGGCTTATCTTCACATATCTGTCTTAATTTTGATGGAAGTAACCTCAGGGACAGAGGTTAGTCATATAATATCTACATCTCCTGTTCGCATCGGTTTACTGCCATCAGATTTTGTACCGATTTTGAATAGTAAACATGAAAGATACCAACAAATTATGTGTAGACAAAACCTATATCAAATAAATATGGTTTCTTGGTATTATATACTTTCATTTTCCTGTTCGCCACCAGTTTGGGTCACCCCTGTATTATTTCAGAATGCACCTATATGAAACAATAAAGTCAGGGAATTTTACCGGGGTTCAGCGAAGGTAATTTTCTGATATTTGTGAAGACCTTAATTTACAATTTCCTGATAGAACTATCCATCATTTCATTTCCCTAAACAACTAATTATCAATTACTCCAGCTCGTACTCTCCAGCTCACCCTACGATGTCTCCAGTTCGCCCAACGATCGCTCCAACTCGCCTTCTCCAACTCGCCCTACGATCACTCCTGCTCATCCATTTTGAACGGTTTGGCGTGCCATACGTTGCCCATGCCGCTGACAGGCGACATTGTACACATTTTAACATTGAGTTGCCCATGGCGCTAACAAATGATATGATGCTCGCTGTGTCTCGCATTTTTCGCAGAAAATGACGTGACAACAACCACGTCCTGATGATGGGAACATATCACCAAGGCGAGGCTATGGGCATTTTTAAAGTTGTCACCCGGGGGTCAATCCACAAGGGATAGCTAGAGACCCAAAGGTCAATGCTGGTTGCATACATGTCTTGGTCTTTTTATGGCGAGAAAGTGTATATATGGCAGTGGTTCTCAAACTTTTTGGATCGCGACCCTAAATACCATCTTTTGCGACCCAAAATGCAGTACCAGTATTTGGGTCGAGACCTGGGGTTTGGGAACCACTGGGTTATTTGGTGCGCTCAAGAAAGTTTTCAATTTTGTACCTGAGGGCTCAGTTCAGAGGAAAAGGGCAGGCACAGGAACATGACCCAGGAGCATTTGGGGTTTCAAACTAAAAGTTAACTGTCCAGTCATGCAATATTTCAAATATAAAAGCATTCTTCACAGTAAATGCGTATTGCTTTCTTTCTATCAAAATATGTAGAAATGAGGGCAGACCCTTAATCCTCTACACCCTTACCCTATTTAAAGAAGTTGGAGGGTGGAAGGAATTAACTTTGATAAATGAAACAAACACCATTCCCCATTCTATCAACATAAAGCATTGTAAGTTCCATCAAATTCCTGCAAGTGGTTTTATACCTTTGGATTTACACGAATTCTTAAACGTTGAGTTGAATTCAATCAAAATATGTATAAATTAGGGAGTGACTGTTGACCTTCCCCAGCTAGCACTTGTGAGGGTTATTCATTTTGAATAAAAAAAAATCATTGCATGCTCCCTAAACATTAAATATAGCAAACACATTCCTCTTTGTAATTCTAGAGTTATGGGCTTGCACAAAACTTTAATATTAAGTTAAATTCTATCAAAAATATGTATAAATTTGGAGGGTGAATTATGTCCCACACCAACCCCTACAGCAGAGATAAGTTTTCATAGAAAAGAAGCATTCCCCCACTTCCTTCACATAAAGTATAGCAAGATTCATATAATACTTACTTGTAGATTTAGAATTATTGGCTTATACAAAATCTTTAACACTGAGCTGAATCATGTTTGCTATGTCTCGCATGTTTTCTTTTTTTTGGGGGGGTGGGGGGGGGCAGATAAAAGCGATACAAAAAAACAAACATCTCTACCACATGAACAAAATCTCTCTCTCTCTCTCTCACACACACACACACACATACACACACACACACTTACGAACAAAAGTCTACATCTGCAGACACTGTTAAACACACAACCCACGATAAAATCACTAGATCGCCAAAACCTTCACCAACACCAGCAAAATAAAAAGAATAACTATTACATTATCATCAGAACCACCACGTGCATTACACAGCAACCCATGCTTGTATCAGTTCATTTAAAGTAACTTAAAGTATAACATAGAAATGCATTATACAGCAACCCATACTTGTATCAGACCAGTTAAAGTAACTTAAAAGTTTAACATAGAAATGTGTCAGGAGATATTTTATTGCTATCGTTATTGATGACTCTTGTGCAATATCACAGTGTTATCAGTCTTAATAGTCTACAGTGCAGTATTTGTCCGCGGGGCTTCATAAGTCAGCCATAAATGATAATTTGACTACGTCGACTGCATGGAGATGCTTGTCAAAATGTGTTGACTTTCTTAACTGAAGATCTTACCAAGTTGTAATCCGATGTACAGTTACATTTGTACGGAGAATCGAATTAATTAAAGGTGTTCACTAGTATCATCTCATGAATCAAGTCGACGTGTACATTTCTATCTCTCTCTCTCTCTCTCTCTCTCTCTCTCTCTCTCTCTCTCTCTCTCTCTCTCTCTCTCTGCGCGCGCGGTTAAAAAAAAAAAATTTATTCTCATAAGTGCAGAAATCTGCTTAGGCATGCATTCATGGGTGTGCACATTCCATAAGACAGTTATTTTGTCACAATGTTGAATGAGTAATAAAAGGTTATCTAAATAGGGCCATGATGATATTCTGAATGTATACATGAGTGCACCTACTTGTCATGTGAGTAATTGTGGCTATATAAATATATGACCCTCCCATTATGACCCTCCCATGTATGGTGTCGAAAGGTGTATTCGTATGTAGTTCATGTGTTAGATAAAGTATGAGTGAGACGTCATTCTCCCCATTAATGGTCAAGGACATTTATGGGGAGAATGCCCTGTCACTAAAGCTATATCCTATATAAAATTCATTCGTAAAGTCTTTGGTTTTGAAACACGCCCTCTTTGTCAATAACGCCACGGTAAAAAAAATCTCATTCAAGTACTGACTAGACTATTTTACTGATGAAGACACTTACTTATAAACTGGTTGTAGTGTGTTTTGTGAGGTGTTCAAAATATCAATATCATGAAGCCGTACACCACCCACGTATAATGCGGTCTGGAAATCTGACTTTGTTGATTCCATAATAGTTATTGTTATTTTTATTACCAATTCTAACCCAGGCTAGTATAAATTTTAACTTTAAAATGATTATGGAATGAAGTGAATCTGATTTCAAGACCGCGTTACGGGGGTGGGGGCGGGTTGACGATATTCCCCATAAGTAGTATAGACGTAAAAGTTCAAGGGTGGAGTAATTTTTACACCAATTCCCTCGTATTATGATACTACAACACTCAAATAAACAATAGATATGGGAGTTCTGGACAGTAGTAATTTTTTGTAGACCAGCCACTCGTGTAGGGGATACGACAGCACTAAAATAGAAACACAATATAGGAGTTCTAGCGAGTTGTACCAACCACTAGTCTAGGGATACGACAACTAAACAAAAGTTTTTAAAACAATATCCAATTAACAGTTGTATTAAGTTGTAATTGTTCGCATCAAACCCACTCATGAGGGCGTACGGCAACACTTAAATAAAAATTCAACAAATAAAAAATATATAGTCAACATAAAATAATAATTTTACTATTCTTTTTCAAAACGTAAACAATAGTACATACCTACATTGTATTGAATTAAACAGTTTTCATAGAGGTGACATAATATTTCATCTGTTTCATACGAAAGCAACAAAGTCGGTATCAAGAAATAATACCTCATTGCTTATGCTTTTGGAAGGGATAAAAATGTAAACTTTACAAGGTCAATCTGCGACGATGCAAACAAAAAACTAAAAACTAAAAAGAAAAAAAAAAGATAGTATTTATGAAGAACAAAGTTAAAGTTCAAACATCAAATGGTGACTCGTTATCTAAAGTAGTTGTTTTAGATTCAGCCATATGAATTACAAAATTTGACATAAAAAGGTAAAATCATTCACACATTTGAAAAGATTGAAGGAAAGGTAGTAAATTGTTGGATACAAGTACCTACCTTAGACGTTTGTCTAATTGGTTTGTTGATATCGTCTAAAGACAATTTAGCAATTATTCTCTGAATGTTTTATTTCGTTTGTAATGACTGACAAAGAACAATATTTAAGACATTTTTACTACGATCCTGAAAATCCAAATGCTGACACAAATATCAATTAATTGCAGGAACAAATAAAAACGGGACAAAGAGGAAAAATATACAATTAATTGAAAGAACAGTTAACTGAACATTCTACCTACACATTACGGAAACAAACGAGAGAAACAAAATCCTTATAAGAAAGCTTCTGTAAGTCTCGTGGTCAACGATGGATAAAAATACGTTGTCACAGTAGAATTTTTTTTTCTTCAATATACGTCCTAGGTTGAAAAAGTGAAAACAAGGAAGATGACATATACAATGCTTTTGAGTGAATCTTTAAAGAGTGAAATATTGAAAAGATAGTTTCATGAAGGAAAATATTTTACTACAGGAACCTTAAGATCTTTCTGTGGAAAAAAAACCATTCAATACTTTTCAGCTTACTCAAACAAAAATCAAGTTTGTAGCGGAAAGATTTAAAAGAACCTTACAGTCTAAAATGTAAAAGTATTCACTCAGAATCAAACCAAACAAAATGGGTTGACGTTACTAAATTTAAGTGATGGTTATAATAATATTCATCACAGATCAATTGACATGACTCCGGATGAAATAAGCAAGGAAAAAAACCGATCAACAGTATGGATAAACCTGTTTGTTTACCTTAAAACGGATACATTTGGAACACAATTCAAAATAGGCGAAACAGAATTTCTAAATACTAAATAATCTCAGCAGAGGGTTACCTTCTTACCTTTACCTAGAAATTTTTTAAAATTAGGCAAATACTTTTAGATCATAAAGTCGTTTGTACACACGAAGACTTGAAGAAGGAAAATATATAGGGCATGTTTTACGAACAAGAGTGTGTCAATACGACAAACAAGATGACGTATGCAAAGTTGAAAACCAAAACTGAAGACCAAAAGAACAAACGGTAAAAAGTATATACTTGTGAAATGGAGAGGATATTATGAATCGCTTAGCAGTTGGAAACCAGTGAAAATATTATGCCATTAAATAAATAATGTGTCAAGAAAACACCTCTTCCCTAGAGACGACGTGCAAAATGCATACATCTAAATCGAAGACTACACTTCGATCAGATATGACTGAAGAACAGTGCATACATAGACATAGTGGCATGATAAAGAATAAAAACTGAGAATGTAACAGATGTGGGAAACCATTAGATGATGAAGGAGTGAAAACAGGCATATCATTTGAATTTGTTTTGATTACAAAATTTCATGAGAATAAGGCACATCTAAAAACATGTACAGTAATTAACAAAATGGTACATATGAAAAACTTGATAACGGGTGCGCATTTACCTAGCAGGGTAATAAATGATATCGAGAAGAAATGAGAAGAGAAAACAATTCGTAAATATGAAGTTGATTCAAACAACATCTTGAAGAAGAAGAAAAACCACCAGCTACTGTGTCAAGGCTACAAGCTAGTCTACTAGATTTTAAACAAGATTAAAGGTAATAAAAATCACATAAATGTTGACGCAATCGTGAAGACATTTAAACTTCTCTAAAATTTTATTCAAATAGGGCATAGCAACTGTACCAACGGTTACACAATCATCTATGCATTTATCCTATTACAAAGAATCATCACAAAATGAACTAAAATCATTTGAGATGGGAAGAGTTTTCACACAACATGCATGAAGTAAAAGCGAGTATACCTTTCACAGTGTGTAGATATGCAGATTTTTAACTTTTAGTTGCCATTTAGTAGTAAATTAAATTAAACTACACAAATAAATGATACAATCAGTAAATGGAGAGAAAGTGGAGTGACCCTCCGCTGTAATCAGTTGTACAATGCTACAAATGTAAAAACAAATTGATAGAGGAAACGAGAAAAAGAAATACAAAATAACAGAGATATAAAAAGAGTATTAAATCAACAAGATTAAAATGATGTTACAGGGAAGGAAATAAAATATTAGGAGAAATCAACTGATGCAGCTACTAATCGGTTTTTATAAAGACGTGTTGATACTAAAATGCAAAACCTTAGAGGACAATACTCTGAAAGACATCAAAACATGGAGAAAACAAGTTGACAATAAAACTGCAGGTATTGAAAAGAGTGGCACAAAAACAGCAATTAAAATCCCAGATCTACAAAACAGATTGATGAGAACAGAACACATTATCTGAGATGCTCAAGACTTGTTTACATAGAAATTCAGAATCTTATAGACGTTACAATCACTAAGAGAAAGATCAAACGAGATACCAATTATTTAACAATATTTAGAACCGATCGAGTAGAAGATAAACAGATATGTATATTTTAGAAAGCGATATAGAGATTGTTTTATAATCTACAAAAGAATATGGCACTTTACAATAACAGGTAGAACAGTTAAAGAAAATCTTGAATAATGAATTCAGTATAATGAGTAAGAGATTGAAAATATAATGAATGATTTTAGCAACAACAAAAAATTACTGACTTAAGCAACAAGGTAATTCAACAGCACTATTACCCTGTCAGAGTTGCAGAAGAAACTCTTTTCCACAGACATACCCAGACAGATAGTGGACGTTAAGAAAAATAAATGTTAAATAAGAACTAAAAGGCACGAAAACAATTTAGAATTTATCTATTACAAAATTTTGTCATAAGATCCAAACGATAAAATCTGTAACATTCCCTGAATTATAAAATAAATTAAATAATGAGGTTGAACAATCACAAATAGACAGCAACCACATGTTGATTGAGAATGTGTTCATTGTGGTACAAAGCAGTATTAATGAATAAGACAAAAATGAGTAGGAAAAGATTTCACTTATTTGGAGCAAAAGTTTACAATGTAGATAAATGCATTAAAAACTGAAATAGATGAAAAGACTCTTGCATTACGTGCAATATTGATACAGTTAAAAGAAAATAAAACCAAACATAGAGACATTCAAAACTGAATTGAGCACGAAAATGGGAATTACGAGTCTTGCATAGGGTGTTAAAATGGGTGAATTACACAAGGAAACCGACAAAAACCAACCTTATGCTTGGATGCATATTGTTTTACTATTTTCACATGGTACCAATTCTGGACTATCTCTGTCAGGATTTTATTGTTTTAAGTGTAAATTTAAGACACGTAGTTTAAATTCCAAAAGAGGCAACAACACTTCTCAATATATACGAGTGAAAGGGTTTTGTTGGACATTTTTACATCGGACATGAGTAATTATTGGTAGAGAAATAGCTAACTGCCTAGCATTTGCAGAAAGCAACCATCGCTTTCATTTACTGTGAATTCGTTTTTTCTTGGGTATCAATTTTCGCGATTTGGGAGAAAATTACATTTTCGTTGATACTTATAAATTCGTTTACCGGGGAAGGTGTCCTGTTGTTTTGCAGAAGAATCATTGTTCACTGGGTCTTAATATTCGTGGTTTGTTGCAATCACGGAATTCACCACAATTGTTACCTTACAGATAAAAGTGAATTCGCATGATTTGATCCTGTGTGAAGTGAAAAAAACAAAATAGGCATGGAAGACCTAGATAGGAAAGCTGCAGAGTTCAATGAAAACATAGCCAAGACACATAATGACTTTAATGAAAGATTGATTGAACAATGTTTAATAATCCAGTGTTTACACAACATGGATGATGCTTTTGCTCTATATGCATCTACTAATCCTGATGTATCTAACGTATGCACTGAGTCTCCGACTCACTTAGAAAATAATGTAAAACTTTAAAAACCAAGGCAACCTAAATGTAATGATTTCCACCAACCTTGCAATGATGAAATAAAATACGAGTTCATGTTGATTGCGCTTATGATGGGTGTCTTTATTATATACAAGTTTTTGTAGCATATAAAAAGGAAGGATGTGGATGTACAACAAATCCATAACTCATCACAAGGAGTCACATTCCTCGATCCAATACAGCATTGTCTCTCATATACTTCAAACAACATTAAACCTGAACAAACTTTATAAATAGCAATTCAAGTCCAAATATTGTGATTGTACCAGGTAGTTTGTTTCCCTCGTTTGATGTAAAAGTAAATGGAGATGCTAATAACGCTGTGGTAAATAATCCGGATAAAATCCGTCTAAAAGAGATCACCATATCCTATGGAAGCGGTGACCTTTTTAAGTTGAATAACTACAATATTTTGATGACAGGCAAAAGATTTGTCGTTACCTGTATCGGTAGGACAAAACTGATTGAACAAGGTATGATGAATAATAAATTGATAGAGTTATGATCAAGGGTAATTAATGCACAAAGTACTGCCCCTGAAGGTATATACATGTAATTCGCGGTGTATGGAAAAAGCGTTTTGAATACCATTACACTTTCAGGTACCAACAGATAATTTTCTACTGTATACATGTGTTCTTTCATAGGATTTCAGACTTAATACAACACATGTGAAAATCTCTGAAGTGATAGAAGGTGGTAACCAAGGTGGTTACAATACGATACGGTTACCTTGGAATCAACTGCACAATCAGTTCATTACAGGTATAGAAATGTAATAATTGCTTTCTGTAATTAATATATCACTAAGACGAAATTTTTTGACATAGCAGCCAATGTAACTTCAATATCACACGTGTTGCTCCTAGAATGTGTTAAAAGGGTATTATAATACTGTGTATAAAAAGCGGAGAAAGTGATCCAGAAAACCTTTGCAACTGAGCAAAATTGAAAATCTCAATGACTTTAAAAGGTCTACCAAATATTGTTATTATCATAGATTCCAACTGATACAACTGATACAACAGTTTACAGAAAACACAAACTATTTATTTGATGAACAACAAAAACAAATAGAACTAAGTAACAAACGTGTTACCAGTTTTTACACTGATAAACATTGTATCTGGCTTGATCTGAAATGTACACATGATAACAGAAACGAAAATGTTGATGCTCACAAAATTTAAATTTATTTAGTTTTAGATGCTCATGCAAGCATTCAAGACAATCATTTAAATCAATTATGTTTTAGGCATTATAAAATAACGTAGCTATGATACGCACACATGAAAACATGACTTTTACCTGCGGATAAATGTATTAAAACAGGCACATAACATGATGATCTGTGGAGTGACTAATTGCAAAAAAATTGTGTCTGCACTAAATCTGGCAGAAACTGAAAAAACCGTTTTAATTATTTTGCTATAATCTTTTACGTTCAAAAGTTGCTATTTAAAGATGAAAATGTGATAATAATCGATCAGGAGTATAAATTAAATACGGGGTTTAAGTTACTGGTTGATTTGTACCAGGGTAGAAATACTGTGCTTATGATTGATGACTGACATCTTTACGATGTAAAAAAAAAAAAAAAAAAAAGCAAACAAGCTTTCAATGGTAGACATTTTGAAATATCAGTCTGATTGTACAGAAGTTCAACTCTGTAATCAATGCCTGAGAAACAATACACGTTGTTTGGTTGTATCTTAAAGCAAGGGCAAGCAAATAAATGAGTAATGTATTTGAAAAGCTCAATGTTACTCTGGATGAAATGAAAGTATAAATTGTAGATACTTTGAAACAGAATAAAAGGAACGTTGTGTTTAGAACCACCCTTTCACTATAGAGCACTTACATGTCCGTAAGGTAATATGTTTACGTTGTTTAAAAAATATAAATTTAAAACAAACACTTGTCGTCATGTGTAGACAATGCTAATTTATTCATTTTATGGTATACACATCGTAGATGTATGATGTTACTAAAGATATACCCTGATGATGTTCCTTGTGATTGAATAAACAATCTCTGTACATTTTGAATTTTAAATTCTTTCTGGTTACACATTCTTTATTCCTTTACAAACTTGTCTTCGTCTATATCAGTCTTGAATAAATAATTGTAACCCAACTCTTTAACCGGAACGCCATTTAACTCATCCTTGAATAGTACAGGAACCTTCTTATTCATTTGCGGGATACCAATACGTTGTCCTTTTGGTAGTCACCAGTGGTATAACATTTGATGCTATCCTTAATGTCACTGTAATGAATCAGTATCAGTCATCAACAGTCTCATTTTATTACTGTATTTGCTTTACAACTCGTTGTAATAAATATTCGTGCATCACCCACTTTGTTAACTCTAACATTGTAAAATTCCACGTAAACTGGTTACGCAAATTTTATTTTCTTGTTTCTTCAAACTAAATAGCACTAAGAAATCGTCAAGAATTGTTCTCCAGCAAATAATAGATATTTCTGGCATTTGAACAAATTCAATGTTGTTCTTTTTCCTGATATATTGTCATCTGTTTACGGTATACAGCGTTATTCGTCAGTTTCTCGAAATCATTTGTTGAATTTTTTTCTCAAATTTTTATTCAGTTAGATCTAAGAGTTTAAGCACAGTTCTTGTTCAAACAAGACAACCTAACTGTATTTTAAGCTGTAAGTGTCTGTAGTGAATTATATATTTGTTTTTATTTTTCAGTCTGCATAACATTTATAGTCAAAAACATTAAAGGACAGTAAAAACAAAATAAATACTAATGAAAGCAGTATAAAAAGATCTGAAAGCAATATACGATTTGTATACTACAAATTTACGCCGTAAAGCCGAACAATAAAAGATGCTACATTTACTGAAATTTATTACAAAGTACATGTTGCTATTGAACAATCAAAACCAGTACTATTAGTGTAATGTGATCTCCAAATCCATTTCAAAAATGCAAGCAGGATCATAGTAACTTGGTATTTCGAACAGATTCTCTTCTACCGATTTAATCTGTTAATCAGTTTCCCATCTAAAGTTTTTATTATATTCTTGTTGGGATTTTTCAGCATGTTTTGACTCATGACCCATTTCTAAAGATGTCGGAATGTTGTTACATAATGAACGACCTTGGCCTTAATTTTTATACTTAGCAATATTTTGTACCTGAAAAGCTTTGTCCAAGTAAGAGTCATAATTTGCGTCAGCATATCTATGTGGTATCATGCCATTTTCACCTCGTATTCCACCGTCAATCATCAGGAATATGTAGTAGTCTGTTAAAAGTTAGGGTTCTACACCCGATTTCTTCAAACTTGCATCATGAGCTAGGCCTAGTGCACGAAATAAACGTGAGCAAGATCTAGTTGTTCATTTATAATATATAAACTCCTAACTTCCTCAAAAATATCGCATATCATCAAAGCATTCTTCGCGACATAACGGTCAAGTAGAATTCCAAGTGTTTGAAAAGTTTAATGTTCCATGTCATCATGTACATACTTGTAATCGTCATTTTATATGTTTGAATTATTTCGTGGTGAATAAAGCATTTCTTTCGGTGGTATATAGCTGGTACATATAGATAAATGTATTTGCTCAAATATTTAGATATCACATGTGTAAACTGTTTCAGTGTTTCTGTGAACTTTTCATTACTCAGTTTGTTTGTTATATATATATATATATATATATATATATATATATATATATATATATATATATATATATATATATATATATATATATATCCAGCTGTTTTATTACTGCCTGCTTCGTGAATCTAAAGTTATCGACAAACCCAATTGTTCTTTTAATTGTTGTTTCTTTTCATTCTTTTGTGAATCTATCAACAATCAAAAGCCTCGCTGAATGAAATATATTTCTTATCGCTGTCCGATGTTAATTTTACCCTTCGTCAAGATCATTTGTAACCAATTGCTTGACGAACAGGTGGCTGTCATAACCGGCCAAGTGATGACTGAGCAATTGTATGTATAATGAGTATTTAAATTAAAATTACATACGTTATGTGCTGCACCTCTATACTTGCCTGTTAAGGGATCATGGTCTCCTACTTTATCCACATGTTATGTTGTCACAGATGTAACATATATTTGTTAAATTATCAAACTTTCATCTTCGTTTGTGAGCACCACCAGTTTTGACAGCTTATCGAATGCATTGTAAAACACTTGAATACAACCAGTTCATCTGTATACTATTGGTCTAAATCTCTTATGGGTTGATTTAAGGTACAAAAACACCCAATGGAATGCGTTCCCTGCTTTGATTGTCCAAGAGTTATACATTATCACTGGCATGATTGCCCGTGGAATTGTATCTACCACCTCTAGTACGATGATACGTTAAAAATCACAATAAATAACATACGGAACTTTTAATTGATGTTGATTGTTTTTTAATTGTACCACTGATCTTTCCTAAGGTTTTATATCTATCGAGTTATCTATATTGTAGCATAGTCTTTTGTGTTCTGATAATTATTCTGATGTATTGAAACTAATTCAAGCAGTTTTTACAACAGTATTTATGTCCGTGTATGCCTGTTTATCTGTATTTACACCAATCTAACAGATTTGACATAGTTTGTCCTGGCTTCCACTTCTACAGCTCCGCTGTCTCCCTTCCAATATTTCATACACATTTACGGATATATCAAATCCATTTTCAATTTCTCTAATATCCTCTATATATAGCGGACATTTATCAAACTAATGATTGTATGTATCTAAATTGTATGTTGATGGTGTCTGGGGATATTTTGTTGGAGTATCTAACATAGATTATACAGCACAAAAATATGTATTATTCGTATTTTGTTATTCTAATACAAACATTACAAACATTGTTGTTTTTAACCTATTCAGGCAAATCTATATATGAGCTTACCCTGATCGGTTGATACCCATGTATGTTCAATATTAAATTTTAAATCCTGTCAAACATCTATTTTGTACTTTATTTGTAGTTTATTTCCTGTACAAAAAGTTGGTGTGTAAAATGTCGAATAAACGTCCAATTACATTATCCATCTGGTCTATATTCAATATATTTTGAGACTTTGTTCTGTGGCAAAATTGTACATACTCATCATGTTCACCTTCCTGTATATAAGCCTGATAGTTAAGTCTAATTTAGCTTTTACAGAAACAAGTGGTTGAATTCTTCGAACAATGGTTTTCTTCAAATATGATTCAATCTCATTGAAAAATTGTTAGAAATCGTGAATGAAACTGCCGTTAAATCTGTACTCGTTTATATTTCTGCCAAACGAATCTCTACGTCTTTTAGAAATAATTATGTTTAAATTCTGTCTTCGTACGTTTCAATTCTTGTCTGCTTAAAGACGAATTAAAAATTGATGTAATTATTGTCTCAGTTGTTATTTAGTATTGATGCATGAAGTATGGCAGTGCTCATTTAAATTTATTCAAGTATAATATATATATATATATATATATATATATATATATATATATATATATATATATATATATATATATATATATATATATATATATATATATACCCACATCCCTGTCTAAAGATTTTAGTAGTTATATTTGAGCTGCACCACTTACCAACCCTAGGGAGATGCCACTTTCTTTCAGCAGATCTGTATCTATTGTCCACGATCGAACTTTGTGTTCCATTAGTTACAAATTCTCTTAAGCCCTTTAAACATATGGATTTCTATGGAGTGTATTGCGTACACGGTGACTTAACGCGGAATTTGTGCGTAAGCATCAGAATGCAAATTTGTCACATTTGTCAGTGTTTTTATTATCTACATTTTTTTTTTTTTTTTTTTTTTTTTGCATGTCTTGAATTTTGTTTTGAGCACGGAGTATATTTTATTTGCATATTATGTGGTAGCACCTAAAGGCAACTTGATGGCTCTCAGTTTATGTGTTATAACAAAATTCATCCATGGCAATAACCGAACCCCAGGCCTTTCAACCTGAAATTCCACACCATACGATTAAACTAAGCGGGCGCAGTTACAAACACTAGAGCGTTAATTATTTACCTGTATCCAACGATAATGAATATTTATTTTATGACTTTCTCTGACTGTACCAGTAAATATTTATTTCTATCTTAGTGTTGTCGTATCTACTCCAGTGGGTTGGTGTAAAAAATTACTACTTCTTTGAACTGTCAACTGGGTGTTATATATTTGGTTCTCATCCTACAAGAGTGGATTGGTCTAAAATATTTATTCTCGCTAGAACTCCCATATCGATTTTTTTTATTTTATTGTCTTATCCCTTTTTGAGTATATTGGTGTAAAAAAACACTACTATTTACTACAACTCTCACATCTAACTCTCGCATTTTATATGCATACAAACATACCTACCATTTTAGTTGTCTACCTCAAGTTGTTTCGCTTCATCATACAAGTGATCAGGTGATCATTCAACTTGAACCCCTCGGTATCAGGCGGTAACCTTTAAAGAATCACGTACACGTATCGACTGCCCTTTCTAACTACAGTGTCAGGATGCGTGTATTGAGCATTCGTTCGTGATTTGGGCACGTACTCTTATACACAATTACCGGTCACAAAGTGACGTTAAAAACGAACGAACGAACCAACCACCCTTACATGAAAAAGATTCATATGCATTTACATTTAAAATATTCGACGTGAACATGCACACAGTCAAAAAATTATAATTTTACATTGAAAAGTAATATTTTTCTTCATTTGCCTCTGACTGGAAAAGTGGGTGTAAATAGTAGGGTTTAAAAAGTACAAACAGAACCACCGATATAATAACAACAAGAACTTAAACGTGGAAACACCGATTTTTTGTTGCCAATACAGTTTTTCAAGACCACCCACACTCGACAAAGCACTGAATGCGATGCCACGCATGTTCAGCACTTGCCCATTCAGCGCGAAACACCCAAACCATTCCGATTGTTCTACACACACATACAGGCTCTTCTTATTGGGTACACTGTTTTCTTTACATCATAGTGCGGGGTGCATCATTCCCCATTTATAGTCAACCTTTCTTTTATGAAACTGAGAAAAACAGTCCAATAAATACACTTCA
Source organism: Margaritifera margaritifera (assembly GCA_029931535.1). Taxonomy (NCBI): domain Eukaryota; kingdom Metazoa; phylum Mollusca; class Bivalvia; order Unionida; family Margaritiferidae; genus Margaritifera; species Margaritifera margaritifera. The sequence continues at coordinate 1,057,740 of JAQPZY010001419.1, read as the reverse complement.
CTTCAAGAAATAAAAAGAACTCAACAATCTGGTATCCTCTAAAAAGTTACTTTTATGATTCCAATAAGGGGAAATTTTGTGTCATAAGTTAATTTTGAGAAGAAAACATTTACTTTCACAGCGTTAAAATGTTTTAATAGTTTGAATTACATTGTACAATGAATAATAATTTTTTTATAACGAGAAAAAAATACTTCAACACAGTAATATGATTTCGAGTAACCTTGGAGTAATTTTTATGCTGGTTATCATTTTATCATAGAAGATCGAAAAATATTAGGTGTTTTCTATTGGTTTATAAATCTTAAAATAAACTTGAAACCTTATATTTTGTACAGATTTTATCAACAATGATTAAGAGCAATACTGTTTCCAAATCATTATGTTTTGTTTGCAGATTAAAAATAGCCTTGTACAAACAAATTTTATATATATATATATATATATATATATATATATATATATATATATATATATATATATATATATATATATATATATATATATATATCGGCAACTAAGACGATGACTAGGGTGACCTTGAAGGCTGAAGAAACTGTAGAATATGTAGGACACCCTTGATCGTAAGCCCTTCACAACGTACCACTATCCATTCTGGAACAAGGATCAAAGCCAGACCCATGCAGGTGCAAAGCGAGTGCTGTACATAGCTCTGATAATAAACATTGCAAAATTCAAAATCATACCGACAATGTAAAGTAGAAATGAACAATAAGTAAACAGACAAATTTGAGTCAATGTTTGGTAAGAGTTTTGATGAAAGCAGATTATGCTTGTTTTGTACTAAATATAGTTTCTGATCAGGTTAGTCGAATGAACCGGTAAGGTTTGTCTTGTTGATCGATAAGCCAGTCCGCAATTTGTGGCCTCTCATGGAGCGTACGTCTTGAAATAGACGATAATACATCTAACGCGTATCGTCGACGTTTGACCTTTGGACTTGGACGCCCTAGTGACAAGCTCAAAGGTTGACGTTTAGTGCTGACTTACCCTCGTGATCAATTTCGTCGACTATTAGTCCCTGTCCTTTTTGTACGTGTTTTGTTACTTTTTCAAATATTGATCGAACGATCCCCAGCGTAAAATCAAATGGGCATTTTGACACCCCTCCTTTAACCTGGTCTGTGTAAATATGACAGGGTATATAACGGATTACGGGAGTCTATAATTGGAAAGCGGGTACATCCGTTTGGGGCTGAGTGGTTAAGCCTAATTTCCGATTAGCTGCCCATATTTATGTTCATTGTTTAGTGGTGATTAATAGTAGTAATTATTCTTTTCAATGCTATATTTTTCGTACAAGGCGAAAGATATGCGCGGCACCACAAACTATCAAATGTTGTCCTAGATTAATCATTCTACTATACACGGAAAGAAAATATGAGCATCTTGTCGCAAATTTGAGTCAGCCAACTAGCCACAAACCGAAGTATTCGCTTTCCATTTCAAGTCCTGCTCCCTCTTTATCTTCCTTGTTATTTCATTTTAAATATGTAGTAGAATGTGGTGTAAAGTGCTCCTGTGTTGTCGGTGGTAAAAAGTATCCGTTTGTTTTATATTGTTTAAAAGTTTTCTTACTATTCGTCGAATAAAATCAAATTTGTGTACCGTCTATACTCGCTTATACGTTGAATCCAAATGCAAACTGCACAGACCAAGATCTGCCGTCGCATAATGTGCGGGTAGATCCATGTCTATGCAGTATGTTAGGAGTAATCAGTAGAACAAACAACATAGACCCTGATCTGCCGGCACATTATGCGACGGAAGATCAGGGTCTATGTTGTTTGCAGTTGGACCCGATTTATAAGCGAGTATAAACGGTATCCATCTTTACAGTATTTAGCACCTCAAAAATAATTAAAACACGCCTTTTTACTCACTAAGCAGCTTCGATGCCATGAATCAAGGCCCTTAACTCCCTCTCTATCCTCCCATTATGGGAGACGATCAAGCCATAAGAATGTGCCAAAGAGAATTCAATCTAATACTGGCCTTTCGAGAAACCATAATAAACTATTCCTATGTTGTCATGAGCGCAAATCACACTGTTCTGGGGAAAATTATTCCCCATTTGTCACACTCGCAGGACTTAAAACAATACTTAAAATATATGCTTTTTCTGAAGGAATTTGGTAGTGCCTATTTGATGAAATGTCCTTACAAATGATCAACCTAAATAATTCGTGGATTCACGGGAACCAATGCATCATAAACGTCATATGATTCTGACACTTTTGTCTCTATTCATAGTCTTTCATAAACTGGTGTGCCGTAAAACATCAACCAATCAACCCCTTTTCAGAAATCTTCATACTCGATTGTGGTTTCGGTACCTTTTCGTCATATTTTCTTCCTGTTTTATATTTCAGTTCATATTTCCTTATTCGCGTAATAAGCATTGGTTGACCCAACTTTCTGCGCCTTGCCATCTTATGATATTCAAGTTATCATATGTCAAGCTACTGAAACAAGTAGTATTTTGCTGTTTCATCCACTTCAACTGCCGACTCTTATCACCACTGAGACCTGAACATCAAAAGTTTCTCTTCTTTTTATTTTTAAGTTTTCTATCTCGTCTTATTTTGCATACAATAATAGTAAATACATTTTACGCCGATAAATTTCACGAAACTTTTAACATTCTTGACCTGAAAGTAACAATTAAATTCGAAGGGACAAAAAGAAAGAGTTACAAAAATGATTCCTTCACGGTGGTGGTGGTGGTACAGGAAATGATGTAGTAGGGTGGATAGATAAGTGCGTGTGTGTGTGGTATAAAGGATGCCTTAAGTTCGATATTTCTGTTTGATTCACCCCCCGATAAACAACCTCCACTCATTGTATTAGCTGGACATTAGGTGTGCGCGAAGAATGCGCTTAGTGCACGAGATTTAAAAAAAAAGATAAATATCAGTTTTTAAACATAGCATAATTGTGCATTTGTGCATATATTACAAAGCATAATTACTCCTAGCGAATGTACACGCCTAAAATTGTTGGTTGCGCCTTGAGTGCACATCATCTATGTTGGGTTGTGACTAAAAATAGGAAATATGGTCGACGCGTGTATACTTGAGTTAAATATTCTCAAAATCTATAGGTTAAGTGTCATAAAAGAGAAAAAATGTTAAAATACTTATATTGCAAACAGAGTATATGAATCAGAATATACATGTATTTAATTTAGGCCATAGAAATTGTCAAACACTGAACATCTGGGCACCGCTTTACCTGCACAAAACAATATTTGCACCTGCATGGCAAGTAATAGCACTAGCGTAAGTAACAATGGTGAAAAGAAAAAATCGTTAGTATAGGTCATTTCAAATAATCAGGAGAAACATTTATGAGATTAGCCTTTTGAATAACTTGTGATGTTATTTTGGTGGGACTTTTTGATCGTTTCATTCGTTCGTTCCTTTGTTTCTTTATTTGTATGTTAATTGTTTTGTCTTGTTTTACTCCATTATATTGGTAGACACAGTTTTAATGCCAATCTTTTATAAATGCAGAATATTACTGAGGTATGGGTTGTTTAAAATAATAGGACTCAATATGTGATTTTTTATATAGCACATACAAACATACATACATACATACACACACATACATACATACATACATACATACATACATACATACATACATACATACATACATACATACATACATACATACATACATACGCACGCACGCACGCACGCACGCAGGCACACACACATACATACATACATACATACATACATACATACATACATACATACATACATACATACATACATACATACATACATACATACATACATACATACATACATACATACTTCTTCATGCCCATCTAAATGTGCGCACAGCGTGATTAAGTACTAGGATTTCCGGCTTCCAGTTTAACAATAGTTAGTTTCGTTATTAACACTCCAATGGCATATATTTTACCATAATGATTACACCACATAAATGGGTCCGTATCTACTTGCAATAGACAATAATTCGTTGTATGTACATTTAGAGTTACTATCAGAAATAAAATTCTGAAATCAATCAATCAATCAATCAATCAATCTTTATTTCCTCCATAAGGAGAGTTCATTTACAAACATAGAAAATAGAACAGAGAGAGATACATTTAACAATTTACATTGAAGATTACGGAAAACATTCCAGAAAGTCAGTGATACATATTACACTAATACAGACGAGGAAGAAACAAATACAATATCAATAGTTAGGAAATACATGCAAACATACAAAATAGCACATAATCTTTGTACATAAATCTATAGGGAACCCCCCCCAAAAAAAAAAAAAAAAAAAAAAAAAAAAAATTAACTTTTTATTACGGTACTGATCCATTAATGATAATGACTTTGTTTTTAAAGTAAGGTCATATAGGTAGAGAGTTTTGGCAGGAGCTGAATTGGGAAATTTTGCTTTTGACACATGTTTGATCTTCAGGCTATGAAGTACACTCGTGATACAAGGACGAGAAATTGGAATGAACAGATCTGAAAATGGTGAAATCGTGTTTTGTCAAGTCTACTTTCAATGTCAGTTCTTAATAGTTTTAGCAACTGTGATTCGTCGTTACTTTGGGTAAGTTCTATGTGGAGTTCAAGTCCAAACTTGTCCAACACGTACCAGTGAAAGTCGTCGGCAATTTGTCTTGTTAATATACATGATGTGACCACATGCTGAAGGAGGTCGGTATACTGTTGACCACATTTTTGACAGTGAGTAACGTCATGGCCTGGCTTTAATACCCACAGGGATGCTATAAACCTGGTTAATTTGCGTTCATAATTATTCCTCGCAATATAGTACAGAGTGGAAGGGCGGATTTGTGTTTGTAAGTGTTGGAATCTAGAAAAATCAGGATGTCTATTGATTCTGTCGCGCCAGGTAGTCTCTTCCTTTTCAAGTAAAGTCATGTTGACCAATTGTTTCCACTGAGATTTGTTAGGGAAAATTGATTGATTAATGAAGTTCAGGAGGAAATCTGTAAGCTCATACTTCTGAAGTAAATTCCAAATATCTGGAATAAAACCAGATTGTACAGATTGGGTGCTATCAAAATACATGTGAAGACGTATGAGGAATATTTGTTTGGAGATGGTGTTATTGGACAGGGTGCAGAGTTTACCTAGGAAGAGAAGTTTACGTCGATCAATTTCGGTTGTGATTCTTATTAGTCCCAGCATTGACTCACACATATCTGACCGCGTTTGTTCAGAAAATCCCTGAATTATTTTTGCTGTAAAATGTTGTAACTTGTTGAGCTCCAGTAGATCGCATTTTTGAAGCTCATTCCAAAGTTCGCAGCCATATAGTAAGGTTGGAATCACGATTTTCTTATATAAACTCGCGGATGTTTTGGGGTTTAGGTTTGGGGTACCCATCCCAACGTTTGCAAGACCAAAAAAGACCTGCCTTGCTCTTCTGCAAGCGTTGCGGGTGCGGTTGATGGAACGACGTGATTTATCCTGTAGTATTCCTAGGTGAGTGACGGAGTCAGTTTCAGTAATTATTTCTTCGTCAAGTGTTAGAGACAGCTTATAGTTAGAATTTCTTTTCTTGCCAAATATTATAATATATGACTTTGTAGAGTTTAGTTTGTAGTTCCATTTTTTAGAATATTTGAGAACAATTTCTAGCATTTTAGCTAAGTTATCTGGAGAATTTGACAGGCACGTGAGATCATCTGCAAGCGTAGGGCAGCAGCACTCTAAACTTCCAATTTTACATCCCAGTGTGCTTTTTACTAATTGCTGTAGCAACTCGTCTATAAATACCAGATACAAAAATGAGGACAGGACGCCTCCTTGTCTAACGCCTCGCTTGATATCGAACCATCTAGACTGGTATTTGCTAACTACGACTGCACTTTGTACACTTTGATATGTATTCCCTATTATTCTCCAGATTTTCCCCCGAATTCCCAAATTATATAGTTTCAAGAGTAGAGCAGCGTGCCAAACGGTGTCAAAGGCTTTTTGAGTATCGAGAAAGGCAGCATAGGTAGGGCTACCGCAGTCAGAGTTATAATTAATGACCTCTTGAAGATTAAAAGAGGCCGTGAGGCAGCTTAGATTCTTTTGAAAGCCTTGTTGTTGTGGATTAGGGAATATGGTTTCCTTCGTCACCAAGAAGTTATTAATCTTTGCTTGCATAATTTTTTCAAATAATTTGTACAGCACTGGTAACAAGGATATTGACCGATAACTATCGGGATCAGCTCTGCTTTTCCCATTACCTTTGTAGATGGGCACGGTAAGACCTCTTCTCCATGTACTTGGTATATATTCATGCTTTAATATCGAGTTGAACAATTTTAAGATTGTTTTATTTAGCTGAGGACCACCATAGATAAGGTGCTCATTTTGAAGGTGATCATGACTTGGAGCTTTCGACTTTTTTAACGTACGAAGTGCGCTGCATAGTTCTTGTTCAGAGATTTCATCATCTAAAGTTTCTTGTCTATGTACGTGCTTCTTAGAATAATGTTTGAGATCACAGATTGTTTTCTCTACTGAGTTATAAAAGTCTTTGTCATAAATATCATAATCTTTCGGTGTGTACAATTCAGAAAAAAAATCTGCAAAAGCACCAGCTACCGAAGATGGGTCAGAATAGGTCTTACCACCATAAAAAATTTCAACACAAGATTTGTGTTTGTTCGGTTTGCTCTTTTTAATTAGATGCCAAAAAAGGCGTAAATCGCATTCGGCCGCTTCTTGAATTTCATTCAGGGAGTTATTCAGAAAAGATTCACTAGCTATTCGTTGAGCGTTCCTGAATTCACGCTTTGCTTTTTTATATAGAGCATATGTTTCGTGCTGCAAGCCTCTTGGTCTGCCTTGTTTCACCCAGACTATGCGTGCTTCACGTTCTATTTTATGACTCCGCTTTAATGTTTCATTCCAGTATGGCTTTGTGTGTGGGTTAAAACGCTTAATGGGAAGCGCGTCTCGTGCAGCTTGTAGCATGCATTCAGTTATATCAGTACACAGTCGGTCTATTTCGTGCGGACCGTTAATCTCTCTTGTTAGGCGGTCTTGTAAGTTACGTGCTAGTGCGTTTTGATAGTGACAAATCTCGTTGTTGCCGACTTTGTGCCATGCCGTTAGGTCGTGCAGTTTCGATACCTTTGGGATTATATTGTTTTGGATCGGAACTGAACAGAATACAGGTAAGTGGTCTGATGTTGTAGAAATTTTACCTTCCTGGATTATTTCACAACGTTTAACATTGGAACTAACGATGCTGTCAGTCAATATGTAATCGAGCATGGTTTGAAAAGGGGCATATGAATATTTTGGACCGATACAGTTTGGTGCAGTATTTATCGCCTTTATCTGATTTCGGCCCACGAAGTCCTTTAATTCTTTACATTTACGGGCGTTAACTCTAGAGCAGTCTATCAAACTTGCGTTCATGTCACCTGCAATAATGACATGCCCCTCTTCCGAGAGGTGCTCGTACAAGTCATCAAGAATCTCAATTATTTCACGGTAGTGCTTAATATCGTTCTCTGAGGGCATGTAGACACAAATTAAGTATAGAGGTTTGTGAGAGAGACCAACAAGCTTTGCACCTATAATTATGTCGTTTATGTTTTCCATTGGTACAATTTTTTGTTCCAGTTGTTTTTTAAACATAATTGAGACCCCTGATTTGCCACATTTGATTGGCCCGAAGGGATCTGATGTCTCCTGGCAAGAGGTGAAAGTTGCATATTTGGAATGTATGGAATCCATAAACGATGCATTTTGTGGACGAAGCTTGTGTTCATTTATGAATGCAATGTCACAGTCATACTGATCCAATAAATTGCCGAGACATATTGTCGATGACATTATGCCTCTGACATTCCATAAAAGTAAATTTAAAGCCATTGTTACACTTAGTTTACATATGTAAAGAAATAAAATTGACATTGTAGTTTCAAAAATCATATAAGGAATAGGTTAGTGAGATATAATAAAACAGAATATGTTATCAATTATTGTAGTTTTTAACAGGTGATTTGACCCTTTTAGCAGGAGATTTCCAGTGAGTGCAAATGATACCATCGGGCCAGGAGAAATCTTCCGATTCTACTATTTGTGCATATTGTGAATTAACATTTATACATGCATATAAGGTTCCAGATTTGCTGCGGTACAAGGCCAGAGAGCTTATTTTTGCGCCATTTTTTTGGAAATGAGCATAGATGCCCGCCCTAGTGGTTGAATTATCAATTCCCCAAATAAAATAGCTGACATTTCTTTTCCTATATACCCCTGTGAAAACTTCACCGGGATTTTCAAAGTTTTGTTCCTCCTGGTCTAATAGATTGTGACATGTTGTTGTTGATAGTGGGTGAGATTTTACTGTGTTTGGGGATGCTGAATTACTTGAAGAATTATTCGAAGAATTATTTCCATGCGCTAAGTTAGATAGTTTTTCTTGGATTGACATTTTGTTTGTTGGTACATGATTGGTTTTCATACATACATTAATATCCTTTAAACTTGCTCTTGTTTGAGATTGTCCATCAATGGCAAGAGACTGAGTCCGCTGATCATGTGCTTCATTTGCAATATCAGTACTTGAGATTATGCTGAGAGAAGGTGCACTCCGTTTGGGAGAAGTGTTTTCATCATCATCAGAAGTAGATACTGTGCGGCGAGTTTGTGTGACTGAGTTGATTGTCTCTGATGGCCTCAGAGTCGCATTCAGGGCATCAGAGTATCTCATGCATGTTGACGTCTGGAGATCGCCTCGTGTGGGGTTAATCGTAATATCCTCTGGTGGAACATTACACACTGGTTGTACTTGAACACGTGGTAGTGAGTTAGGAGTTGACCTTGTAGATGATGCTACTGGGTCTGAATTCATTTGGTGTTGAGATTGCTGTTGCCCGTTGCTTCCCGTGTGTTGATTTTGTAGATGGTCACGTGCTGTCTGATTTGCACTGTGATTGCCATCTGAAATTTTACCGGTAACAACAGAAGATACATTTGTATTAAAAGAGTGTTTCATTGTGCTGTCATATTGCTGAAACTTAGTTGTTACTAAGGTCTCTAGTCTGAGTAAGGCATGCTTAAGATGTATGTTGTCGGTAGAGAGTTCTTTGTTTTGCTTTTCAAGGATGACAATCCGATTGTTCAAATGACCTATTATTTTATTAAGTTCGTGTTGCACTGAGTTCAAGTCACTCTTACAGTTGTGTACGATTGCTTTCAGTTCTGCTGTTTCCACTCGATTATTCAGTGAGTAGTTTTCATGTGTGGAGACATTTTCTAATTTGTTGTGACTACGTGTCATCCGACCATTGAATAATTCCTCTATAACATCGGGTTGTTCTCCATGAATAAAAAGCTGTAAATTGTAACAATCCTTTGCATATTTATATGATGCACTGAATTTTGTTGAATTGCGTCTAATAATTGGCGCACCATGTGGACAGTTTGGCAACAATTGCGCCCGACTTATTAAAATAGTCCTGTACCAGTTTATAAGGTTTTCTTTGTTGTTTGTAAAGTTTACGAGCTTACCCACATATACACCCGCTGGCTCTCCATTAAAGAATTTGTCCAACATGTCTATATATTCCTGATTAGGAATCTGTGATACTTGCGGGTTATCAGTATCCTCAGGACGAGAATCAAGATCATAGTACGCAATATCATCTTGTGTATAATTTTGAGAGAAGGGAGCATCATCCGTGCTGTTGGACGTCGGGAGTAGGTGCAGGCAATGGTGGCTAGCAGGGGATGATGTGGGTGATCCACGAGCACATGGAGAAGACGACTGATATCCATCACTGGTATTCACTGACATGAAATTCTTTGCAGCGTTTAGCAATGGAAATCTTCCTGGACTTAATTCATGTATTAAACACCCGTTAATATCGCTATAGCTTTCAGATTGCACACAGTTTTCAGAGCGATGCGTCTGCCGTGCATTGACTGCCGCCATCTTGTCGTTATGCCTTAAGTTCGATATTTCTGTTTGATTCACCCCCCGATAAACAACCTCCACTCATTGTATTAGCTGGACATTAGGTGTGCGCGAAGAATGCGCTTAGTGCACGAGATTTTAAAAAAAAAGATAAATATCAGTTTTTAAACATAGCATAATTGTGCATTTGTGCATATATTACAAAGCATAATTACTCCTAGCGAATGTACACGCCTAAAATTGTTGGTAGCGCCTTGAGTGCACATCATCTATGTTGGGTTGTGACTAAAAATAGGAAATATGGTCGACGCGTGTATACTTGAGTTAAATATTCTCAAAATCTATAGGTTAAGTGTCATAAAAGAGAAAAAATGTTAAAATACTTATATTGCAAACAGAGTATATGAATCAGAATATACATGTATTTAATTTAGGCCATAGAAATTGTCAAACACTGAACATCTGGGCACCGCTTTACCGTACAAAACAATATTTGCACCTGCATGGCAAGTAATAGCACTAGCGTAAGTAACAATGGTGAAAAGAAAAAATCGTTAGTATAGGTCATTTCAAATAATCAGGAGAAACATTTATGAGATTAGCCTTTTGAATAACTTGTGATGTTATTTTGGTGGGACTTTTTGATCGTTTCATTCGTTCGTTCCTTTGTTTCTTTATTTGTATGTTAATTGTTTTGTCTTGTTTTACTCCATTATATTGGTAGACACAGTTTTAATGCCAATCTTTTATAAATGCAGAATATTACTGAGGTATGGGTTGTTTAAAATAATAGGACTCAATATGTGATTTTTTATATAGCACATACAAACATACATACATACATACATACATACACACACATACATACATACATACATACATACACACGCACGCACGCACGCACGCACGCACGCATACATACATACATACATACATACATACATACATACATACATACATACATACATACATACATACATACATACATACTTCTTCATGCCCATCTAAATGTGCGCACAGCGTGATTAAGTACTAGGATTTCCGGCTTCCAGTTAAACAATAGTTAGTTTCGTTATTAACACTCCAATGGCATATATTTTACCATAATGATTACACCACATAAATGGGTCCGTATCTACTTGCAATAGACAATAATTCGTTGTATGTACATTTAGAGTTACTATCAGAAATAAAATTCTGAAATAATATACAGTTGTAAGATATGTTTTGTCCCCAATTAAGTTTAAGCAAACATGCAAACAGGTGCAAAAATTAATGCATCTGCGTGATGATTCAGCCTTATTTTGTCACAGTGTCCCTTATATATATTTAAAATATATATTTTGTATATACAAATAAATGTCCTTTCTCCACGTTACACAGGTATCCTTTATATACATGACATATGTATAGGGATTCTTATTAAGGATGCCTTTAAGTGTCCTTTATATACATGACAAATATATAGGGATTCTTATTAAGGATGCCTTTAAGAGTCCTTTATATACATGACAAATATATAGGGATTCTTATTAAGGATGCCTTTAAGTGTCCTTTATATACATGACATATGTATATGGATTCTTATTAAGGATGCCTTTAAGTGTCCTTTATATACATGACAAATATATAGGGATTCTTATTAAGGATGCCTTTAAGAGTCCTTTATATACATGACAAATATATAGGGATTCTTATTAAGGATGCCTTTAAGAGTCCTTTATATACATGACATATGTATATGGATTCTTATTAAGGATGCCTTTAAGTCTCCTTTATATACATGACAAATATATAGGGATTCTTATTACAGATGCCTTTAAGTGTCCTTTATATACATGACATATGTATAGAGATTCTTATTAAGGATGCCTTTAAGTGTCCTTTATATACATGATATATGTATAGGGATTCTTATTAAGGATGCCTTTAAGTGTCCTTTATATACATGACAAATATATAGGGATTCTTATTAAGGATGCCTTTAAGTGTCCTTTATATACATGACAAATATATAGGGATTCTTATTAAGGATGCCTTTAAGTGTCCTTTATATACATGACAAATATATAGGGATTCTTATTAAGGATGCCTTTAAGTGACCTTTATATACATGACATATGTATAAGGATTCTTATTAAGGATGCCTTTAAGTGTCCTTTATATACATGACAAATATATAGTTATTCTTATTAAAGATGCCTTTAAGTGTCCTTTATATACATGACATATGTATAGGGATTCTTATTAAGGATGCCTTTAAGTGTCCTTTATATACATGACAAATATATAGGGATTCTTATTAAGGATGCCTTTAAGTGTCCTTTATATACATGACAAATATATAGGGATTCTTATTAAGGATGCCTTTAAGTGACCTTTATATACATGACATATGTATAGGGATTCTTATTAAGGATGCCTTTAAGTGTCCTTTATATACATGACAGATATATAGGGATTCTTATTAAAGATGCCTTTAAGTGTCCTTTATATACATGACATATGTATAGGGATTCTTATTAAGGATGCCTTTAAGTGTCCTTTATATACATGACAAATATACAGGGATTCTTATTAAGTATGCCTTTAAGTGTTCTTTATATACCTGACATATGTATAGGGATTCTTAAGTTTTTGCAATATATATATATATATATATATATATATATATATATATATATATATATATATATATTATATATATATATATATATATATATATATATATATATATATATATATATATATAAGTTGCAACTGCGGTCTAAGGCGCTCGCTTTCACACATCACTCACACTTCGAGTTTCGAGTCTCGGCTCCACCAACGTGGGTATGTGAGAAAGCTTGCCTGTAGCTTCCCGGGGGTCGGTGGTTCTTACAGGAGTCTTCCAGGGTTATTCCTGCACCAATAAATACTGGCCGCCATGTATAGCTTGTCATGTGCTGAAGAATGGCGTTAAACCCCACAGGAGTCAGCAGATCAGGGTTTACAATGGCCGCACTTAGGCACGCGTTTTACACAAGCAAATAAAGTGAAAAAATAGTCAAGCTTAATGCAACCTCTACGATGAATACTGAGTAGAAAAATATACCGAGATAAATAAATACATACACAAATGTAATCAAATTTAGAAATGAACTGATGTGACATTCTGTCCCAAAAATGCTGATCATGCAAGCACAACGTTTTCAATTACATCCTCCATTCTTTAACAAAGTGCAAACACCACAATTCTAAACATAAATGTTGTATGCTAATGCCACTAGAATTTCCAGATAAAATTCCATCTATCGAGCAGCAGTAGCTCATTTGGTAGAAAGTCTGACTCGTAATCCAAGTGTCGCAGGTTTGATACCCACCATGGCCATTACTGGCCACGTATTCACAAAACGTTTGAGAAAGAAACTCAAGCTCAAGTTTTAAAAAAAAATCAGATATAATACTTGGGGTCAGTGTCGTAGCTTGAAATTCTTCCACCCACCCTCAAAAGCTTAAATCTGGGGCTCCCTCACAATAATTTTTTTTTTTTAAATTTGGACTTCCACTTGGCCTGGGCCTCCCCCCCCCCCCCCCTCCACGCAGGGTTTTTGGGGCGGTTGCTACGCCACTTCTTAGGGTGCACCTATGTCAACGAAGTATGGTAGAGGGAAATGAATTAAGAAAATCCGAAACTTCTGTGCTACTGGCTTTATTCTAATTATAGTTATAGACTGTTGAAGTTTTTTATCTCAGCTTGAGCTGGAGTTTCTTGCAAAAAAATGTTTCGAGAATACTTCATCAGGGCGGCTCCCTCTGTGCATCCTTAGGAAAGGCACTTAGCTCCCATTTTCTCGGCATGTGTTTGTGTGCGTGTGTGTGCGTATGTTTGTAGAGAGAGAGATTACTAGTATCTACGTTTTTTGAGTAGATATAAGGAAATATTTCACTCGTGAAACAGAAACATTGTATTGCCACGAGCAGTGAAACCACGAGAGACAATACAAAATGGTTCCACTTCACGAGTGAAATATTTCCTTATATCTACTCAATATAACGTAGTCTTTCTTTTTATTAAATATTTTTGAAGGCAAAAGCCTTTGATTTGCATGAATTTTATTCCCATTCAGTGTCAGTGCGATTAACGGCTGCATTACTGCATCGATAAAAAGAAGTTACGAAATTTTACAATAATTAAGGTGAATGACATTCTACAAATTTAGCTATACTTAAGATTATATAGTTTGTCAAATTAATGACTGTTTTCATGCGAAAATGAAGAGATTTTCATTTTCGTTAATACATTTCTTGCGCAGATTGATACTATATATATATATTTATTTATTTTATTTTTTTTTTTTTTTGGGGGGGGGGTACTGTAGAATCAGCACAGAGCGGTCGTATCTGACAGACTTCAGAGCGTAAGATCTTTAAACAAAAGATTGTAATGATTGTGAGTTTACTTATAAGGCTTCCGTTTTGTTTTGTTTTGTTTTGTTTTTTGTTTGTTTTTCTGCATTCAAACGTGAATTGTATGGCCTTGGCTGGCTTGTAGTCTAATTCAATAATAGATGCTGCACCCAATTATCGATTGTTACTTAATTTCGGTTTGCAATCAACAAACATTTATCCCCGATTTCTCCATCGTCTTCAAACATGATTATGACTTTGTTTAGAGTATTAGATTCACCTTTCACCGTTTGTCGTTGAGTGTATAAGGTACTGTATTGGTGACACTGAATTTCGCATAGAAAAAGGTCATGACAATTTCCACGATTGATGTGGAAAACTATTTTTTAAATAAGTTAATACTTGAAACCTCCTTTTTGTTGTTTGGAGTCGTTTTTAAGCATTTTTTATGGTACCAAATTGCTTTTAAGCATTTTTTATGGTACCTAATTGCTTTTAAGCATTGTTTTTTGTTTTTTTGGTACCTAATTGCTTTCATAAATGTACAGTCTTTACATATTTTAAGATCTGTCCATCCTGAGAGAGAGTGATAGAGAAGAGGAGGAGGTGTAGGAAGTGAGGACAAAAGAGAGAGGGGAGAAGAAGATGAAGAAGGAAAATGAAATATGCATAAATATGTAAATATAAGTCTATATAACTTACACAAGGGAGATATATTGCCTAAATGGGAAAAGAAAGTAGTTCCAACAGTGGTGTGGCCTCTGTGGCGATAAAAGTGGTATCACTACTGTGGCGATATCGATTTTTTCCCACAGGTACATTTTAATATATATATATATATATATATATATATATATATATATATATGTGTGTGTGTGTGTGTGT